>WNGS01087021.1:2228565-2285971 GCA_020271785.1 Procambarus virginalis
AGTCTGCTGATTTTATTGGATGATTCCATAGTGTGGGCTCCTCTTGCATGATAGTATGATGATAGATGGAATTACTGGTGTCGATTTCACTTTGCCTCAGATCTACAAGATCTTGTTGAAGTTCTCGGTGTAGTGAATCTGCTCTCAGATTGCTCATTGACAATCCAAGGTTACACTCAACGGCTCCTTTAAAGGCAGATTCTTGGCTAACTTATCAGCTCTATCATGCATTCGGAGGCCAACATGAGATGGAGACCACATGAAATGGACTCTGTTACCATCCTTAATAATTTTGTTGTAATTGTGTCTAGCTTCGGACACGAGCATGTTACAGTTATGTCTTAAAGAGTTGAGAGCATTTAAGGATGATAAGGAGTCACTTACAATTAATATATCAAGTTTGGAGACTTGTACACAGTTCTTCTTCTTCTTCTATGTTCGAGTATGGGGTGCACAATCAACTACCACTCATAGGACAAGTATGGGGTGCACAATCAACTACCACTCATAGGACAAGTATGGGGTGCACAATCAACTACCACTCATAGGACAAGTATGGGGTGCACAATCAACTACCACTCATAGGACAAGTATGGGGTGCACAATAAACTACCACTCATAGAACAAGTATGGGGTGCACAATAAACTACCACTCATAGGACGAGTATGGGGTGCACAATAAACTACCACTCATAGGACGAGTATGGGGTGCACAATAAACTACCACTCATAGAACAAGTATGGGGTGCACAATAAACTACCACTCATAGAACAAGTATGGGGTGCACAATAAACTACCACTCATAGAACAAGTATGGGGTGCACAATAAACTACCACTCATAGGACGAGTATGGGGTGCACAATAAACTACCACTCATAGGACGAGTATGGGGTGCACAATAAACTACCACTCATAGGACGAGTATGGGGTGCACAATAAACTACCACCTGGCCAGTCTTAGCCACCTGGCCAACCACCGCCAACCACCTGGCCAACCACCTGGCCAACCACTTGGCCAGTCTTAGCCACCTGGCCAACCACCGCCAACCACCTGGCCAACCACTTGGCCAGTCTTAGCCACCTGGCCAGTCTTAGCGTGACCCTCCCCAATCATGACAAAGACTGTACCTCTCTCAACCAGTTTAAGAGAAGAACTATAAGTACTACCTGATACACTCCATGTAGCCTACCTTACCCCCCCCCCCTAAATGTCAACCCATGTCTTGCTATTTTCAAACAACACTGTTTGTTGACCAACTTGTATAATTGCTGATTCCTTTCAACTCAATTTATGCTTTGTTAGTATTAAGTTTTAGTCTAAGTGTTTTTCCCCCACACCTTGCCCAAAACGCATATTAGTGGCTTAAGGTATTGTATGTACTAGCTGTATCTATAAATGCAACTTTATGTCTGTAACTCATCTGGTATTTATGTATTTTTTCCTGAATAAACATTTGATTTGATTGATTTGAACGGTAGTGGCCTGAGCCACTCTTAGCCAATGAGAGACCAGCAGGGCAAGACAGCCCAGCCTCCTAATAACGGGTCACATTTTGACGCATACTTTACCTAGGGCTAAAAATAGTCGTACTAGAAAATGTTAACGGCTCGCGAAATTGATACAGCCCCGTTATCTGTGTTAGGTCCTCTGGTAGGTTAGGAGAGGGCACTTTAATACGACAGTTTATTGACATTTGGAACCTTAGGAGGCCTTGCTGGTGTCTAGGCAGCTGGTGTCTCGACCAATGGCAGATGAGATGGCAGCATAACCTAGCGTCAGTCGGCCAATGGGAGTAAAGGGTGGGAGGAGCCAGCTGTGCTAGGAGTCCCCGACCTCACTAGCTGCCAGTCAGTGAGCGCAGCTCGTCGTGAGAGGCCACAGTCACGGTTGGTGCTCGTTGTCTGGCCGCGTTTGGCCATACTGTTTCCTCCTATACTTCCCTGTTGCCCAATGTCATATAGTATTTCCTATTGTGATATATCATACAGGGCCTCGTACTACAGTTGGCTTCGTTCTAGACTCATAATGGAGGATCCCGGGCGGGACTGAAGTAGTTGGAGTTTCTCTTAACCTAATGTCTGTATATGGGTCCACGAGAGTTAGGCAAAAATTATGGCTTACATCCTGGGAAGGGTCAGTAACTCAGTCTTGTAATAACCCGCTAAACCACACGGACTGTTCAAAAGAATTGGAGGTGGTCAGACCCTTTAACCCAATCCCCGACAGCACTTGGTGGTCAATTGTTGGGGGACAGATATTTCATGGCATCACCGCGTGTGTTGGGCCCACGTGAGTAACACAAATGAGTAACAAATAACAGAGGTAATCACCTTTGTCAACTTATATTGTAGTTATTTGTTAACATGAAAACATTGCTACATTGTATCCCTCTCATCTTACCTGATGTGTTAGATTAAGGACCTGCCCAAACTGTCCTGTGTGACATTGAATACCAGCATTATCCTCACTTTAATAAGACTATCAAACTCCTCAGATTAGACAAAATTGTAATTAATTTTGTCAAAGATCTTAATAATAATAATAATAAACCACAATTGACCCCCGAGTGCTGTCGGGAACTGGTTGCCTGTAGGTCTCGGTGAACTAAGGGGGAAAGCGCCAAGTCATTACGATTATATAGCACTGGGAAAGGGTCAGGATAAGGATTTTGGGACGGTGGAAGCAAGGAATGGTGCCCAACCACTTGGACGGTCGGGAATTGAACTTCGACCTGCATGAAGGGAGACCGTCGCTTTACCGTCCAGCCCAAGTGGTTGGGCTGGAGGGTAGACTTCCCAGTACTTGTGATAGTCACTGGCTGAGTGGTTATAACACTAAACTGTCAGGGGTATGGAGACCCCGGTGACGGGGGTTTGAATCCTTCATGGGTAAAGAAGGTTTATGTCTATAATATATATATATATATATATATTCTTCCTTGTTGTTAATAATAATAGTAATGATAATTAATAATAATAGTTTAGTCATAAGAATGTGCATACAAAGAACGTAGGTTACACTACAAGAGCTACACATAATAATACACTACAAGAGCTACACATAATAATACACTACAAGAGCTACACATAAATACACTACAAGAGCTACACATAATAATACACTACAAGAGCTACACATAATAATACACTACAAGAGCTACACATAATAATACACTACAAGAGCTACACATAATAATACACTACAAGAGCTACACATAATAATACACTACAAGAGCTACACATAATAATACACTACAAGAGCTACACATAATAATACACCACAAGAGCTACACATAATAATACACTACAAGAGCTACACATAATAATACACTACAAGAGCTACACATAATAATACACTACAAGAGCTACACATAATAATACACTACAAGAGCTACACATAATAATACACTACAAGAGCTACACATAATAATACACTACAAGAGCTACACATAATAATACACTACAAGAGCTACACATAATAATACACTACAAGAGCTACACATAATAATACACTACAAGAGCTACACATAATAATACACTACAAGAGCTACACATAATAATACACTACAAGAGCTACACATAATAATACACTACAAGAGCTACACATAATAATACACTACAAGAGCTACACATAATAATACACTACAAGAGCTACACATAATAATACACTACAAGAGCTACACATAATAATACACTACAAGAGCTACACATAATAATACACTACAAGAGCTACACATAATAATACACTACAAGAGCTACACATAATAATACACTACAAGAGCTACACATAATAATACACTACAAGAGCTACACATAATAATACACTACAAGAGCTACACATAATAATACACTACAAGAGCTACACATAATAATACACTACAAGAGCTACACATAATAATACACTACAAGAGCTACACATAATAATACACTACAAGAGCTACACATAATAATACACTACAAGAGCTACACATAATAATACACTACAAGAGCTACACATAATAATACACTACAAGAGCTACACATAATAATACACTACAAGAGCTACACATAATAATACACTACAAGAGCTACACATAATAATACACTACAAGAGCTACACATAATAATACACTACAAGAGCTACACATAATAATACACTACAAGAGCTACACATAATAATACACTACAAGAGCTACACATAATAATACACTACAAGAGCTACACATAATAATACACTACAAGAGCTACACATAATAATACACTACAAGAGCTACACATAATAATACACTACAAGAGCTACACATAATAATACACTACAAGAGCTACACATAATAATACACTACAAGAGCTACACATAATAATACACTACAAGAGCTACACATAATAATACACTACAAGAGCTACACATAATAATACACTACAAGAGCTACACATAATAATACACTACAAGAGCTACACATAATAATACACTACAAGAGCTACACATAATAATACACTACAAGAGCTACACATAATAATACACTACAAGAGCTACACATAATAATACACTACAAGAGCTACACATAATAATACACTACAAGAGCTACACATAATAATACACTACAAGAGCTACACATAATAATACACTACAAGAGCTACACATAATAATACACTACAAGAGCTACACATAATAATACACTACAAGAGCTACACATAATAATACACTACAAGAGCTACACATAATAATACACTACAAGAGCTACACATAATAATACACTACAAGAGCTACACATAATAATACACTACAAGAGCTACACATAATAATACACTACAAGAGCTACACATAATAATACACTACAAGAGCTACACATAATAATACACTACAAGAGCTACACATAATAATACACTACAAGAGCTACACATAATAATACACTACAAGAGCTACACATAATAATACACTACAAGAGCTACACATAATAATACACTACAAGAGCTACACATAATAATACACTACAAGAGCTACACATAATAATACACTACAAGAGCTACACATAATAATACACTACAAGAGCTACACATAATAATACACTACAAGAGCTACACATAATAATACACTACAAGAGCTACACATAATAATACACTACAAGAGCTACACATAATAATACACTACAAGAGCTACACATAATAATACACTACAAGAGCTACACATAATAATACACTACAAGAGCTACACATAATAATACACTACAAGAGCTACACATAATAATACACTACAAGAGCTACACATAATAATACACTACAAGAGCTACACATAATAATACACTACAAGAGCTACACATAATAATACACTACAAGAGCTACACATAATAATACACTACAAGAGCTACACATAATAATACACTACAAGAGCTACACATAATAATACACTACAAGAGCTACACATAATAATACACACAAGAGCTACACATAATAATACACTACAAGAGCTACACATAATAATACACTACAAGAGCTACACATAATAATACACTACAAGAGCTACACATAATAATACACTACAAGAGCTACACATAATAATACACTACAAGAGCTACACATAATAATACACTACAAGAGCTACACATAATAATACACTACAAGAGCTACACATAATAATACACACAAGAGCTACACATAATAATACACTACAAGAGCTACACATAATAATACACCAAGAGCTACACATAATAATACACTACAAGAGCTACACATAATAATACACTACAAGAGCTACACATAATAATACATAAGAGCTACACATAATATACACTACAAGAGCTACACATAATAATACACTACAAGAGCTACACATAATAATACACTACAAGAGCTACACATAATAATACACTACAAGAGCTACACATAATAATACACTACAAGAGCTACACATAATAATACACTACAAGAGCTACACATAATAATNTATCCCTGTGCACCTATAAGAATGTGCACCTGAGCTCAGCATCCCTCTTCAACTGATCTTTCAGGCATCCCTGTTTACAGGAGTTGTAGCTGATGTGTGGAAAAAGGCTAACATAGTTCCAATTTACAAGAGTGGAAGCAGGGAAGACCCCCTTAATTATAGACCGGTATCATTGACAAGTGTAATAGTCAAAATATTGGAAAAAAATAATTAAAACTAAATGGGTAGCACACCTGGAGAGAAATGATATAATATCAGACAGACAGTATGGTTTTCGATCTGGTAGATCCTGTGTATCGAATTTACTCAGTTTTTTATGATCGAGCAACAGAGATATTACAGGAAAGAGATGGTTGGGCTGACTGCATCTATCTGGACCTAAAAAGGCTTTCGACAGAGTTCCACATAAGAGTTTGTTCTGGAAACTGGAAAATATTGGAGGAGTGACAGGTACTTCTAACATGGATGAAAAACTTTCTGACTGATAGAAAAATGAGGGCTGTGATCAGAGGCAATGTATCGGACTGGAGAAATGTCACAAGTGGAGTACCACAGGGTTCAGTTCTTGCACCAGTGATGTTTATTGTCTACATAAATGATCTACCAGTTGGTATACAGAATTATATGAACATGTTTGCTGATGATGCTAAGATAATAGGAAGGATAAGAAATTTAGATGATTGTCATGCCCTTCAAGAAGACCTGGATAAAATAAGTATATGAGCACCACTTGGCAAATGGAATTTAATGTTAATAAATGTCATGTTATGGAATGTGGAATAGGAGAACATAGACCCACACAACCTATATATTATGTGAGAAATCTTTAAAGAACTCTGATAAAGAAAGAGATCTAGGGGTGGTTCTAGATAGAAAACTATCACCTGAAGACCACAAAAGAATATTGTGCAAGGAGCCTATGCTATGCTTTCTAACTTCAGAATTGCTTTAAATACATGGATGGGGATATACTAAAGAAATTGTTCATGACTTTTGTTAGGCCAAAGCTAGAATATGCAGCTGTTGTTTTGGTGCCCATATCTTAAGAAGCACATCAACAAACTGGAAAAGGTGCAAAGACATGCTACTAAGTGGCTCCCAGAACTGAAGGGTAAGAGCTACGAGGAAGGTTAGAAGCATTAAATATGCCAAAACTAGAAGACAGAAGAAAAAGAGGTGATATGATCACTACATACAAATAGTAACAGGAATTGATAAAATCGACAGGAAAGATTTCCTGAGACCTGGAACTTCAAGAACAAGAGGTCATAGATATAAACTGGCTAAACACAGATGCCGAAGAAATATAAGAAAATTCAGTTTCGCAAACAGAGTGGTAGACGGTTGGAACAAGTTGGGGGAGAAGGTGGTGGAGGCCAAGACCGTCAGTAGTAGTTTCAAAGCGTTATATGACAGTGTGCTGGGAAGACGGGACACCACGAGCGTAGCTCTCATCCTGTAACTACACTTAGGTAATTAATACATACTATATGTGAATTGCTCAAGATTTGTTCATCACTTACATCTGGGTTTATTATTATAAGGTAGTTTTGTTCAACATTCTCTGTTAGGGTCATGTCATGGGCTTGTCTCATGTGATTCCTGAGGGCACCGGATTGAAGATGACAGGGTCAACAGGCCAAACGGCTCGTCAGCTTGGTGACATCATACATATGTACTTCTAGGATAACTCACATTTATGATACGTGAACAGGTATGTGTTAATGTGTACGAATGTATAATGTATTTGAATGTGTGTACAGTATGATGTGCTTAAGAATGTAAATCCAACACATAACCCAGGAATCGTCAAGGAAATGAAACATTATAGACACTGTACATGACTAATTATGTATAATATTAATAGACAAGTGCTGTAGACATTACAATAAAATTAAAAACATTAAGTCCCAGCAGGTAGGTAGTCAAGACTCGACAAACTCTGACACTTACCGCCATGGGTGGAATGCAGACCGTGAACGGAATCAGGATAATGTACAACCAGGCGCAGAAAACCAGACACCCAGATAGCCGCCAGGATCAGAAGCACCAGCCATATATTTGCCACAGGATACCTCCGGTCCCTCCTTCTGTCGAACCTCCGGACCTGCACCTGCACCACCCTCTCCTACCTTCGCCTAATCCCATATTATCTATTATCTGCAAGAGATGATAAATTTATATATTAAAGCAAAATACATGTTGCCGGGCGGGAGGCTGTGAGGGGACAGTCCCGGGACGGGAGGCTGTGAGGGACGTCCGGGACGGGAGGAGTGAGGGGACAGTCCCGGACGGGAGGCTGTGAGGGGACAGCGGGACGGGAGGCTGTGAGGGGACAGTCCCGGGACGGGAGGCTGTGAGGGGACAGTCCCGGACGGGAGGCTGTGAGGGGGACAGTCCCGGGACGGGAGGCTGTGAGGGGACAGTCCCGGGACGGGAGGCTGTGAGGGGACAGTCCCGGGACGGGAGGCTGTGAGGGGACAGTCCCGGGACGGGAGGCTGTGAGGGGACAGTCCGGGAGGAGGCTGTGAGGGACAGTCCCGGGACGGGAGGCTGTGAGGGACAGTACGGGACGGGAGGCTGTGAGGGGACAGTCCCGGGAAGGAGGCTGTGAGGGGACAGTCCCGGGACGGGAGGCTGTGAGGGGACAGTCCCGGACGGGAGGCTGTGAGGGGACAGTCCCGGGACGGGAGGCTGTGAGGGGACAGTCCCGGGACGGGAGGCTGTGAGGGGACAGTCCCGGGACGGGAGGCTGTGAGGGGACAGTCCCGGGACGGGAGGCTGTGAGGGGACAGTCCCGGGACGGGAGGCTGTGAGGGGACAGTCCCGGGACGGGAGGCTGTGAGGGGACAGTCCCGGGACGGGGGGCTGTGAGGGGACAGTCCCGGGACGGGAGGCTGTGAGGGGACAGTCCCGGGACGGGAGGCTGTGAGGGGACAGTGCCGGGACGGGAGGCTGTGAGGGGACAGTGCCGGGACGGGAGGCTGTGAGGGGACAGTCCCGGGACGGGAGGCTGTGAGGGGACAGTGCCGGGACGGGAGGCTGTGAGGGGACAGTCCCGGGACGGGAGGCTGTGAGGGGACAGTCCCGGGACGGGAGGCTGTGAGGGGACAGTCCCGGGACGGGAGGCTGTGAGGGGACAGTCCCGGGACGGGAGGCTGTGAGGGGACAGTCCCGGGACGGGAGGCTGTGAGGGGACAGTCCCGGGACGGGAGGCTGTGAGGGGACAGTCCCGGGACGGGAGGCTGTGAGGGGACAGTCCCGGGACGGGAGGCTGTGAGGGGACAGTCCCGGGACGGGAGGCTGTGAGGGGACAGTCCCGGGACGGGAGGCTGTGAGGGGACAGTCCCGGGACGGGAGGCTGTGAGGGGACAGTCCCGGGACGGGAGGCTGTGAGGGGACAGTCCCGGGACGGGAGGCTGTGAGGGGACAGTCCCGGGACGGGAGGCTGTGAGGGGACAGTCCCGGGACGGGAGGCTGTGAGGGGACAGTCCCGGGACGGGAGGCTGTGAGGGGACAGTCCTGGGACGGGAGGCTCCAAAGGTTTACAAAATACCTACACCAAGGAGAGACTAGTACCCGTGGGAGAGATGAGAAAAGGCACATGACAGCATCGCCCAGACTACAGCCCAGTATGGAAGCATTATCGTCAATACCCCCCAAGACATCCGCCCCAGGATTCCCAAGGAAGCTGGAGATAAAACTAGCCAGTTAAACATGCATACTGATCTTAGGTGTTTCAAACGAATCTTTGCAGGGCCGTGTTCAGGGGGGGAGAGGACTATCTGGAAGGATATATGGCTCAATCTGGCACTCTGAAGTAATATTTAGGTCGCCACACCCACACCATTCCCTGCCTTCAAAGCAGTATTCCTCATACACAAACAAAAAATTATTTCCCTCTCTTCCTTCCGTGAAAACGAAGCACTTCTCACCAATCTTTTCAATATTCAAGACAAATTTGTCAGATGACAAGAGAGATGACACAAATACCCGAGAACTCACTCAAGACACACCCTCCCACGACCACGTCCAACACTTGACTGAGTTTGTTTGTCGTCGTCGCTTACTGGCCACGCTCAGCCTGGCCGTTGGTTCTTACCCCACCCACCATACTCTCATATATAGATATATTCTCTTATCTACAAACCTCCGCTTTTATAAATTCTAAATTATACGAAATTATACCTGCGCCGTCCTGCCATTACGTCGCTCATTTATTCTCAGACACTTCTAGTCGACAGCTGTACGAACCAAAACAAGCATTGTATGCAAATGATTCTAGTAAATGTTTAATGTTTATTCAGGTAAAAGTACATACATAGAAGATGAGTTACAAACATAATGTTGGATTTATAGATAGAGTTAGTACATACAATACCTAAAGCCACTAGTACGCATAGCGTTTCGGGCAAGTCTTAAACTAACAGATAATTTCTAGATAATTCACAGTAAAATTGACAAAAAGTGCTTACAGGTACTTTACAGCTTTACTTTACAGGTGCTTTACAGCCTTTACTTTACAGGTACAGATAATTTTAAGTAGAATAATTACAGTAAAATTGACAAAAATGTTTATAGGTACAATGGAAGAAATTTTGACACAAAAGCAGATTAGAATAATACACAAATAATACACAATAATAAACAATACACAATATGGAGCAAGGTTTACTAGGTACATGAGGATAAATTTCAGGGTTATCCATTGGTTCACTGAAGCACAATATGAGGATCATTACAAGGGATAATGAAGTAGAATATGCACTCAGTACAACAACAATGATATCAGATGATATTTTATAAATAAATAAATAAAATGTTTTATTCAGGTAAGGTATATACATACAAGTGATGTTACATTAATGGATCGAATTATAGATAGAGCTAGTACATACAATGCCTAAGCCACTATTACGCAATGCTAAGATTACAATGGTAAAGTAATATGGCTTAGATATAAATATTGGGGGATGATAGTAGCACTAGATACAGTGCAAAGATAAAGCACTAGGTAGAAAACTATGAAGATAAAATTAGGTACTTTTGGTTTTATTTTTGAATAAGGCAAAAAAGTTGGACAGCTTCAATATTAGGGAGTGAGTTCCATAGACTAGGTCCCTTTATTTGCATAGAGTGTTTCTACAGATTAAGTTTGACTCTGGGGATATCAAAGAGATATTTATGTCTGGTGTGATGAGTATGTGTTTTCTATTCCATCTGTCCCAGGAAGAGTTTCAGAACAGGGTTTGCACTAGAAAAGGGTTTATAAATGTAATTGACACAAGAGAATGCATAGAGTGAATTTATGTTTAGCATGTTTAGGGATTTAAACAGGGGACCTGTGTGTTGTCTGAGAGCAGAGTTTGTATTGTCCTCATAGCAGATTTTTGCTGGGTGATGATGGGCTTGAGGTATAGTTGCAGAGGTTGAACCCCAAGCACCGATACCATAAGTAAGATAGGGATAGATAAGTGCATAATAGAATGAGAGGAGAGCAGAGTAGGGTACATGATATCTGATCTTAGAGAGTATACCAACTGTTTTGGAAACCTTTTTAGTTATGTGTTGTATGTGGATGCTGAAGTTGAGTCTCTTGTCAAAGTACACTATAGGCCAAGGTGTTGAGTAATTAGAGGACGAAGATAATTTGGATAGTAGAACCCCCAAGTACAAATACATAATTGAGATAAGGATAGATGAGAGAGTAATAGAGCTTCACCAGGGCAGGGCGAGGTACATAATATCTGATCTTAGAAAGAATACCAACAGTTTTAGAATCTTTTTTTGCTATATTTAGAATGTCCTAGAAATTCAGCTTGTTATCGATGAGGACACCAAGGAATTTACCTTGGTGTCTTGGTGTCTTGGTGTCTTGGTGTCTTGGTGTCTTGGTGTCTACCTTGGTGTTTACCAAGGAACTTTACTACTGATTTGTATATTGTTTATTCTTAGATTAATTTCATTTGAGGATTTATTACCAAACAAAATATAGAAAGTGGTGGGGGTTCCGCGCAGCTGGCCTTCACGGGATTGGGGGTGCTCCGTCGGAACCCCCAAAGTGACAAGCCAAGAATACCAAGCTTTACAATTACCGTAAATGCTCAGGCAACTTTAAATTAGAGATGTCTCTTCAATGTATTTGATTACATTAATTCTACTTCTGTATATTAATTTATGGCTTTCACTAATCTTCATTAGTCACCATAATTAATTCAGCTCTATTTACCTATTTGTTATATTGAGCTATTATGCTTCTTCAGTTAAGGATTATCTAATTTAATCTTTTATGATTGTATTATTAATTAATTATTTATTTATTAAATAATTAATTATTATTATTTTAAAATTAAAATAAGTCCCCACTCCGTGAGCGTTTTCTTCCAACCACAGAAATAGAAAGTTTTGTCGATGTTAAGGGTGAGTTTGTTAGCAGTTAGCCAAAGATGGGCTTTATTTAGTTCAGTATTCACAGTGACATTTAGAGCAAGGGGGTCAGGATTGGAGAAAATGAGAGTTGTGGCATCGGCAAATAAGATTGGTTTGAAGTGTTGGGAGGCATTTGGAAGATCATTAATGTAGATGAGAAAGAGGAGAGAGCCAAGTATGCTTCCCTGTGGAACACCAATGTTTATGGGTAGTGTATGAGAAATGGAATTATTCACAAAAACATACTGGAGCCTGTCAGTAAGGTAAGACTGAAGGTATTGCAGGGAGTGACCTCTGACTCCATAATGATGTAATTTAAGAAGGTTTTGGTGGTTGACAGTGTCAAAAGCCGTACGTAGGTCCACATATAACCCAACAGGGAACTCATTTTTATCGAGAGCTGTATGTATCAAGTTAATCATACTAATAAGTGCATCGTTAGTGTTTTTATTGGGTCTGAAACCATATTGGCAAGAGCTAAGTATATTGAGTTTGGCTAGATATGAGAAAAGCTGCTTGTAGATTAGTTTTTCAAATATTTTTGACAAGGTTGGCAGAATTGATATAGGTCTGTAGTTGTTGACATCAGAGAGATCACCATATTTGTGGACTGAGGTTACTCTCGCTTTTTTTTAGAATATCCGGAAAGGTTTGGAGTTCAAGTGATTTGTTGAAGAGCAATGTAATGGCAGGAGCTAGAAATCTGGATGCTTTTTCGTAAATTAGAGATGGTATCTCATCAAGGGCGCTTGGCTTAGTTTTAAGGGAACGGATTACGTCATTAACATCAGAGGAATTAGCAGGAGCTAGGTACAGAGTCTCTGGATAGTTACCTGTGAAGTAGTCTTTAATTAATACTTTATCACTTTCCTCCCCCGCGGACACAAGATCGTGTCCGCCGGGGGTCACTTGAAGTTGCCCAAGTAGACATATTTTTATGTCCGACGAACAAATATTTCTATAAAATTCAATTCTTATCCGATCGACTTGGGGATAGTACGAACATGTTTACCATAGAATTTACGTTTTCTTTAGTAGCCACATAGCCTATTTGAGAGAACGGCATTGTCTTGTATCTTCGTGGTAAAACTATTGTATACCGCCGATGTCTCCTAACAGGTAACGCTTCGCCCCACTTCTCAAACTCTTGCGGGTGGGCCGCGATCATGATTCTTCATTTATATGCATATGTCCGTGTAGGGAATTTTATTGCGATCTCAAAGATACCAAACTTAACGCTGTAGGACAAGTGTGGAGTTGACAACCCTGAAAAGAATGGAAACATCTCGTCGCTGTTTGGAGCTGTTTGGAGCTAACGGCTAGTGATCCACGTAGTTTCTTTATTGGTAGTGGTTTAAATCACAGTTTGGTGACATTTTATACATATGTTCTTCTAGAACATTCTATTACGAACACATTGGTACAAAAATGAAATGTGTACATCGAAAATTAAGATAAGGACAGTGAAAAGAGTATACACTTTTCAGTGTTTCCCCTCGATTGCCGGGAACGCCGAGAGGACTTTGTGCTAACGTTTTTCCGTGTTCGCCAGGAGGCTGAAAGTGTATTAGTGAGTGAGGATGGAGTATCATGAGCAAGGGATGTCCCACTGGACATCAATTGTATTAGTTGGAGAACAAACAAAATTGTTTAAAAAAAAAAACAAGACATGGGTTGACATTTAGGGGGTAAGATTGCTAACTGTAGGTAGTAACTGAGTGATTGTAACCTATCCACCGCTGCCCGCTGGATGGGAGGCGGTGTGCAGGACAAACATATAAATTGTGACACTAGCTCTCCACATATGTCAGTTGCTTAATTTAGAACCTGTATTTGAGGTCGATGTTGAACCCATTGTTGATGTGACGACTTATATGAATTTTGTAACTAGCTCATCAAGATTGTAACTTGCTTAGCTAAATGAATTGTGGGGTTCAGTCCCTGAGCCCATTATGTGCCTCTGTAACCCTTTCCACTACCGCCCACTAGATGGGTATGGGGTGCATAATAAATGAACTAAAACTAAAAGATAGGTTACATGGAGTTAATTAGGTAGTACTTGGTTTTCATCTTACACTGGTTGAGAAAGGAACAGCTTTTGACATGATTGGGAAGGTCATTCCACATTCTGGGTCCCTTAATTTGTAGAGCATTTCTAGTTTGGTTAAGTCGTACTCTTGGAATATCAAATAGGTATTTGTTTCTGGTGTGATGCTCATGGGTTCTGTTACAACCTTCTAGGCAGTTTCTAAGGTCAGGAATGACATTACAGTTCAGAGTTTTAAATATATAGAGTACACATAAGAGGATATGTAGTGACTTAATATCTAACATATTCCAAGATTTGAGTAAGGGTCAATCATTCAATCATTCGTTGTCCATTCTTTCCGTGTGTCAAGGGTATCTTGTACCTTTGTGGCGTATTGGCTGAAGTAACTGTCCTCACAATGCTGGCGTCATCACTAAACATTCTTTCCGTGTGTCAAGGGTATCTTGTACCTTTGTGGCGTATTGGCTGAAGTAACTGTCCTCACAATGCTGGCGTCATCACTAAACATTCTTTCCGTGTGTCAAGGGTATCTTGTACCTTTGTGGCGTATTGGCTGAAGTAACTGTCCTCACAATGCTGGCGTCATCACTAAACATTCTTTCCGTGTGTCAAGGGTATCTTGTACCTTTGTGGCGTATTGGCTGAAGTAACTGTCCTCACAATGCTGGCGTCATCACTAAACATTTAGAGCAAGACGTCTATCTCCTCTGGAAAATTTTGAGTATATGTGAAGAAGAGGATAGATGGGAGCTAGCACTGACCCGCTGTGGGACTCCCATACCTTGAGGTGCTTCCGGGGCTTAGCGTCCCCGCGGCCCGGTCGTCGACCAGGCCTCCCATGGTCATATCTCGCCACTCATGCCATCTCTAACATCAACCACCACATTCCTACACTAATTTATTCTAGCTTCTCGTGATCAGGTACAAGTTCATCTAGTCTCGGACACTTGAGAGGCGGGTCCAAATAGCCGTAGCTCAACCCTCGCAAGCATTCCTAAGTGAGTATATGAAGCCTGTTTTGTTTTCGAGATATTCTAGGTAAACAATGACCTTTTCCAGGATGCAGCCCACAACAGTTGTCTTACTCCCAAGTACCTGTTTACTGATAGGGGTAACAGAAGCATCAGGTGAAAGGAGACGTGTCCAAACGTCTCCGATTTGCGCGGGACTCGAACTTGGGACCACTGTGTGAGGTTACTGGATGTTGATGTTCTTGTACAGGCCAAGTGGGCACAGTAGCCAAGACCACCGTCACTCTTGGGTACTGTGCCCACCGGGGGGGGAGGGCCAAGTGGGCACAGTAGCCAAGACCACCGTCACTCTTGGGTACTGTGCCCACCGGGGGGGGGGGGGCGAGGGCGTGCCTGGGGTCACGGTAGTTTTCCATCCACCGTCTACCTGGGGCCCCGAGCCGTCCCTCTCCCTCCATCACGCCGGGACAACAGTTTGGGGTTAGTTTAGTTCATTTATTATGCACCTCATACCCATCTTGTGGGCGGTAGTGGAAAGGGTTACATAATGGGCTCAGGGACTGAACCCCACAATTCATTTAGCTAAGCAAGTTACAATCTTGATGAGCTAGTTATAAAATTCAGTACAAGTCGTCACATCATAAATGGGTTCGAGATCTACCTCAAATACAGGTTCTAAATTAAGCAACTGACATATGTGGAGAGTTAGTGTCACAATTGATATGTTTGTCCTGCACACCGCCCCCCATCCAGTGGGCAGCGGTGGATAGGTTACAATTACTCAGTTACTACCTACAGTTAGCAAACTGGGGATATTTGGCTAACATTTCTGGTAGCAAATCATTTTGATTAAATATTTACACATCGTTGGTACATTGGTTATAGAATTGTCTCTGAATTCACGTATCTTTTCGCACTCCATCACATAGTGACGGAGGGTGTGCGAATAATTGTGTTGACACAGTTTACATTTGGTCAGGTCTACATCGGCAGATAATGAAAATTCCCAGAGATACTTGTAACCGAGTCTAAGCCGAGCAGTAGTAACATCTAGAAGTCTGCTGATTTTATTGGATGATCCATAGATGTGTGGCTCCTCTTGCATGATAGTATGATGATAGATGGAATTACTGGTGTCGATTTCACTTTGCCTCAGATCTATAAGATCTTGTTGAAGTTCTCGGTGTAGTGCTGCTCTCAGAATGCTCATTGACAATCCAAGGTTACACTCAACGGCTCCTTTAAAGGCAGATTCTTTGGCTAACTTATCAGCTCTATCATGCATTCGGAGGCCAACATGAGATGGAGACCACATGAAATGGACTCTGTTACCATCCTTAATAATTTTGTTGTAATTGTGTCTAGCTTCGGACACGAGCATGTTACAGTTATGTCTTAAAGAGTTGAGAGCATTTAAGGATGATAAGGAGTCACTTACAATTAATGTATCAAGTTTGGAGACTTGTACACAGTTCAGTGCAAGGAGCAAGGCAAATAGTTCAGTCTGAAGGGTAGAGGCCCAGTTGTTTATTCGGACTCCCCACTCAAAGTACAAGCCATCGCCCATTGTCAGAACAACTGCACTTCCAGCTGCACCCGTGGTGCGGTGTAGGGAACCATCAGTGTATATGATTTGAGAGAGAGAATGCTCTGTGGACAGAGCATCAATATGGCTTAAGGCGTTGAGCTTTGCCTCAAGACGAAACTTGGGCTGATCTCTAATTTGCTTCTTGGGTGGAAAGGGAGGTGGTTGAGAAAGGAACAGCTTTTGACATGATTGGGAAGGTCATTCCACATTCTGGGTCCCTTAATTTGTAGAGCATTTCTAGTTTGGTTAAGTCGTACTCTTGGAATATCAAATAGGTATTTGTTTCTGGTGTGATGCTCATGGGTTCTGTTACAACCTTCTAGGCAGTTTCTAAGGTCAGGAATGACATTACAGTTCAGAGTTTTAAATATATAGAGTACACATAAGAGGATATGTAGTGACTTAATATCTAACATATTCCAAGATTTGAGTAAGGGTCAATCATTCAATCATTCGTTGTCCATTCTTTCCGTGTGTCAAGGGTATCTTGTACCTTTGTGGCGTATTGGCTGAAGTAACTGTCCTCACAATGCTGGCGTCATCACTAAACATTCTTTCCGTGTGTCAAGGGTATCTTGTACCTTTGTGGCGTATTGGCTGAAGTAACTGTCCTCACAATGCTGGCGTCATCACTAAACATTCTTTCCGTGTGTCAAGGGTATCTTGTACCTTTGTGGCGTATTGGCTGAAGTAACTGTCCTCACAATGCTGGCGTCATCACTAAACATTTAGAGCAAGACGTCTATCTCCTCTGGAAAATTTTGAGTATATGTGAAGAAGAGGATAGATGGGAGCTAGCACTGACCCGCTGTGGGACTCCCATACCTTGAGGTGCTTCCGGGGCTTAGCGTCCCGCGGCCCGGTCGTCGACCAGGCCTCCCATGGTCATATCTCGCCACTCATGCCATCTCTAACATCAACCACCACATTCCTACACTAATTTATTCTAACTTCTCGTGATCAGGTACAAGTTCATCTAGTCTCGGACACTTGAGACTAGTGCCTGGGGTCACGGTAGTTTTCCATCCACCGTCTACCTGGGGCCCCGAGCCGTCCCTCTCCCTCCATCACGCCGGGACAACAGTTTGGGGTTAGTTTAGTTCATTTATTATGCACCTCATACCCATCTTGTGGGCGGTAGTGGAAAGGGTTACATAATGGGCTCAGGGACTGAACCCCACAATTCATTTAGCTAAGCAAGTTACAATCTTTATGAACTAGTTACAAAATTCAGTATAAGTCGTCACATCAACAATGGGTTCGAGATCGACCTCAAGTACAGTTTCTAAGTTAAGCAACTGACATATGTGGAGAGTTAGTGTCACAATTGATATGTTTGTCCTGCACACCGCCCCCCATCCAGTGGGCAGCGGTGGATAGGTTACAATCACTCAGTTACTACCTACAGTTAGCAAACTGGGGATATTTGGCTAACATTTCTGGTAGCAAATCATTTTGATTAAATATTTACACATCGTTGGTACATTGGTTATAGAATTGTCTCTGAATTCACGTACCTTTTCGCACTCCATCACATAGTGACGGAGGGTGTGCGAATAATTGTGTTGACACAGTTTACATTTGGTCAGGTCTACATCGGCAGATAATGAAAATTCCCAGAGATACTTGTAACCGAGTCTAAGCCGAGCAGTAGTAACATCTAGAAGTCTGCTGATTTTATTGGATGATCCATAGATGTGTGGCTCCTCTTGCATGATAGTATGATGATAGATGGAATTACTGGTGTCGATTTCACTTTGCCTCAGATCTACAAGATCTTGTTGAAGTTCTCGGTGTAGTGCTGCTCTCAGATTGCTCATTGACAATCCAAGGTTACACTCAACGGCTCCTTTAAAGGCAGATTCTTTGGCTAACTTATCAGCTCTATCATGCATTCGGAGGCCAACATGAGATGGAGACCACATGAAATGGACTCTGTTACCATCCTTAATAATTTTGTTGTAATTGTGTCTAGCTTCGGACACGAGCATGTTACAGTTATGTCTTAAAGAGTTGAGAGCATTTAAGGATGATAAGGAGTCACTTACAATTAATATATCAAGTTTGGAGACTTGTACACAGTTCTTCTTCTTCTTCTATGTTCGAGTATGGGGTGCACAATCAACTACCACTCATAGGACAAGTATGGGGTGCACAATCAACTACCACTCATAGGACAAGTATGGGGTGCACAATCAACTACCACTCATAGGACAAGTATGGGGTGCACAATCAACTACCACTCATAGGACAAGTATGGGGTGCACAATAAACTACCACTCATAGAACAAGTATGGGGTGCACAATAAACTACCACTCATAGGACGAGTATGGGGTGCACAATAAACTACCACTCATAGGACGAGTATGGGGTGCACAATAAACTACCACTCATAGAACAAGTATGGGGTGCACAATAAACTACCACTCATAGAACAAGTATGGGGTGCACAATAAACTACCACTCATAGAACAAGTATGGGGTGCACAATAAACTACCACTCATAGGACGAGTATGGGGTGCACAATAAACTACCACTCATAGGACGAGTATGGGGTGCACAATAAACTACCACTCATAGGACGAGTATGGGGTGCACAATAAACTACCACCTGGCCAGTCTTAGCCACCTGGCCAACCACCGCCAACCACCTGGCCAACCACCTGGCCAACCACTTGGCCAGTCTTAGCCACCTGGCCAACCACCGCCAACCACCTGGCCAACCACTTGGCCAGTCTTAGCCACCTGGCCAGTCTTAGCGTGACCCTCCCCAATCATGACAAAGACTGTACCTCTCTCAACCAGTTTAAGAGAAGAACTATAAGTACTACCTGATACACTCCATGTAGCCTACCTTACCCCCCCCCCCTAAATGTCAACCCATGTCTTGCTATTTTCAAACAACACTGTTTGTTGACCAACTTGTATAATTGCTGATTCCTTTCAACTCAATTTATGCTTTGTTAGTATTAAGTTTTAGTCTAAGTGTTTTTCCCCCACACCTTGCCCAAAACGCATATTAGTGGCTTAAGGTATTGTATGTACTAGCTGTATCTATAAATGCAACTTTATGTCTGTAACTCATCTGGTATTTATGTATTTTTTCCTGAATAAACATTTGATTTGATTGATTTGAACGGTAGTGGCCTGAGCCACTCTTAGCCAATGAGAGACCAGCAGGGCAAGACAGCCCAGCCTCCTAATAACGGGTCACATTTTGACGCATACTTTACCTAGGGCTAAAAATAGTCGTACTAGAAAATGTTAACGGCTCGCGAAATTGATACAGCCCCGTTATCTGTGTTAGGTCCTCTGGTAGGTTAGGAGAGGGCACTTTAATACGACAGTTTATTGACATTTGGAACCTTAGGAGGCCTTGCTGGTGTCTAGGCAGCTGGTGTCTCGACCAATGGCAGATGAGATGGCAGCATAACCTAGCGTCAGTCGGCCAATGGGAGTAAAGGGTGGGAGGAGCCAGCTGTGCTAGGAGTCCCCGACCTCACTAGCTGCCAGTCAGTGAGCGCAGCTCGTCGTGAGAGGCCACAGTCACGGTTGGTGCTCGTTGTCTGGCCGCGTTTGGCCATACTGTTTCCTCCTATACTTCCCTGTTGCCCAATGTCATATAGTATTTCCTATTGTGATATATCATACAGGGCCTCGTACTACAGTTGGCTTCGTTCTAGACTCATAATGGAGGATCCCGGGCGGGACTGAAGTAGTTGGAGTTTCTCTTAACCTAATGTCTGTATATGGGTCCACGAGAGTTAGGCAAAAATTATGGCTTACATCCTGGGAAGGGTCAGTAACTCAGTCTTGTAATAACCCGCTAAACCACACGGACTGTTCAAAAGAATTGGAGGTGGTCAGACCCTTTAACCCAATCCCCGACAGCACTTGGTGGTCAATTGTTGGGGGACAGATATTTCATGGCATCACCGCGTGTGTTGGGCCCACGTGAGTAACACAAATGAGTAACAAATAACAGAGGTAATCACCTTTGTCAACTTATATTGTAGTTATTTGTTAACATGAAAACATTGCTACATTGTATCCCTCTCATCTTACCTGATGTGTTAGATTAAGGACCTGCCCAAACTGTCCTGTGTGACATTGAATACCAGCATTATCCTCACTTTAATAAGACTATCAAACTCCTCAGATTAGACAAAATTGTAATTAATTTTGTCAAAGATCTTAATAATAATAATAAACCACAATTGACCCCCGAGTGCTGTCGGGAACTGGTTGCCTGTAGGTCTCGGTGAACTAAGGGGGAAAGCGCCAAGTCATTACGATTATATAGCACTGGGAAAGGGTCAGGATAAGGATTTTGGGACGGTGGAAGCAAGGAATGGTGCCCAACCACTTGGACGGTCGGGAATTGAACTTCGACCTGCATGAAGGGAGACCGTCGCTTTACCGTCCAGCCCAAGTGGTTGGGCTGGAGGGTAGACTTCCCAGTACTTGTGATAGTCACTGGCTGAGTGGTTATAACACTAAACTGTCAGGGGTATGGAGACCCCGGTGACGGGGGTTTGAATCCTTCATGGGTAAAGAAGGTTTATGTCTATAATATATTTATATATATATTCTTCCTTGTTGTTAATAATAATAGTAATGATAATTAATAATAATAGTTTAGTCATAAGAATGTGCATACAAAGAACGTAGGGTTACACTACAAGAGCTACACATAATAATACACTACAAGAGCTACACATAATAATACACTACAAGAGCTACACATAATACACACAAGAGCTACACATAATAATACACCACAAGAGCTACACATAATAATACACTACAAGAGCTACACATAATAATACACTACAAGAGCTACACATAATAATACACTACAAGAGCTACACATAATAATACACTACAAGAGCTACACATAATAATACACTACAAGAGCTACACATAATAATACACTACAAGAGCTACACATAATAATACACTACAAGAGCTACACATAATAATACACTACAAGAGCTACACATAATAATACACTACAAGAGCTACACATAATAATACACTACAAGAGCTACACATAATAATACACTACAAGAGCTACACATAATAATACACTACAAGAGCTACACATAATAATACACTACAAGAGCTACACATAATAATACACTACAAGAGCTACACATAATAATACACTACAAGAGCTACACATAACAATACACTACAAGAGCTACACATAATAATACACTACAAGAGCTACACATAATAATACACTACAAGAGCTACACATAACAATAAAGTCACTACACAAAGAGTTTCCAGGAAAAGTTAGAATAATTTAGATACAAAATTATTTACAGGTAAGAAAGATGTAATTATAGGTGTATTATTTATAGGTATACTAGGGCAACCGCTTCATATACTGCCATATACTCTGCTATATTGCTCTTTCATTTGCTGTCATGCTTTTCCATAGTTATCTTGAGATGATTTAGGGGCTTAGCGTCCCTGCGGCCCGGTCCTCGACCAGGCCTCCTTTTTGTTACACACCCCAGAAAGCAGCCCGTAACAGCTGTCTAACTCCCAGGTATCAGGGTGAAAGAAACTCTGCCCATTTGTTTCCGCCTCCATTGTGGGTCGAACCCGGAACCTTAAGACTACGAATCCAAAGCGCTGTCCACTCAGCTGTCAGGCCCCGGTGGTCCCCGGTGGGGTACAGGTGACCTCTTGTCGTCCCAGGTTGATGTCACGAGTTTCCAGCTACTCGATTTATAACACTGATTTATTCTTTGCTTGTATTCTTACAAGGGATTTTCCGCCTAATTTCCGGCTTGCAATGGTATTTACTCACTTTATTGCTAATTATTAGATTCACATTTCCATAGTACACTATATGATTTCCGTATTTTATCCCTGTGGGACGTGCCCTGGGGTAGGCCTCGCGTGGCTTGTGGAAACAGCCTACTGATGCCGCCTCTTGCCACTATTCTATATTTCTAGCATTCTATATTTATAATATTCTATGCACGATTTTCCTTCACTTCCAACTTATATGTTGTTGTGGTACCCGTTCCACTTCACTGTTCCACGAATCACCGTTCACTATTTTTTTCCTCATACACGCACGTACACAAAGCCTCATGCACTGGCCCACACGTGGTCTCCCGTTTATTATCTATTTAACACAAAGTTCCGTTGATAATGACTGTTTTCAAATTTTCCAGCGGGTCACTATGCACTTGTTATGCCTGTAATCGGTAATCCAAGGCTGTGGTCCTAAGAAATCCCGGTTAATGTCACGATTTTAACGGAGCGCGCGCGGTACGACTTCCCTTCCCTCCAACAACCATACATTATCTCTATGTATCTAGCCCCTATGTATGTTGTAGCATAATTTCTGCGTACTTTGTGAATGTTGAAATGTCTTCAGATGCCTGTATTCAGTCAATATAAAAGAAAATTGTTGATACTCTAAAATTACATGTGAAGGTTCTGCATTTCCGTTTTGTCAGAAATGTCGAGAACACGAGTTTTTTAGGTTTTGTAAATATTTAATAGTGTTATTGTCAACATCACGTTTAGAAATTTTCAGTTTGAGTTGAAAGGCTTCTATGTTATCAAACATGACATAAAGTGTTGTACTAAATCCCCGTAATTTGGCGCTAAAGTCATTTCAGTGAGGTGGCCAGTTTTATGAAGGGGAAATAAATCATTAGCCTCGTACTATGGTACAGTTAGCTTAACGACTATTCTAGTATCATTGCTAGTCACAAAAGCCATATTGGTTTACATCTAGATAAACACAGTTTAATATGCGGTTGACAACATGGTTGTGCTCCAGGCCGTTCATGTTTAACAAAGTTACTTTCTCTACCGGTATATTTCAAACAGTTGATAGCGGGAAGGATTGCCACATTCTATATCTTGGTGTTAGCAAGGCCTATAATACGGTATAGCTCACCAGAGACTTCTCACACACAGACTCCTGGTACTGGAGGGGAAGCTTATTAACTTACCTTAGGTCTTGGTTATCTCAAAGAGCAAAGTTGGATAAATGGAGTCTATAAATGGAGTCAAGTCAGGACCGTTGTTATTGGAGTGCTCCAGCGCTGTGTTTACAGTATTATACGGTACAACCTGTACTTGAGGTCGATCTCGAACCCATTGTTGATGTGACGACTTATATTGAATTTTGTAACTAGCTCATCAAGATTGTAACTTGCTTAGCTAAATGAATTGTGGGGTTCAGTCCCTGAGCCCATTATGTGCCTCTGTAACCCTTTCCACTACCGCTCTCAAGATGGGTATGGGGTGCATAATAAATGAACTAAACTAACTAACAAATATTATACGGTAGACACATGCGTGATTGCACAGCAATACTTGCAAATTTGCTGAATATATATGACAGGAAATAAATTCAGATGAAGATATAAAATCGTTCCAAGACGACCTAGAAAGCAGGATAGAAATTTAGATGATACAAATCACCACAAGACGATTTAAACAGGTTTTCAAAACTTTGACATTTTAAGGTCTGAATGTGAACAAAATGGGTCATGATTAATAGGAATCTTAAGCCAGAAAAAGGATAAATGTAGGAAATAAAGAAAATAAGACACTGGAATATATTTGTTGACGCGTTAGCAACAAAAGACCCGTTGTTAGTCTTATATCTTACTCTTGCTAGGCTTCATTTTGTTTTGTTTTGTTTTTGTTTTGAGATATATACAAGAGTTGTTACATTCTTGTACAGCCACTAGTACGCGTAGCGTTTCGGGCAGGTCCCTGGAATACGATCCCCGCCGCGATGAATCGTTGTAATAACCAAGTACACATTTTACTGTTGCGTTAAACAGAGGCTACAGTTAAGGAATTGCGCCCAGTAAATCCTCCCCGGCCAGGATACGAACCCAGGACATTGCGCTCGCGGAACGCCAGGCGAGTGTCTTACCACTACACCACGGAGACTGCATTTAGATCATGCCCGTCATATTTCCTCTTCATACTATACAATGAACATAAATTCTCTTTAACACGAACAGAGAAGAATGACAAAGTTAATCCCAGCAATTAGAATCCTTCCACGTGAAGAGATTAAAAAAGCTTTATCTACATTCTCTAGGAAGACGAAGAACGAGACATGACAAGACTGTCGTATATAAAGTGGTGAAGAGTATAACAAAGGAGATATCAATAAGGTTTTAATTCCAACATAAAAACAGAACACAACGCATATAAACTGGATAAGTTTAAATCACGAAAGATCTGGGTAAATACTGGTTTGAAAACAGGGTTGTTAATTTGTTTATAATATAAATAATCCGTGAGATGAGGTGATGTATGTGAGGTGAGATGATGTATGTGAGGTGAGATGAGATGATGTATGTGAAGTGATATGAGGTGATGTATGTGATGTATGTGAGGTGAGATGAAGTGATGTATGTGAGGTGAGATGAAGTGATGTATGTGAGGTAAGATGAGATGATGTATGTCAGGTGAGGTGAGATGATGTATGTGAGGTGAAATCGACTTGAGAATGGTCCAGGACGGACCGAAACGTCGTCGTCCCTTCACCTTCTAGTGTGTGGTCTGGTCAACATACTTTAGCCACGTTATTGTGACTCATCGCTTGCCTATGTGAGGTGAAGTGATGTATGTGAAGTGATGTATGTGAGGTGATGTATGTGAGATGAGATGTGGTGATGTATGTGAGGTGAGATGTGGTGATGTATGTGAGGTGAGATGAGGTGATGTATGTGAGGTGAGATGTGGTGATGTATGTGAGGTGAGATGTGGTGATGTATGTGAGGTGAGATGTGGTGATGTATGTGAGGTGAGATATGGTGATGTATGTGAGGTGAGATGTGGTGATGTATGTGAGGTGAGATGTGGTGATGTATGTGAGGTGAGATGTGGTGATGTATGTGAGGTGAGATGTGGTGATGTATGTGAGGTGAGATATGGTGATGTATGTGAGGTGAGATGTGGTGATGTATGTGAGGTGAGATGTGGTGATGTATGTGAGGTGAGATGTGGTGATGTATGTGAGGTGAGATGTGGTGATGTATGTGAGGTGAGATGTGGTGATGTATGTGAGGTGAGATGTGGTGATGTATGTGAGGTGAGATGTGGTGATGTATGTGAGGTGAGATGTGGTGATGTATGTGAGGTGAGATGTGGTGATGTATGTGAGGTGAGGTGAGATAAGGTGTATGTGAGGCGACATGAGGTGGTGTATGTGAGGTAATATTAGTTAAGTTAGGCATGCGATAAACACTGGTGGCAGTGTTGACATATAAGTGTATGAACACTGCAGGTGTGTTTGGCCTGCTCAGGTGTTCTCAGTATTACACCTTGTTCTCCTGTTATGAAAGCCTCGCATTTTCTCTCTAACAACACTGAATTGGCAAAATAATGGATATTTGCTGATGCATGAAATATCTAAGAGGCAGCAGCTAGTAGTGTAGAGGGTATCACCCCGCATTATGGAGTAAGAGGACCTAGGTTCGAATCCTGGGCCATGCTGGACGCTTGGGCACCATTCTTTAAATCCATTCGCACCTGGGCGCCGAGCAGTACTTGCAGACCTGACCGTAAAACACTAGATGGTGCTGAATAACCTAGCCGGGTCCAGTGCTTGGCTCAGAGGCCAGTAAATCTCAACAAAGCTCACTACCTGACGGCGACAGGTAGAAACTGAGGGACTTCCTGTCACATGTACATTAAAAGCTAAGTACTCAAAGGTAGTGTTATGACCCCATGTACCCTGGGTGGAATGAGTCTACCCAATGAGTTACTCTGCTTTCTGGACCTGAGATTAAGAGATCAGAGAAAGAAAATATATAATAAACGTCAGTGAATAGTTTAAAAACACGAGCAGAGGCTGAGCGTCTGGAAATAAGTGACACGAAATGAGATGTCTATACTTTGGTGACGTGACGTGACACTAGGAGGACGTCGTGACCTCACTTGAGTCACAGCAGGCGTCAGAGGTGGTCGTACTTCGTTGATCTCCTGGAAGGAGGAAGAATATAGTTGCCTGTATTAGCGCTGGAGTGAAGGCTACGTGTTTGCAAGTGTGAGGAAGCTGTTGGGGACATGGTACACCATTTCTTTGTGATTTGGGTATATTAGAGGCGACCTGGAAGTGAGTGTTGGTCGCGCCTTTGTGGAACTCTAATTGTGTTGCTTCTTCAAAAGGAAGGAAGCAAGCAGGCGTTTCTGTTGTGGAGCCTGCTGGGCGACTCCATGTACTCATGTCAGGACTTGAAGAAGCCTTGTGAAACAGGCCTATAGCGATTTATGTGGGCGGCCTGTGTGAGCGCCATTGTTGAAGACCCGGGCCTGAGCGTCCCTACGTCATAGATCCCTGCGGTGAGCCTGTTTAATTGTTAGATTAGCTACCAACTAACTAACTAATTAGCTACCAGTGTTTGATGGCGTGCCCAGCGATCACAGTGAACATGGGTATATATAGGGTAGTCATTTAATTGAGCCATTGAGCTGAAATAGGAAATTTAAGTTGAGAGGACATGCTGGAGGGAGAGTTTTTTTTTAGTTAGTTTAGTTCATTTATTATGCACCCCATACCCATCTTGTGGGCGGTAGAGGAAAGGGTTACAGAGGCACATAATGGGCTCAGGGACTGAACCCCACAATTCATTTAGCTAAGCAAGTTACAATCTTGATGAACTAGTTATAAAATTCAATATAAGTCGTCACATCAACAATGGGTTCGAGATCGACCTCAAGTACAGGTTCTAAATTAAGCAACTGACATATGTGGAGAGCTAGTGTCACAATTTATATGTTTGTCCTGCACACCGCCCCCCATCCAGTGGGCAGCGGTGGATAGGTTACAATTACTCAGTTACTACCTACAGTTAGCAAACTGGGAATATTTGGCTAACATTTCTGGTAGCAAATCATTTTGATTAAATATTTACACGTCGCTGGAACATTGGTTATAGAATTGTCTCTGAATTCACGTATCTTTTCGCACTCCATCACATAGTGACGGAGGGTGTGCGAATAATTGTGTTGACACAGTTTACATTTGGTCAGGTCTACATCGGCAGATAATGAGAATTCCCAGAGATACTTGTAACCGAGTCTAAGCCGAGCAGTAGTAACATCTAGAAGTCTGCTGATTTTATTGGATGATCCATAGATGTGTGGCTCCTCTTGCATGATAGTATGATGATAGATGGAATTACTGGTGTCAATATCCTCAGTCAAACTTAATCTGTGCAAACACTCTATGCAAATGAAGAGATCTAGTCCAGCAGGAAGAGAGCAGGAAGTCTGCTGGATCAAGAAGGACGCCAGTTGTAAGTCTCGACAAGTTCAGCAACTTGACAGTCACTTACCAGGGCCCCTGGACAACTTGACAGTCACTTACCAGGGCCCCCTGGAAACTTGACAGTCTCTTACGAGGGCCCCCTGGACAACTTGACACTCTTACCAGGGCCCCTGGACAAGTTGACAGTCTCTTACCAGGGCCCCTGGACAACTTGACAGTCGCTTACCAGGGCCCCTGGACGTGTTGGGCTGCCCACCGCCAGGCAGGTGGTGGGTCATGGGTAGTGCTGTAGGGAAGAGTGGACGTGTTGGGCTGCCCACCGCCAGGCAGGTGGTGGGTCATGGGTACTGCTATAGGGAAGAGTGGACGTGTTGGGCTGCCCACCGCCTGGCAGGTGGTGGGTCATGGGTACTGCTGTAGGGAAGAGTGGACGTGTTGGGCTGCCCACCGCCTGGCAGGTGGTGGGTCATGGGTAGTGCTGTAGGGAAGAGTGGGCGTGTTGGGCTGCCCACCGCCAGGCAGGTGTGGGGTCATGGGTACTGCTATAGGGAAGAGTGGGCGTGTTGGGCTGCCCACCGCCTGGCAGGTGGTGGGTCATGGGTAGTGCTGTAGGGAAGAGTGGACGTGTTGGGCTGCCCACCGCCTGGCAGGTGGTGGGTCATGGGTAGTGCTGTAGGGAAGAGTGGACGTGTTGGGCTGCCCACCGCCTGGCAGGTGGTGGGTCATGGGTAGTGCTGTAGGGAAGAGTGGGCGTGTTGGGCTGCCCACCGCCTGGCAGGTGGTGGGTCATGGGTAGTGCTGTAGGGAAGAGTGGGCGTGTTGGGCTGCCCACCGCCAGGCAGGTGTGGGGTCATGGGTACTGCTGTAGGGAAGAGTGGACGTGTTGGGCTGCCCACCGCCAGGCAGGTGTGGGGTCATGGGTACTGCTATAGGGAAGAGTGGGCGTGTTGGGCTGAACTAAGAGTGGTGAGCTGATCACTCTGAGAGTTGATGATAACAGTCGTGTTTGGTGACGAAGGATGTCAACATTCAACACTTTAGTTGTTCCTACCTCTTATATGCTCTCCTCTCCCCTCTCTCTCTTGCCTCACTCACCCTCTCTCCTCTCACCCCCTTTCTCCCTTCACTCTCATATTGTCCCTGCACTCATACTTCCCTCACTCTCACATCGTTCCTTAACTCAGTGTCCCCTCACTCTCACACACACTATTCCTCCTCAAACTCCTCTTCACTATCGCCTCCATTTCACACTATCGCATCTCTAAACTACTAAGTGTTGCGCGAGAAAAAGTTGTGAAAAATATGAATAAAAATATGGAATATGTCACATATGTACTTGTTTATAAGCGAAATAGTGACTATAAACAATAAGTCATATATGTGCTGTCTTGTGCGAGAGCAGGTTTGTTCAAAAGTTAAAATTATATGTTAAGCAAATATTTTGACGATAGCAACATTATTCGTCAAAATACAAAATAGTTCCGTGTGATTCATAGCTGCAGCGATGTCCAATGACGTCCAAAGTTTTTAGTATGAGGAAATAATTAGATATAGCCAGCATCCAAGTTAGAATGTTTGAACGCAATCTTATAATAATTGTTAATTTTGTTGGAGGACAGGTATCTAGTGTATGTTAGGCTTATATGGAGGCTCCCCCCCCTCTCTCACCCCAAGGTCAAACTACTGACCCTCCCCCCTGGGTGCAACCCCCCCCCCCAACAAGCTGATTGGCTCCTGGGTACTTAATTACTTACTGCTAGGTGAACAAGTGCATTGGGGAATAGAAAACGCGCCAAGCTATTAGTGTCCCACACGGGATTCGAACCCGGAATTCTCGATTATGAGTAGAGAACGAGCCCGATTTTACGAGCGTACTAAAACTTGCGCGTGATAAAGATATTGTATCAGGTGAACTTTTCGAGCACACAGGCAGCTGTGCTGGTGACTCTGGATGAATTCAACGACCACGACTCATATTAAAATGTTTGTGTTGGACGAGGTGTGTAAAGATGCCAAGTGTAGCACTTCCTGTCACCCTGGCAGCTAGCACGTTGTGACATGACACCATTAACCTACCCTACCACCACGCTAGTCACACAACCCTCATACTCTGCTTGCTCCAAAATTAACTAGGCTTCAACAAATACACAGTTCACAACGTGAAAGCAGTATCACACACACACACACACACACCATATACTGTGATGCACCTCTTCCCACTACAGTGAGGGGCGGGAAGTGCTATCATTGTTCATCAACTCGACCACATCACAAGTGACAGGAATAAGTCGGTAACTTATCAGTAGTCAGTAACATCCAGCCACCTTGCAAGATGAACTGTTGAATATTGGAAACCCTGCAATAGATAGCTTATCTTGAACTCCCTCTCGTTACTAACGTTAAATAGCTTACAATCAATTTGCAATGTGTTATCTCTTAAGCCAGGCAGTTTCGTTAATGATAGTGAAGGATAATTCAGTATTAAATGGTAATGTCTGCTCAAGGTTGGAGGCCAGGCAGGGAAGGGGGAGAGAAAGAGTGAAGAGAGAGGGAGAGGTGGTGGGGGGGGGGTGTGAGAATTGTAGAGAGGGGGGGGGGATAAAGGAGAGATGGAAGAGGGGAAGAGGAAATGAAGGGGGCGGGAAAAGATAAGGGGAGTGAAGGAAAAGAGTGCGGATGGGAAGGGGAGGAAGAAGGAAGAGAAAGGGGCCGGGAATGTGGGTAAGGGAGATACAGACAGGGGGGTAGCCAACAGTGCTAGAAGGGGCACCGTTGCTACCCCTTCTAGCACATATAGATGGAAATGTCTATCTGTTCAAAGTTGGAGGCAAGATGAGGAAGAAGGGGAGGCTGGAAGAGAGGGAAAGAGAAAATAGAAAAGAGGAGAGGGGGACGTTTAAAGAGAAGAAGAAAGAGAAGGGGGGGAGAGGCAGCGAGGGTGATAAGAGAGGGGTGAAGAGGACACACCCTCATGTGTTCTCTACAACCTGCTGGGTTGATACCCACAGACAGCCTTGGTAAGTATCAAGTGTAAGAAATCATTCTACGTGATATGTCATTCATGTGAAATTGTTAACCTTTAATTGACACAACACAATTTTAACTATATATTTAATTAGATAACATTAATGTACGTTTGTTAATTAATACCTAAATACTTTGTGTAATATAATTTTCTCTTTATGCATGAAGCAGCACTTAACTGCTGACATCATGACTAACTCTTCCAAGTAAAATATTTTATTTACAAGAATTAATTATCAAAAGAAGGCACCAAGGCGGGAAGGTTATGTAGCATTATTTACAAGAAGGTACAATGGCTTGGTGAGATTACATTAGTTATATTTTTACATTCTTGCAAAGCCACTAACAGACTTATTCGGGCAAGACGGACAAAATATAGACGTCGAACTTGCCATCGACGGAAATGCTTCTCATGGATGATAATACGGTATAGTAATTATGTATGGCAGAACCCAACATCCAGTGGAATGTTCTTGCTCATTGTATCTAATGTAATATTCTCTTGGGGTTGAATCGTGCATAAAGGAATACAAGGCTACTTGCCTAAGATTGCCCATTGCGCAGGCAATGCACACTTTCATGCTGAGAGCTCCCTGCAGAGTAGTACAATGTAAAGTGGGAACCGGATGGTTTTTATCAAATACCTAAATGAATCGTGATATTTCTCTCAATTGCAGTTAGAGCACAGTAGGCTCGGATACTGTGGGAGGGTGGGGAGGGGGAGGGATCATGCTAGAGGCATATTGGGGGTTCCTGCAAGATGTTGCGAGGACCACGCTAGATGCTATGGAAGTTCAATAAGATTCTGTGAGGGCCTGAAAGATACTGAGAGGATTCTGATAGATGCTGTAGAAAAAGCAGCCACTTAATTTTGCTGCATCTTTCCAGGTTTTGGCGGTGTGTCGTGAGGACAAGCACGCCATTCAACACAACACAAGCTTAACTACACGATGAAAGATGCTAAAGTTGTGTGCTCGCAAGTTCTGGTGGAGAAAGTCAGGGTGGGACAACTGGACAAGTACCAAATGAGAGATGAGACAGGCCGTGGGGGAGAAAAGACACATCAGCGACCACTACCACCAGCTGGAAAAGAAAACGAATCAGGAGGAGGAAGAGTAGCATCAGCAGAAAAAGGAACAGAAGAGGGAGGAGCGGGAAGGAGAGGTGTAGAGAGAGAGTGGAAGCCTCAACACGAGTCTGTTGCAGACCTCGTCGCTGGAGATCAACAAAATACCACACACCAGAGGTAAGCATTAATACGTCTATACATAACTTTTACTTATCCATATATATTTATGGAGAATGTGCTCCATCTCCTGGCTTCCGACTTTCAGGTATCGGAAGCTCTGTGCAATAACTCATTTTGGCTCATTTCGAAGAACGTCCTCTCGTTCACTTATGACTGGAGACACGTCAATGAATTTAAGGAAAGTAGTAATGTTGAACTATTGCCCATATTATTCACTTGATGTTGGATCTGATCAAAGTTAATGCCGTTACTCCAATGTCGTGCATTTTTTTTCTGCGTTGCTTCTTCACGAATAAACAAGCCAAAACTCTTAATCTTGTGCATGATGCGGCGAGTTCCATGCCGGTCCGTCTAACTATCCAAAGCTTCCTAGCATTGTGTAAGTAATGAAGAAATATGATATATTTCTTCATTACTTACGTAATGCTAGGAAGCTTCGGGTAGTTTTGAGTAGCTGGGTAATTAAACGGACTGATTCCATGCAGGTGCTGCACACGCTGCTACTGTCTACACTAGAAGGCTTCCATGCAGGTGCTGCATACACTGCCACTTTCTACACTAGAGGGCTTCCATGTGTCTGAGATTACTTTAATGTTGGACCACTACTGTGATCAGGAAGGCTAGGACAGGTGTACAAGCCACTCACAGTAGTTATCAACAGATGTAAGGTAAAATGCTCAACATAACAGCAAAAGATCTTGAGAAGATCTGACAGGATATAGGTCGTGTCTAAGCTCTATCTGTGGTGGTGTAGGGAGATCACACTAATCACTTCATCAAAAATATTTTATTTTGAGAGCTAGTACGTGTATATGGCGGAGGATCCCTTTGTGGGATCGATTCGGCAAAGGTTTGCAATATGAGGGAGAAAAGATTTCCTGAAACACTATATGCTAAACATTTAATTTATTAAACATAAACTGCATATACACATGGAAATGGGGATAATTGTCTTTACTTTACGAGGTATCAAAGGCAGAACAATCCACAGTATCATCTTTTGATGACGATACTTAGGTGACATCAAGTAACCTAACCTTAACACTTCTAATACTGATTTATCTGATGGCCATTAACCCTAGTGGCCTCGACGAGGACAGGAAGCTGGCGGCTTGTTGAAGGTCCCTCATTTGCCTTGATCTTTTCCGGGTATATTTTAAAACTTAACACAGTTTTGGCAGTTACGGTTTCGGCGGGTAGGCGGTTCCAAGGGCTAATAACCCTGTGGGTGAAAAAGCATCTCCTGTTCTCAGTCCTACAGTGTGGCTTGTTGAGCTTGAAACCGTTGCTTCTTGTTCGTGTTACATCTAACCTTCTGAAGAAAATATCCGGATCAACATCCTCTAACTTGTTCAGTATTTTAAACGTTTCAATGAGATCCGCCCTATCATGCCTGGTTTGCAGTGTTGTTAGTCCTGTGACCTTCAACCGTTCCTGATATGAGAGATGACTTAGCTCTAAAATGACTTTTGTTGCCCGGTGTTGCACCTTTTCCAGGGCAGCTATGGCCTTCTGGAAATGAGGTCTCCATGCTTGGATACAGTAATCCAATTGGGGGTTGAACCAGAGATTTATGCAGTTGAACCATTACCTTATTTTCCTTATAGTCAAAAGTATGCTTGATTATACCAAGAGTTTGGTTAACTTTTCTGATTGCTGCACCCACCTGTTGTGCAACTTTTAACGAGTGGTGGATTTTGACTCAAAGGTCCTTTACTTCATCAATCTGCTGTAATATAATTCTATTAATTTGGTAGTCAGGGCATGGGTTGTTATGCCCCACATGCAGTGTCTTGCATTTGTCAGTGTTAAAAAGCACTTGGCAGTCTTTTGACCATTTGTGGAGTTCATGTAGATCTTTGTTATATCTCTTATAGCTTTGTAGATCTCTTTGTAAGGCTTCAATATCATTATCATTTCCCACTTTAACATAAATCTTTGTCATCTGCAAATTTGATGTGGTTTGTAATTTTCTCATCTATATCATTGATGTACTGTACTGTATATGACAAAAAGGGTAGGTCCCAAAATGGATCCTTATGGCGCTCCACTTATCACATTTCTCCATACAGATTCGTTTCCATTTAGCTCGACCCTTTGTTTTCTTTCCTTCAACCATTGTTTTATCCATTCTAATATTTTACCATTTATTCTATGGGCCTGTAATTTCCTTGCCAGTCTGTCATGTGGTACCTTATCAAAAGCTTTAGCAAAGTCCATGTATACTACATCCTCTGGAAGGCCTTTATTTGAGTAGCTGATTACGGTTTCCAAAAATATGAGCAGGTTTGTAATGAAGGATTTGTTTTAACAAATCCATGTTGTGTCGATTGTGCAAGGTTGTTCATTGAAAGAGAGTGAATGATTCCCTCCCTGAGGATTCTCTCCGTGAGCTTGCAGATGTGTGATGTCAAGCTGATTGGCCGGTAGTTCTCTGCCGAGTTCTTTCTGTCTTTTTTTGAACTGTGTCGCCACCGACACAGTTCTACTAGCTCTAGCTCGAGCAATAACGGTTGCCTAACACCACTGCCGTATGCAAAGGAACAATTTAAAGCTCAGAGTGATGTTCTCAAAATGATTTGCATGCACATAAAGATTGACATACATGTGTTGGAAACACACACACACACCTCTCAAGGGTTCTGTCTAGAAATGGCCGCAACAGATATTAGACAAGAAACACCACCTCAGCTCACCTGGGTCGCACTTAGTGCCACGCAAATGTGAGTCAATAGCATATGCAAAATAAATACAATTTACTTGAGTCACACCACACATTCATATGCGCTTCTGATGCCGTTGATGAATGGTGAGTTGTCTCTACCAGGATGCATCTGGAGTGAGCAATAGTAGCTGTCAAGGGTGCCAGTGCTCAGGAGCTCAAGGAAGCACTCGTCCTGATTAGCTCACAGCTTCACCGAGAATGACCAATGGAGAGTTAAGGGGCAAGCCAGCCGAGCTCATACCTCGCTTCACCCAAGGTAAAGCTTTCCCACAGAGCACCAATCAGAATGCAGTCTCAACCATACACCCACATCTGATTGAGTAAACTCTAGGTTTCAGCAAGGTGACAGGGAGAGTGTGGAAAGGGTTATCAAGACTGTTGGCTGAGCCAGGTCACACCTGCGACCCTGGCTGACTACCTGGTACTCGACAGGTAAATTTGGGCGGCGGGAACAAACCCATGATTACACAGGTGAATTGTATAAACTGCCATCTGCTAGTATAACCAGATGTCATATATCACATTTTCTGAACCATTCTCTCACAACAGATGGGCTGCATACACTGCTACTGGCCGCACTAGGCGCCCATGCAGGTGCTGGCTACCACTAGCTACACTAGGGGCTGCCATGCCAGTGCTGCACACTGCCATTGGTCACACTTGGGGACTTCCATGCATGTGCTGCACAATCTGCTACTGGCCACACTAGGGAAGCATATACGCAAACTGCCCTTTTACCTCTGTCCTTTATTATTTTCGTTATTATAGCACAGAACTCCAGTAGGTTCATTAGACTTGATTTCTCATCCCTAAAGCCAGGTTGTTGATTTTTGTGCATGTGTATGGCACTGTATGAAGACAATGCTTCTCATCACCGAATGTACCCATTTTGACAACATGCAGATACTGGTGTGAAGGCGGCGTGACCAGAGTGATAGTTACATCAGTGGAGGCATGTTGTGAATGGTGGGGCGGACAGGTGGGTCAACACACCACTTCAGCCATCCTTATTGCCCTCTGCCTCGTGGGTCTCGCCTCCCTCGGCCTCCTCAACCTCACCCTCGAGATGCGTCCCTACCGACTCTGGATACCTCAGGACAGCTACTTCACACAGGTAGGTGTAATGATATATACCCACTATAACATGCCATACTCAAAATAAAAAAGCATGACACTGATGCACATATTACACCATGTGTTGAAATTTTCTTGTTGTTCATTTTATTCAAATTTATTTAAAACACTTTACAAATTACAATGGACCATAGAACAATGTAGATATGGCTTACAGAGCCACTAGCACAACATTTCAGGTGAGCCTTAAAGCTAACAAAATACTTGAGGTGTGCACTGACAGTTTGTAGTGATCTCCAAGTTCCAAGAAGTACAGTTACATTTGTACAAAGTTACCTAGAGATACCTGGAGAGGGTTTTGGGAGTTCTTCTACTCCTCGACCCCGGACAAGTTGGTGAGACTAGGGATTAAGGTTTATTTTTAATAATTTTATGTGATGTGGGGGTTAATATAAAGTAATTAATATTTAACAAGGTAAATAAAACTAGCAAATGAGGTGTACATTGAAAATTTACAGATTTGAGAAACTTTTTAATATACCGAACAAGTTTGAGAATATTAATCCAGACCACTTCTTTAAAAAGTCAGATGTAACATATACAATGGGCAATAGCTTCAACCTAAACAAACCACAATGTAGGACAAAAGACACAAGATACTTTTCACCCGAAGGGTTTAGACTCGTGGAACCGTGTACCCACTGAAGCCATAAATGTCAAAACATTTCTACAGCTCAAAATCTAGTTGGAAAAAATCATAATGAAAAATGTCAGGACCCTTAACCTGATACTGGCTTCCAGTTCTTGTCAAGGCCATCAGATAGATGATGGCCTTCTGGTAAATCAGGATGCAAATTGACATTGATGGGAGGAGAAAGAAAGGCAATGATTATGTTACAAAAACCACATAAGGCATTTAGGTATATAAGTACAGTAGTTGTCAAAATAGCATTAAGCCAGTATGGCTATACGGTAGAGCACTGCCTCTTAATATTCAAAAGTTCCAAGATATCATTCAATATGCCAATATGAGAGTGGAAAGACATGATATGATTAATGCTAAATAAGGCAGATACTCAGAGAATCCTCTGTGAATCTAAGACATAATATATGTGGCATATTACAGAGACATTTGGCATATAGAAACAGTGGGAAAGCAACATTTTTCTCATCTTGAAAAATTAAACATTCCACAGGATGAGTGACCATAAATGGAACAATGCAACTGAGAGTGAGGAAGTGCAGGTCTCTATTCCACTAAATAGCCGATATGTAACAGTCAAAGACATTTCAATTTCTATTTCAGTGTTTGACCACTGGAATATGTCACAATTGTTTTGGGATGCTTACCTTTCTGGTTGTTTAACCCGGTTGATGGCAGATATAGAATGCTTCCAACCACACAGGGGTTTCGATAGGCCATTGTTCCCCTTGCCTTTCTGAGGGGGCCAGGTTCTGACCGTGGTCCCCGGTAGGCCCTAGAACTCCATACACATGACTGATGCCAAAGTCTAACAGTACATATCAGCCTGGCATAAAAACCGGGGAGCCTCTGAGTCTCGCCCAGAAAATGGCATTTCATTACATTGAATGCTGGTTTTATGTCATGTTTTCAGTGTGGGGAGGAAGACCTGTGATGTAGTCTATTCACCTAATTGTACTGATCAACTCTGGTATAGGTACCTGGAGTCTGCCTCTCAACCTTCAATTGACTGGTGTAGTTGGTGTGACTTGTGACTTTAGAGATGCTAATATATGGCCGCCAATCTTGTTCTGCTTCCAGGTGAAAAGGCAGAGGATAAGAACACCGATATTCTTTTTGATTCCAGGTTAATGACTGGAGAATGAAGAACTTCCCGAGCAACTATCGCTCCCAGGTGTTGTTGTGGGAAGCCAATGAGAACCTCCTGACTGGACGGACTGTGAGAAGCATGTGGCGTCTTCACCAGCAGATTGTCAATCTCACACTGAATGTAGGAGATTCTGTTGTCACTTGGGATCACGTCTGCACTCGTGTTCCCTCCCTCATTACTGACACCAGCCATCATCGCACCATTCGGGATGCCCCTTTTGAACCCCTTCCTGCTGAGAACCATAAAGGGAAAGAAGATTATGAGGCTCGAAAGGGTAGCACCCTTACATCCATAAGGGATGCCAAACAAGTCTTTGGGAATATCAGCCAGGCCCCAAGAAATGCCAACCAGACCACAAGGGACACTGGTCAAAGAACAAGGGGTACAAGCCATGACACAAGGAAGATTAACCCAACCTCAGTAGACACCAGCCAAACCCCAGAGGCAACCAGTCCAACCACATGGAACTTCAGTAAAGCCTCAAAAGATACAAATCAGGCAATCATGAACTTCAGCAAATCCCCACAGGACTCCAACCCAGCTCCAAGGTACAACCTCCAAACCCTAAAGGACACCAGCCCAGCTCCAGGGGATAACCCCACCAACCCAACCCAATGGAACTCCAGTTCAGCCCCAGAGAACAGTAACCAAACCACAGAGACCACCACCCAAGTCCTAGGGAACACCAGCCCAGCCCCACAAGACTCCAGTCAAGTAACAGGAGACACCAGCCATGCTCCAGGGGATGCCAGCCATACTCCAGAGGACACCAACCAGGTCCAAGGGAAGGGCAGCAGTGAATGGCCCCTGAAGCAGGCTAGTCAGAAGGAGAGAGAACTCATGAGCAGAGTGCCAAGAGAGGTATGGGAGACAGCAAAAACTGATTACAGCCATATGTTACCAAGAGACATGTACTGCAGTATGCTGAACAGCCTACCCAGCCTGTGTTATGAGAGAGGTGTGCTGGAGGTGTGGGGTTACCACCAGCACCTACTCATGAACCTCACCAATGAAGAGGTGCTGCATGATGTTAATGAGATGACAACGAGTCATGTCTTCGGGTATCCACTACAGGTAACAGACTTCCTTGGTGGGGTAGAGAGGGATGATTCTGGCCATATAGTAGCAGCCAGGTCGGCCCTCCACACTTGGGTCACCATGGTCAATACTAACACCACCTCCAGCGAAGTGGACCTGGGTACTGGCCAATTAGTGGACCAGGAGAGCATGGCCTGGGAGGTGGCACTCCTACACCAAGCACAACAAGCACATATACCCAGCGATGTCACTCTTTATGTCCACGCTGCCCACAGCTTCGGGAAGGTGAGCTCAACAGCTATCATGGATGATGTGATATGGGTGATAGTAGGGTGGGTGGCAATGGTGGTGTATGTGGTGGCAACACTTGGCAGGCCACTTCCTGCCCTGGTGGGTCTCCTGTGTGTAGCATTGGCTGTTGCAGCCTCCTACGGCATGTGTTCAGCATTTGGTGTGCCCTATGGCCCTATCACCTCGGTGTTGCCCGTGTTACTTGTGGGTTTAGGAGTGGATGACATGTATGTGGTGGTGGGAGCCTGGGAGGCTGTGGGCGGGCAAGGTGTAACAGTGGCAGAGCAGAGTAAGCAGGCATTGAGGAAAGCTGGAGTAGCAATCACTCTCACTTCCCTCACTGATATAGTAGCTTTCTTGGTTGGCTCCAGTACACAGGTACCAGCCCTACGATGGTTCTGCATCTATGCAGCTTCTGGCATTGCTGCTGTTTACCTGTTGCAGGTGACTATATTCGTAGCTGCCCTTGCCATAGACCAACACACTAGGTTGTCATCCACAACCAAGTGCAGCATTGAACTATTATGCAAGCAGAGTAGAGGGTTTGTGGAATCTGTCATGAAAAGATATGCCAGGGTGGTTGTAATGCCAGAAGTAGCAGCAGTCGTGGTGGTGGTGGCAGTAGTCATGGTTGGAGGAGGAGTGTGGGGTGCAGTCAGCCTCAGGCAGCAGTTCAACCCAGTGTGGTTCCTGCCTCATTCCTCATATCTCTATCACTGGTTTGATGCTATGGATCGCTGCTTCCCAACGGTAGGAGAGAGAGGCAGTGTGTATTTTACCAATGTGAGCCTGCCAGAAGAACTTCCTGCTCTGAATGCCTTGGCTGACTCCCTCCGTCAATCCTCTTACATTGCCAAAGTTGATTCCTGGTTTTCCGAACTTGACATCTACATGTACCATGATTATAGATATTCTGGTCGCAAACTTACTGAAGAGTTATTGCATGAGGCACTAGGCATATTTCTACAGTCTAAAATTGGGGCACGCTTCATACCACACTTTGTTTTTGATGAACCTTTGGAATGCCATGATCCAGCCCCACCATTCTCTGCATTTAAGCTGGAGTTCGTCTACCGAAGACTCGATGAACGGTGGCAGCAGCAGGAAGCCATGGCGGAGGTGAGGCAGATGGTGGAGAGTTGCAATGTGTCTGGCTACCATGCAGCTTGGGCTCACGTCTACAGTCAGTGGGAGACTGATGCCAGTCTGGCAAGTGAGCTGTGGCGCAATCTGGGTTTGGTGATAAGTGTGGTAGCTGTTGTAGCAATGGTAGTTGTCGGGGCAGGCCTAGTAGCACTACTGGTGGTTGGATGTGTAGTAGCCACGCTGGTGGAGGTAGCTGCCGTCATGCACCTATCAGGTCTCACTGTTGACACTGTCACCACCATTGCTCTTGTACTGGCTGTGGGTCTGTGCGTTGACTATGCTGCCCACATTGCACATGCCTTCCTGGAGGGCAAGGGAAGTAGGCAAGCACGAGCACAGGCAGCAGTGTCCACCGTGGGCCCAGCAGTTCTACATGCTGGACTCTCCACACTGCTCGCCTTCCTAGCCCTTGCACCGTCACAATCTCACCTTTTCTTTGCCTTTTTCAAGATCTTCACGAGCATGTCTGTGTTGGGTCTCTTCCAGGGCCTGGTGGTGCTGCCAGCCCTGCTGTCCCTGGTAGGCTCTGACCCTCGCAACCTACAACACTCCGAACCAAAGCCAACATCAGCACCATTAGCACCTCAACAATATACACACACTCATCACACGCCCACTCCTACACATTTCCCACTGCTACCGCAACCTTAAAACACACTTCTCATAATCACTTCCCCACTTCTGCCACCCCACAACACACACACACACACACACACACAATCATCAGGAAGCATCGTGGTCTGACTGGGAGGTCGGACCCAGTGTTCACGCGGTCACCAGTTCGAATTCTTATTTCAGACAGTATGGTTTTCGATCTGGAAGATCCTGTGTAATGAACTTGCTCAGTTTTTATGATAGAGCCACAGAGATCTTACAGGAAAGAGATGGTTGGGTTGACTGCATCTAGACCTAAAAAAGGCTTTCGACAGAGTTCCCCATAAGAGGTTGTTCTGGAAACTGGAACATATTGGAGGAGTGACAGGTAAGCTACTAACATGGATGAAAAATTTCCTGACAGAAAAATGAGGGCCGTAATCAAAGGCAAGGTATCAGATTGGAGGAATGTTATGAGTGGAGTACCACAGGGTTCAGTTCTTGCACCGGTAATGTTCATTATCTACATAAACGATCTACCAGTGGGAATACAGAATTACATGAACATGTTTGCTGATGATGCTAAGATAATAGGGAAGATAAGAAACCTAGATGATTGCCATGCCCTTCAAGAAGACCTGGATAAAATATGTATATGGAGCAACACTTGGCAAATGGAATTTAATGTGAATAAATGCCATGTTATGGAATGTGGAATTGGAGAACATAGACCCCACACAACCTATAAATTATGTGAGAAATCTTTAAAGAATTCTGACAAAGAAAGGGATCTAGGGGTGGTTCTAGATAGAAAACTGTCACCCGAGGACCACATTAAGAACATTGTGCGAGGAGCCTATGCTACACTTTCTAACCTCAGAATTGCTTTTAAATACATGGATGGAAAAATACTAAAGAAATTGTTCACGATTTTTATTAGACCAAAGCTGGAATATGCAGAGGTTGTATGGTACCCATATCTTAAGAAGCACATCAACAAACTGGAAAAGGTGCAACGACATGCCACTAAGTGGCTCCCAGAACTGAAGGACAAGAGCTACGAGGAGAGGTTAGAGGCATTAAATATGCCAAAACTAGAAGGCAGAAGAAAGAGGTGATATGATCACTACATACAAAATACTAACAGGAATTGATAAAATCGATAGGGAAGAATTCCTGAGACCTGGAACTTCAAGAACAAGAGGTCATAGATTTAAACTAACTAAACAAAGATGCCAAAGAAATATAAGAAAATTCACTTTCGCAAACAGAGTGGTAGACGGTTGGAACAAGTTAAGTGAGAAGGTGGTGGAGACAAAACCTGTCAGTAGCTTCAAAGCGTTATATGACAGAGTGCTGGGTAGACTGGACACCATAAGCGTAGCTCTCATCCTGTAACTACACTTAGGTAATTACTACAAAAGGCCACACATTCAATCTTAGGTAACAAAGGTGCCAAAACAATATTTGAATGTTATTTATTGTGAACAAAGTTGTTGAGGGTTGGAACAATTGAAGTGAGGAGGAGGTGGTTGATGCTAAAATCATCAGTAGGTTCAAAAAATTACATGATTAATATTAGTCAGCTTGTTGTGGGGTTGCATTCTGGGGAGGGCCTGTAGTTTGGCCCTGGGGAGACCTAAATATAATATTGGCTACCTGTTCCCTGACACAGTGAACTACCTGTATTATAATTATCCAACATAAGTCATCCCAGATTCCCGATATGTCGTGCATTATCCAACAGTAGCCCTCCCAGATTCATGACATGTCATGCATTATCCAACAGTAGCCCTCCCAGATTCATGACATGTCATGCATTATCCAACAGTAGCCCTCCCAGATTCATGACATGTCATGCATTAACAGTAGCCAGATTCATGACATGTCATGCATTATCCAACAGTAGCCCTCCCAGATTCATGACATGTCATGCATTATCCAACAGTAGCCCCCAGATCCCATGATTCATGACATGTCATGCATTATTCAACAGACGTTCTCCCAGGTCGTCCAGATTCCACTGTCATCCACTAAATTCCTCACAGATTTCCGACTCTACCAGTGATGTAACATCTTTGAAACAAGATTACGTAATTGAATATAGGACCAAGGCAAGGCTTTAATGCAAGAAGTTCAAGCCTTGAATTAGTATTACTTTCCATCATTAGTATTGCTTACTTTACTTATTAAGATGGCTAATTTCCTCATCAAACCATAACAAATCTCTAGATTTTAATGATGATGATGACCAAAGCACACATCAGAAAGTGAAGAAACAACAGCTGTTCACTTGAGACAGTTAAGCAAGTCCCAGCTGTGTCTGGGTACAAATGACAGGATGAACAACTCAGCGGGTTTTCTTCCTATTGGGGAGTGTTGTACATGCTGCTATGGCGGTGTGTCCACTCACAAGATGAGTGGTGCTGCCCAATACTGTCACTATGGCGGTGTGTCCACTCACAGGATGAGTGGCGCTGCCCAATACTGTCACTATGGCGGTGTGTCCACTCACAGGATGAGTGGCGCTGCCCAATACTGTCACTATGGCGGTGTGTCCACTGACAAGATGAGTGACGCTGCCCAATAAACTCACCCCTCGGGGCAAAATTTAAAATTTAATAACAATGTTTCAGTCTGCCCTGGACCCTTACCAAGCTGTGTTATCATTGTATTATCAATCACACAGCTTGACAATGGTCCAGGCTGGACTCAAATGCTCTTGTTTCTTCACTTTCTCATGTATGGTTTAGTCATCGTATCTTCAGCCACATTATTATGGTTCATCGTCTGATCTAGATTTTAGTTGTTGTGACATTTTTTTAAGGTTAACCAATATGGGAGGTACTGATGAGCCATTACTGTGAAATAAAGGGAGCCATGCCAGTATACAAGGTCAGTCAGGTTCCTAAAAAACACATTTAAATTATAAGACATCCAATATCTTTCACCAACTTATGCTAATATTTATGCATCAACATTTGTAATTTTGTAATTACTGTACTTTACAGAAATGAGGGCTGTTGAAACTAGAGCAGTGTACAAAGCTTTCAACATTATGCCACATTTCTATGATTTGGCCTCTTACTGATCAGGGCTAAAGAGCCAAGTAGCCACTGTACCGTAATCTGAGCGTCTGAATTTGTTTTAAATAACATTATTATTATTATTATTATTATTATTATTGTATTATTATTATTATTACAGCTATTGTTATTATTGAGCAAATCCGTAAGAACTGTGATGCCACAACATGGTCTAGACCATGTTGTGGTCTAGTTTTCTAGAGCTTGTGCGTGGGAACACCCAGCACATAGGTTCGAACCCTCATCACGGCTTCTACGGATTTGCTCATTGATGCATCACAATAGTGTGACTACTCTGTGTATTATTATATGCACAGAAAAATGACACTAATGTGACATACCTGTACGTACATCAATACGAACCCGTGACCAAGACATTGCCAGCCATATACTCTACTACTGTACCACCGCTGATTTAGTAAATGTCTTGCAACCAGGTTTCTACTGAAATCACAGGAAGTCTGGAGGCCCATTCTGAAGCCTGTCCAAGTTTTACATAATACCCCCAAGCACTCGGGTGAAGAGTAACGAACCTGTGATCAAGGCATTGCCAGCTGCAATACTCTAACACTTACCCTTCACCCGAGTGCTTGGGGGGGGGGGCTTATGTATAACGTAACAGAAATCACAGATCTCCTGTGATTTCACTAGAAATCCGGTTGCAAGACTTTGAACATGTTTGCAATGGTACAGTGGTAGAGTATGCGGCTGGTAATACCTTGGTTGCAGGTTCATGTCTCCTCACATCTTCCCATTATTTTTTCTTCTCATTATTAGTGTATTTTATTATTATTATTATTATTATTATTATTATTAATTATTATTATTATTATCATTATTATATACATTGGCATTTTGTGCTTCAGTGTATGTAAATAGTACCATGTGATATCAAGCATATAGCAATAAAATCACAGGACGAATGCACAATATTTATTATGATGTAGAGAAGTAAAATGACGAGTAGACTATTTGTAGATTGTACAAATATAAATTGTAACAAAGTCTCTCCTGTCTCTCACACTTACCTCATTTGTCTTATTCCTTCCTGGTTTTACCCTTATAAACCTCTGCTGCTTGTCCCTCCCTTGATGATGAAAAAAAACCATCATTTATAATACTATATAGTGATTTAGAACTAGTACAGTGGTTGTGCAATTTTTCATTTCACTTTATCCTTTATTTAAGGAACAAAAATCTGAATACATGAAAAATATATACACCACTTCTCTACACCGTTGTTTCTCATCAGCGTGTATTGTTGATCGTCGGTAACAGTGATCTTTATCTATAGATGATATTGATATTCTTGTGTGTGTGCTATTGGCCCTCATGTGTGTACTGTTGGTTCTCACATGGTCCTTATGTGTGTACTGTTGGTCAACACATGGGTACTGTTAGTTCACATGCAGGTACCATTGGTCCACATAAGTACTGTTGGACTACCATGTGTATTCCTGGTTCTCACACATGTACTGTTGGTTCTCACATGTGTACCATTAATCCACATGGTTGTACTGTTGGTCTGCAGCTACATGTTTTGTTGTTCTTTATTTAGACACATTGTTGTCCATAAATTTACTAATTGCCTCTAAACAGACATTTAATAGTAACACAAATATATTTTGCCATCAACATTAACCACTAACATACCCTGCTATTAAAATCATTATGAGTTTGCCACCACAATAACAAAAACTTATTACGAGGTTAAGTTTCAACTACACATAAAACAAATAAATTTGATAAAATTTCTACCACTTTTGGGACAACAACAAAAATTAAATATAATGAAATACCTTTTTCTAGTGGGTCCTTCATGCTAGCTACCTGGATAGTTCCACCCAATTCATTGCATGTGAGTCATTGTATATCTACTGGGGACCAGGCCAAAACCTGATGCCTTCTATGATAGCCATCAGGAGCACACAGAATACAGATCGCCCCCCCCTGGAAACACAAACCAAAACTGTCTCTATTTTCCGCTTGTTACAACTTATAATAAAGTTGTTACATCTTGGCTTAACGCGTTTATGATGTATTAGAACATTGTTACAACTTGCTATATTGGTTGTTATAACTGGTTAGGTGTTAAAACTTGTTCGAACGTTGTACCAACGTCGTGGTTTCGGTGTGTGTTTGGCGGGCCTAAGCCAAGAACAGGGCACAAGAAAGGTGGGCGAGCCAAAACATACAATCAGCAAGATAAATAGCATAGAAAACAGGACATCAGACCCCCTGAAACGAATGAGCCACCTGGTCATGCAGCAGTTCACTCGTTAGTTCATCTGCAGGGAAATGTGCACCTTTATCTTTGACCTCCGCAGCTCTGGCATGGCAGTCATTTAGCCAAGTAGATGGAAAACCAAAGTCAAGAAAATGCACAACATAGGCAAAGTTCAGACTCTTGCACAAGAGTTTGACAAAATGGCAGATAACCAGGAGACTTGCCACCACCAGCCAGACACATGCAAGTGCATCAGGGACACAGGTGGAAGGAAGAGGGAAGCTGACCGAGAATTCCCGACTAGGCTCAACCAGGTCCAACCAGTGACGGAGCCAAATGAGCCTTTGGTCAATTCACCAGTAACTCGAAACTTGCAGGCTGGAAAAAACCAGATCCTTGGCTTGCAGACACAGACTGGCTGAGAGCCCAAACCAGCCAGTCATTGTGTAGTTTAAGATGTTAACCCCTAACACCCAAAGGTTATAAACATCTACACGTGCCAACCTGCTTAACGCTGAGGAAGCTAGATTCAAGCTCAACAGAACTGGGAAGCAGTTAGCCTGATGGCCCGTTCCTGAATCAGTAATGAATAAAACCCTTACTCAACAGACAGCATGACAGAGCAGTAAGACTGGCCATCACAGTACAATACATCAATCCCGAGGCACATTCTTCAACCATACTAAAACCCTACAAAAATGGTAAAGGGCTTGCTGGGTTCTGAAGGAATGACCAAATAGGAAACACTTGGCATAGGGGAAGTACTGTACTTGCTGAATATCACAAATGCTAAAAACAGCCTAGGGGCATAGGTGGCTGTTAAGGGTGTGAGCGATATGGCACAAAATGAGCACACAAGTACCCTGTGCGACCCTTATACAAAAAAAAAAAACAGATTGCCCCTATCCACAAATTCTTAGAGAAGTCAAAGACCTGTACACTGTGCACTACTCTCTGGTGTGCCTCACCTGGAATTTTGCATCCAGGCATGGAGACCTCATCTTCAGAAAGACACGGCTGCTCTGGAGAAAGTGCAACACTGAGCAGCAAAAATAATTCCAGAGCAAAGTCATCTCTCGTATCAGGAATGGTTGAGGGCCACAGGGCTAACAACACTGCAAACCAGGCATGACAGCAATCTCATTGTAACCTTTAAAGTGGGGCCAGGTTTTGGCCTCTGGTCCCTGGTAGGCTTACAATGACTTGCAAGGAGCTGGTATGTATTGAATTGGGTGGAGCTATCCAAGTAGAAGCTCCCAAGAAAGCCTTTCCAGAAATTTACACATTTACCAACAATATTTACATATTCATATAAACATGAAGTAAACCAAAGCAACACTCACCAGGCAACCCCATCGTTGAATACGTGTTCGTGCAGTGTTACTCGAATGTGCCTTTAGCCTGGAGGTGTCTTGCTAAATTAATCTTCGTCATACTTCAAGATACTGATGCAGGTACAGCATTTTATTTTTTAAAAGACTGCATTTTTTCCATCTCTGGCAAGGGAGGGTCAATGTGCTTCACTAAGCTGTAAATAGAAGATTTAGAGTAGGTACTTTACTCTAGCAATGAATGGAAGCCCAGACATTCTCTAAGACCAGAGAACACTCAAGTCAAATGTTACCAGAGCAGTTTCAGAATTAAAAACAAGTCATTTATTTATATTAACATTAATTACAACAAATATGAGTTACACAGCATCTACTAAATGTCCTTTACAAACACTACTGAAGCTAAGAAATTGATTAGTTAGGTTTTCCATGACTATAGGAATTGAAAAAAAACACAAAGTTAATTTATATATATTAATATTTATTAACCAAAATATATGAGCTACACTGCAACATGTACTAAAGGTCCTTTGCTAGCACTACTCCTTCAGCTGTGTTGCCTAACCTAGTTCAGAAGTAACAAGTACCACAGTCTGCTCCTCCCCTAGTAAACTTCCTTACAAAAGACAAGTTGAACACCATACACAAATTATTCCAGAGATGTGTGTGTAGTGTAGATAGTCTTGCCAAATTTGAATTGGAAAAAGTCATAATATGAGGCATAATAAATATAAGATGGTATTGACAACAAAACTGAAACAACACTACAGCATTTTTTAACCCTAATCCAATTTGCGTGAACAAATTTGACAAGACCAGAAAACTTTGATGAAACACGATGAGAATATATGGCCTTCGAACGTGCAGACATAAAAAACAACTGGTGGATGTCTGCTAGTTGAAGAACACAATGTGGGCGTGTAACTCTGATGATGCTACACTGATACATAATGACCACCACAACCACGTGGCCAACTACTGGGTGAAAACAAAATACAAGAAGCAGGAAAGAGCAAATCTCAATGGTATTGAGAAGGTAACCTATTTAGAACAGGAACTTGAAGCAAAAAAAAAATAGAAGAAAAGTATAACACTTAAGACAAATTTACAATTAAGGGACAGATCATTCAAAAGCTTTGCTGATTGTTAAGTGTTGGCTTGGCAGACAGAATAGTAGGAGAGAGCTCACAATAACAGTTGTTTCTTCTCTCAAACTGTCCATCAAAATGTAATTAGGTTCTGTAATTACAATGACTTCTCCCAAAAATTATGTCAATAAAATAATTTAAATTTTTATTTCTATCAGACTATCCTACTGTGAGTAATTTAGTGTTTAATTCACCCAAACTATAAAAAAGCATTTTAGTTTAACACCTCAATTCTATCGCAACACAAACTCTAATCAAAGGTAATGTAACTCCATTTTCTGGTAGGCCATCAGTAGCTTCCAAGTTAAGTGCTGGTCTAGTCAAGCTTTAAGGAGATGCCCAAGATAATATTTTTAGAATGATTTATATACTGCTTTATAATCTCTCTCACACGGCACAATCTGTAACTCTACTATTGTACAACAACTTCAGTATCTCATGGTTCGAGTTCTTCACACGTAAGCTTGTGGCAAAGATACAGGATTAATCCAGGATGCCAAGAGAAGCTAATAATCAAACATATTTTGAATACACGACAGCAAAGTGCTCGTTTCTTTTCTGAACAGTTATCCACTTCTCTTGATAGGGGATCACAGGAGGCTGAAGAAACTGATGCAATCTAGATATAATTGACAGCCTTGAAACCTTACACAACTTCGCTGCTGCATGTCACAAGCCAACATCTTTACAATCAACATAAAATTATGCACAAGACAAAATTTTCAAAGCCAAATACCAGATGATTTCATCAAACTCAGTCAGACTTTTAACATTCAACAAACTTCACAGCCATGCTGAGTCAATCTTAATTGTATTCAGTACACAATATTTAATTGCCACATACTTCCAATCCCAAAATCCCACTTAAGAAATTGAATAGTCATACTTGACCAATTCTAATTACAGTCGGCAAATGTTAAAATTACACTAAACTAATTTTTAATTAGTGTAAACTAAATACACTAAACTAAAATGCACATAAAGGTTTTCAGCCACACTCAATAGATTTTTCAAGTTCATTTTATATTGCTAATAAAGGGCTTTGCCATGCACAACAAATCTTTCAGTTACAATCAATTTTTAATTATACATTGCTGATTATACAAGCAATCAAAGTTCTCCCTCCTGGTCACCCACTTCTACTCATGATCCAACTCCCAACTTGTTTAACTGAACTCTCACTTGACTTGTCTTTGCGATCCAATTTCACAGTCCAGTTATGCTTAATCAGTTTTTGTGAACAAATTAAGATTTTCATTTCACTAAAAAATTTTTTATACAGTACTTGATTACAATGACTCCACAATCATGCTAATTCATTCTTCACTAAAGTTAATCATATTCTACCATCACACTAAACTATGCTCATTCTGTCCAGTTATTGTACTAAAGTAAAGCTATTCTACTATCACACTCAACCAATACAACTCAATTATCAGCTTCTGCTAGAACAGTCTGTCCCACAATAAATTACAACTATTAGAATATCAAGAATGCTAACAAACCTTAAGACCTGTCTATGTGTGTCTTAGAGTCTATCTACACTACAAAATGTGTGTAACCCAGGCAGAATGCACAAACACCCCCCTAGTCCGTCGCAGTGGAAGGCGACGTTCTCCTCATGTCTGCGACGGACAAATGGGCACTTGGATGCTACTGTCGAGCCAACACGTAATACACTCAATACTGCATTTGCTAACCAAGACTACTACTTATGATAGCATTTCTAAGTACATTCACTTTGACCTCCTACTGAAGACGAGAAACGACAATTCTACATACAAAGTATCAGGTTATAAATAACCCTCTAATAAAAAAAAAAGTCATGCAACAAATTTTTTTAATGCAAGAAATAAATCCATGCTTTTTCTTTCACCGATTTGAAGCATCATATACTTTTGGTCACTACACCATTATTATTACCCTGTGAAAAGGCAGATGAACACTGCCTCATTCTCACAGTGAACTGCCACTGCGTATATGTACAGCAGGGCTACCATACATTTTTTACTTAATAGGTCACCCTAAATTTCCCAAATACAATAGGGCCACCCTAAGTTCCATACATACACCAGGGACACCCTAAATTTCATACATATACCAGGGACACCCTAAATTTCATATGCATACCAGGGACACCCTAAGTTTCATATGTATACCAGGGACACCCTAAGTTTCGTATTTATAACCCCTCACAGCTGGGATAAAACAAATTCCAACTCACAGCAGGACCACTATCAAAATCAACAAACTTACCTGAAAGCCATCATTCAAATTCCCAATTATATAACCTATTTTGGTTAAATATGGAGAACACTTCATGGCCAATCTGAGGAGCAGCTCTGTGATTAATTTAAATAAAAATTAATGTAGGACCCTCAAGATGGTTGTCAAGTTTCAAGTTTCATAGCAGTATGCACATAGCCTACAATATTAGTTGTTTTTGTTCTTAAATGTGAAAGGTTGTAACTCCTGTGCAAGAATTCTTTATGGGAAATGTTTTCACTTGGGTGTTGGCTCTTGACTCTGATCAACGCATCTAAGTAAACTGCTGGTCAATGTTTATTTTGTTTACTGTCCTTGTTATACCAATTTGCTGACCATCTGCTTATCAAAACACGAAATGACTGCTAAAACAATTGGTAAGCATGAATACAATCACTGCTACAACAATCTGCACCTTTAAATACAATTGTTGTTACAACAATCTGTATCTTTAAATAGTCACTGCTATAACTACCTTCACCCAAGAATACAATCACTGCACAATACCCTGTACACAAAAACAATTACTTAAAACAATCTGTATCCATATACAGTACAATCATTGATACAACAATTTCCACCCAAGAATACAATAATGCTGTAACACCCTGTACCCATGAGTGCAATCATGTACTTACTTACTTTCACAATTAAAGGGTGTCCATTATATATGTTCATCCTTCTCTAATGAAACTGAGAAATGGAATACTGATAACGTATTTATGTTTTTTAATACATTCAATTAAAAGGGGCAGAAGGTGGCTTTGACTTTCTCCTGTAAATATTGATGTGTCAAGTTTATCACTGCCATCTTAAATTACCCTTTGTTGGACAAATTTCAAGTTTTGACCTACTGGATAAGTATTGGTTATAAACCTAGATGACCCTTTAAATTTCCAAAAAACATTCAGTAAGATTTAGCAAGATAAAAATAACGTTGTGTAAAACCTAATTTCTGAAACATGAGCTGCTCCTGATCATATCTTACCTAGCACCTAAAGAGGTACCTCATTATTTTACATACAAGCACTGGCAGAAAAAGAGGTGCACCAATAACGCATATTTCCTAGATTCTGCATTGTCAAACTAGCAAACACATAATTCATCGTGTAAAAACACAAGACTCCTCCTTTATCAAACATAAATAATCCACAAGTGGAAACACAAGACTATTCAAGCTACACCTTTACTGCTGATATCCCACATGATGATCCAAGCAACTCAAGAAGAGAGTGAGTAACACAATGTTGGGTGGCCATTCTTTACAAACTCTAAATGGAGAGCTGAAGCCACTCTAAACCCAAAACATTGTCATAAGCTTAATCAGTATGGTGTTGCTTATCCTTCTCCCTGGGTATCAATTACACCATTCACTTCTACCGCTAAAAGACAATCATTTCCTAAAAATTCCACCAATTTATTTCAGATTGCAGTATTCCCTTCCTGTACAATATAATGTCAATGTTGATGTGATATATAATAGATTAGCTGTAATACATAGCCATAAAATATTTTTTGAAAACAAGTGTACATCACTTCCCATTCGAAAAAGAAAGTGAAATATTAACACGAGTTTATGATAATTTCTATAATCCGACCAATGCCTACAACAATCTTAACAACAGTTGAAATACTAACGTATATTATCTAATGTTCCTAAAGAACTAGCTGATAGGGAGATGTATAATAGATATTTCTTACATATATAAACAACACTTTGAGACCTTAACCAAACAAGCTTATTTGAACTGTGGCATAAGATTACACCTCACACGTTCTGCAAGTAAGGTTGTACTATGACTCAGGTAACGCTGCAAATTCAACTAGTAATTCACAGCGAACTGTTTTGAAAATCGGAATAGTAATTTCAAATGGTAGGATGCAATTGGCCAGTAGTATGGCACTAACCGGTACTAAACCAGTTCAAAATATAAGTATAATTAATCCAAATAGCTTCTAGGAATACAAATCCAAACAAGACTTTCAATATCTAAATTTGAAATGTCATAAATATAGTATCAAATTTGAAATATGATACCAGTAAATATTTGTTACCAAAATGTAATAAATATTCTTGCTATATCAAATTTGAAATGCGATTAGCATTGTATCAGAAGCACATTTAGACTGCAATGGTCACTCATGTCTAGATCAAGATTAGTACTTGGATCTTTGTGGGTTGTACTGTGAGTTACACAATTAGCATGAATCAACCAGTCATTTACTGTTCAGAAGCAAGCATGGTGTTTTATAAAATACCTAACTCCCAATATGCAATAGACAGAGAAGGCACACTTTCACTCATGGTCAATGAGTTTACACATTGAGTTCACTCATGGTCAATGAGTTTACACTTCAGATAAACCTTTTTCTGAAATTTAAGAATTGTCTATTTTTCTAGATCTAATACAGTATTTCCTCCATGCAAAGCAGGGAGGTTTCGGCAAATTTTGAGATATACTTTATAAATAAGATTAAGATCCAAGAAAATGTGTATTGAGTTGGATTAGGATTTATGACGATTTAGACCTAGTCTACTTAGGATTCATCACATGATGAAAAATACAGAAGTTCACATCCTACAACTGGTGATGGCTACACACAGAGCAATAAAGTTAGTTGGAGATATGCAGCCAGTTGTGTGTTAATTACACAACGCACAAAGTAAACTAAGGAATAACTACAGTACACTAGCACAAAGAAAAAACAATATTAAGTAAGAACTGCTTTCAGAGCACAGCATTGCTTCTTATCATACCACTTCCAAATATCATCACATACACAGCTATCATAGTATATCTCTGAGTCTATAATAGCAGAATGGGAATGCCCTTCACAGTTTTGACATCAATGACCAATACCTGACCATAAGCCAACCACTGGATCACTGGATAACATTCAACATTCTGAGAATGTGACAACATGGTGATAAAAAGCTAGGGCAAAATGCATTTAAAAATAATTCATTCAATTACTGTACCACAATGCAAGTGGGGTTTAACAAGTTAAAATTGCCTCATTCTATAACTTCAACTCAAAATGGTGCCAGTGGGCACTGAGGCTGTCTTGAAACATTTTTTTGTCTGACAGTGAAGATTATACCATCACCCTCTGGCTCCTTAGTGCTGTACTAAATGTTATCTATTTCTCAACAAAGCATGCATAAGTCACATAAGGTATAAATATCTGTTTTGCATTGTAATAGAAAACACTAATGATAAACTTTGATGTGTAAGAGATTTTGCACTGTAACATGAGTAAAATTGCTTTAGTGGACATGTGCAATTATGGTGAATATCAGGGAACTGTGTAAGTCACTTACTATAAATATGGTAAAGCCATTACAACACAGTGCTGGATGAGAAAATGGCTCGAGTAATAGGTGGAACTGCAGCAGTGGAGATTTTTATAGTGTAGAGGTGATAGTTACCCATGATGCCAAGTGTGGAAAGGAATATTAAAAGTTCATATGTAACTGAACATTGTCGGGTACTTTTTTATACAGTACAGTACCAGTATTTCTACATCCTTTAATGGTGGATATTTCCCTCCTTCCCTCACGAACTGGTATATAGTTGATGTTAATATGCTTATTGAATAATATGCAGGAGAAACTGTAGTAAGATTAACTCATGTAAGTAAAAACATGTATACTGTCTGTAGTGAAAGCATTGCATGCAATAGATCTCATGAATGAGTTGTTTCAAGTGATAATACAAGCAACACTGGGAGAATAAGTGTAGACTGCATACAGTGCAAATGTTGTGCAAGTAAGTGAGGAATTATCAAAAGAAGGCACCAAACCGGGAAGGTTATGTAGCACCATCAAATGTGTGGAATAATCAGAGGGCGCTAAATATCACCAAGGATGCCAATACGAGAACAGAAACGCATAAGGCGATCGATATCAAAAGCATCCAATTCACCAAGAATTCTATCGAGAGACAAGCGACCGCGAAGGACGGTCGGAAAGCAAGACACACACTCGTCCTGAAAGTCAGGACAGTGTTGTGCAAGGACATGATATGAAATGTATAGTGATAATATTTACTCTTGGGATAGTTAAGGATACTAGTGAATGGGATAGGTACCTATTGTATAAGCAATCCTACCCACTCCTTATTGGACATGAAATATCAACACACATAGGAGATAAAATACAGTTAAAGTTAAAAAAATACTATGGAATACAAGCCAGAATCTAAAATGTACTAGGCCCACATGAAATGATAAAATATTTATCCATGCAAAATTACAGCAAAGAATTCTGTAGACAACTTGACATAATGATGGTGTCTCAAGTAAAGCATCAAGATTGTTGATCAATGCATCCCTTGACATACCACTTGGCGTCATGCCACAAGTAGAGAGCATCAAGGTTGTGTTGATCAATGCATCCCTTGACGTACCACTTGGCATCATGCCGCAAGTAGAGAGCATCAAGGTTGTGTTGATCAATGCATCCTTTGATGTACCACTTGGCATCATGCCACAAGTAGAGAGCATCAAGGTTGAGCTGATCAATGCATCCCTTGACGTACCACTTGGCGTCATGCCGCAAGTAGAGAGCATCAAGGTTGAACTGATCAATGCATCCTTTGATGTACCACTTGGCATCATGCCACAAGTAGAGAGCATCAAGATTGAGCTGATCATTGTGTCTCTTGATAATACAATGTCACCAGGTATATCAATAGCCCCATCACCCCTCAGGTTTACTCAATGTATCATCTGCACCTCTAGTAGCATATCCTGTCATCGACCAATTCTTTGTAGGATGATTTATCCATGTCATTATAACATGAAATAGATAGCATGACATTATATAAATGCAAGATGTGCTGTCTCTGGAGTTCATACACCACAAACATGAATTAATGGCAGGTATGTGTTTTTTACCGCACCTTTGATATGACATTCTTGATTGCTACATTCAGTGGTTCTACACATCATCAATTACAGTAGAGAAGTATGGATAAGCCTATACTTACATATGCACACCAGCACATGTACAATACAAAGTTTTGGGTTACTGCTTCTCAAGAAACATATTTATCTTTTGCATACAAATATTTTACATCGTAAACAATTGGGTTCGGAAGATTTACTCCACTAAGTCATTGAGAAAAAGGATGATGGGGAAGATAGCAAGTATGTAAGTAATTATGGAAAGACGGTGCCAACCAAGGAAGTCCATGTAGCACCATCTGTGGAGAAAGATAGCAAGCTAACCAACAATTACAGGGAGTAAACACAATCTGAATACACACAGACTGCACATACTGGATGAACACAAATGCTCTTGGTAATACTAATATGCATCCAGGAATGTAAATTGTTGCATTGTGTCATTGCAGCACTTTGCACCAGTTAACCCTGATCTGAAAGCAGGAAATGGTATACCTAACAACAATGACAACAAAGATCTTTGTTACCAAGTACCTGGTAAAGACGTGTGTGTATTTATGCACACATGTGTTAGTGCATGCAAATATTTGAGTGTACTGTTATTTGTGTGTATGTGTGTAGATAGCCGTATGTGGACAGATACTTTTGTGCTGCGTGTGTGTAATAACCTAAGTGTAAATACAGGATGAGAGCTATGCTCATGGTGTCCCATCTTCCCAGTACTCTTTGTCATATAAGGCTTTGAAACTACTGACGGTTTTGGCCTCTACCACCTTCTTAGCTTTGTTCCGTCTACGACCCTGTTTGCAAAAGAAAATTGCCTATTAATTTTTCCGAACCTTTGTTTCCTTAGCTTCAATCTGTGTCCTCATGATCGTGATGTTACTGGTTTCAGGTATTCCTCTTTGTCAATTTGGTCAATTCCTGTTGTAATTTTGTAAGTGGTGATCATATCATCTCTTTTTCTTCTATCTTCTAGTTTTGGCATGTTTATTGCTTCTAGTCTCTCCTTGTAACTTTAGTTTTTTACAGTAGTTCTGGAAGTCATTTTATAGCATGCCATTGTACCTTTTAAAGTTTAAAAAGTGTGTGTGTGTGTAACCTAAGTGTAGTTAGAGATGAGAGCTACGCTCAAGTTGTCCCGTCTTCCCCACTCTTTTTCATATACACTTTGAAATTACTGACGGTTTTGGCCTCCACCACCACC
>WNGS01087021.1:2296778-2328926 GCA_020271785.1 Procambarus virginalis
TACATATTATTACATACATATATATATATAGATATATATCTACATATATATATACATATATACACTATATATATTATACATATATTAACATATACTATATACTATATATACCATATAATATATATATATCCATATACATATATATATACCCTATATAATATACATATCTATATATATACATTACATTATATACCATATAACATATATATATATATATAAATATACTATATATATATATACTATATATACATATACATATATATAGCATATACATATTATATATATACTATATATATATATATATATATATATATATAATATATATATATATAATAATATATATAATATATATATATATATATATATATATATATATATATATATATATATATATATAGGGGGGTACCACCTCTGGTGCAATTATAGGGACCCACAGCCTCAGAGAAGGGAACACAGAGCATTCAGGGAAAAACTTGCCATTTAACTCTGAATACATAAGGGTGTTCGCCTCTCCTACCACCCCCCTTTTTTATGGTGTACACTTTATTAAGCAAGGTTATACATTTACATATCTGATTGTATACAATATATATATATATATATATATATATATATATATATATATATATATATATATATATATATATATATATATAATATATATATAAATATATATATATAATATATATATAATATATATATAATATATATATAATATTACACGCATACATACAGTATATATGAGTATAATATTTTATACACAAGGCCTGGTAACTGAACCCTTTTTTATTATTTAGTGACTATTTTTAGCCTGATTTTAATCAGATTTCTTTTTTTAACAAATAACATTTATTGGAAATGTAATACAAATAAACCACATACCTGTATTTACCAAAAATTTTATTAAAATATATGTACTGCTCATTTATACTCTGTAATACAACCAAAGTAAATAAAACTTGTCTTCAACCATTCTGAAAATCAATTTAATTTTAGTCACACACTTAAAATGGGAATAGGGCCGAAATACTGTAGCAAATACATTAAATACTGTACTTGCACAATGAAATCGCAGTTATATACAGTACTATCTGGGAATATTGATGCCGTACAATTGGAGCGCACCTACGTGTGCCTGGGAAGCTCGGGTTAATCGCTTATCAGCACAACAAACCTTAAGCAAAATTAAAGGGGCACTGTGGAGGTACATATGCTACAGGTGGTACTTTAACCCTTAGACAGGGGCTGTGGAGAAATGGTTATGCATGCCTATGCACAAAAAATATAATATAAAAAATTCCAAGAAATAATTTTTCATTGTAAAATTATTAATTTGTATGCAGTGTAAGAAAAACTAAAAAAAAAGTTTCACTGGGTGGAGGTCTTCTGCAAGGCTGCTTCTGGCACATGTCACCGCCTGGTACTCGACTTTGTTGACGCTTCCTGTTTTGTCCTCCGATTGTTTTATCACTTTTTTTTTATTTACATCCACAGAGCTTTTATATCCATATTTGCATCATACATGCAAAACCCAAACAATAACTGTTTAAATCATCATATGATTAATGGGGGCATCACCGACCCAAATTCTTATAATGGGCAATTTTAACCACGAGGCAATAGATTGGGTAAATCTAACATCATGAGCAGAAAGAGGTAAATTTCTAGACCTGGTGCAGGACTCATTTCTCATAAAACATGTGGTAGAGCCCACTCGAGATAACAGAATTCTGGACCTTGTGCTAACATCAGAAGAGGGCATGATCGATCAAATTCAAGTAAGGAAAAGCTCACTCAGTCGTGTGATCACAATATTCTAAGATGGAACACAATTACAGAAACTTTCATAAAAGGTCCAGGATGATGACCTTCTAGATTGCCATCAAGGAAACTATCAGGGAATGAGAGAGGAATTGTAAAACACCTCATGGAGGGAGCTGATAGGTGATCATGGCATGGAAACATTATGGGAAAACTTCAAAAAGGTCATTACTGAACTCTTAGAGATGTGCCAAAAAGGAGAAAGAAAAGAAAGGGAACAAGATGGATAACACAAGTACTGTAGTAAAAAGTGCGCTAATAACTAAATGGAACCTCTGGAGACAGTATAAATCCATGATGAACATCATGGATTATGAGATACTGTACATAAAAGGGCATTAAATTCAGCTACCCAGGAAATCAGATTAGCCAAAAACAAGTATGAAAGAAAACTTGCCCAAAACATAAAGAAAGATCTGAAATCAATCTCTATACATATATATGAAGTAAAACTAAAACAAGACTCTGTAGGCCCCCCTAAAAGATGAGACTAACAAAGTTATATTGGATAATAAAAGGGCAACAAACACTGAATACTTGACATCAGTGTTCACACTAGAAAGATTGAACGACATCCCATCACCCACACAAATGTTTGAAAGAGGTGAAGATTGAATTAAGATATACAGTATATCCATTATATGGGACACAATCAGGAAGAACATTGACTAAGACTCAAAAGCCCCAGGTGTGGATGGATTTCAATCCAAAGTTGTAAAGGAACTTGCAAATGCACTTTCTGAAACACCTTTTCAGAAAATCCCTGGACCAAGGGATAGTTCCCCTGGATTGGAAATATGCAAATGTTATCCCTATTTAAAAAAAAAAGCAGGAAGAACTTGGCAGAAAACTAGTCTGATCAGCTTGACATCGCAAATCTGTAAGCTCATGGAGAGAATCGTAAGGGAGGAAATCATACAACATCTTGCAATCTTGTAAAATCAACGCAACATGGGTTTGTTAAAAATGGATCCTGCCTCCCAAACCTGCTCACATTTCTGGAAACTGTAACTGGCTATTCAGACGAAGGATTACCTGTAGATGTAACTTACATGGACTTTGTTAAAGCTTTTGACAGGGTACCACATGAGACTGGCAAGGAAATTACAGACATGGAATAAATGAGAGAATACTGGAATGGATAAAACAATGGTTAAAACATAGAAATCAAAGGATCATGCTAAATGGGAATGAATTTGACTAGGGGAAATGTGCTAAGTGGGGTGCCACGGGTCCATTTTGTGGCCAACCCTCTTTGTCATGTACATCAGTGACATAGATGAGAATATTACAAACCACATCATCAAATTTGCAAGTGGCAAATTTTGACTGGCAAGTGCTTTTTAATGTCAATAAATGCAAGACCTTGCATGTGGGGCATAACTATCCACGTCACAACTACCAAATTAAAGAACACTACCTTACAACAGACTGATGAAGAAGAGGGCCTTGGAATCGGAATCCAGCGTTCACTAAAAGTTACACAAGTGGGAGCAGCAGTAAAAAAAACAAACCAAACCCTGGGAATAATCAAGCGTACCTTTACCTTCAAGGAAAATAAAGTAGTCGCTCAATTGTTATGTCTCTGGTGTGCCTCCACCTGGATTATGGCATCCAGGCATAGAGACCTCATATTCAGAAAGACATGGATGCTCTGGAGAAGATGCATCACAGGGCAACAAAAATCATACCAGAGCCTAGTCATTTCTTGTTTCAGGAATGGTTGAGAGCCACAGGGCTAACAATACTGCAGACCAGGCATGACAGGGCAGATACCATAGAAACCTTTAAAATAATAAACAATTTGGACAGTGTTGATCCGGACAGTTTCTTCAAAAAGTCAGATGTAACGTGAACAAGAAGCAATGGGTTCAAGCTCAACAAGACACAATGTAGGACAGAAGACAGGAGATGCTTTTTCACCCATAGGGTTGTAAACCCGTGGAACTGCCTACCCGCCGAAGCTGTAAATGCCAAAACTCTGCTGGGTTTTAAAATACAGCTAGGAAAGATCATCAGAGCAAATGGGGGGGGGGGGCCTTTGATAAGCCACCAGTTTCGTGTCCTCATTGAGGATATTAGTATTAGTGGCCTCGAGTAAATGATGAATACTGCATTTCCCTAGTAAAATTCTTGATAACTGCATTTGTATTATGAAATGGTGATAGTATTTTTTTCATGGGTCAAGGTAAGCTCCATTACATCCACACAGACCTATTATATCCATATTTGCATCATACATGTATAACCTAGACAATAATTTTTTCAATCTTCATATATCAGTACATGTGAACTGTTTGAGAGGACAAGTCTTGGTGGCACAGCTTGCAAAGATCGAGTTACATTGATACGCTACTGTATATTTGTGGGACGTATGAAGAGCTTCATAAACCTAGTCTTGTGGAGTAGTGGGCTGCTGCTGTTGATTTGATGGTGTGATGGTTTGGTACAGCTTAGTGGTCCTGGGCTCAGTTCTCATGCAGGTAGATATTTGGGCACGTTTACTTACACCCAATGCGCCTGTTCACTTAGTAGTAAATGCATATCTGGGAGTTATCGAAGTGCTATTGGTTTTGTAGCAACTATATTAAGAAGTACAGTGGTACCTCAGCTTACGAGCGCCCCTGGTTACGAGTTTTTCGGGTTACGAGCAGGATTTGCTCGGAAAATTTGTATCGGGATACGAGGGTTGCCTCAGGTTACGAGTTTGTTGATACGCGTACGGGCCGACCGAGCGCATGGTGGCATGGCGATTGCCGCTCAGTTTGCCAGTGCCTCATGCCCAGTGACTATTCTGCCTGAATTCTTTGAGGATTTACAGCTTTTTTGTCGGATTTTTGGCCATTTGAGCATAAAAGTTATTATATCTCGCCATGGGTCCCAAGAAAGCCAGTGGTAAGGTTCAACCGAAGAAAATAGTTGTGAGTAGAGGCAGTAGAGGATGGCCCTTCGTTAAGAAAATATGTGAAGTATAGGAAGAACTGCAAAGTTTTGTTGAAAAAACTCGCCCAGATAAAGCTGTAGCAGGCTGTTGCATTGACCTTTTAAATGACAATGTGATGTCTTACTACAGACAAGTGTTAAAATGTATGGAAAAACAAGTGTCTTTAGACAGATTCTTAGTAAGACAAGCAAGCAGTGAGCCACAAGCAGGTCCTAGTGGTATGCAGGCAAAACGTGCCAGAGAGTGCACACCAGAGAAGTCCTCACCGCCTGATGATATAATAGATGGGGACTCCCCTTCCAAACAGTAACACTTCTCCTCCTCCCCCCTCCTCACCATCTTCCATATGTCAAGAGCAGTCATCAACAATGGTAAGTAATAACTTGAACATAGTTTTGTAGTGTAGATTTAGATGAATTAGGTATAAAATTTAGTTTGAAGTGAGGTTTTTGGGTAGTCAGGAATGGATTAATTCATTTCCCATTATTTCTTATGGGGAAATTAGCTTAGGGTTACGAGTTTTCGGGTTACGAGCTGTCTCCGGGAACGGATTAAACTCTTAAACCGAGTTACCACTGTAATATACTTGTTCCATACTCTATTGTTCATGACAGAACAGGAGATGGGTCTGTTAATTCTACATAACCTATCTCTAAATGTTTCACAAATCAAGAAGTTCTACACCGGTTCTTGTGGTTCACTAATTTCAATTGTGGTCCAAACAATTTAGTTAGTTTAGTTCATTTATTATGCACCCCATACCCATCTTTTGGGTGGTAGTGCAAAGGGTTATAGAGGCACATAATGGGCTCAGGGACTGAACCCCCCAAATTCATTTAGCTAAGAAAGTTACAATCTTGATGAGCTAGTTACAAAATTCAGTATGTCGTCACATCATAAATGGATTCGAGATCAACCACAAGCTGTTCCTAAATTAAGCAAATGACGTGTGTGGAGAGCTAGTGTCACAATTGATAGGTTTGTCCTGCACACCGTCCACCCTCCTCCAAGTGGGCAGCGGTGGATAGGTTACAATCACTTAGTTACTACCTACAGTTTGCAAATTGGAGATATGTGGCTAAAATTTCTGGTAGCAGATCATTTTGAATGAAATATTTACACATCGCTGCAACATTGGTTATAGAATTGTCCCTGAATTCGTGTATCGTTTTGCACTCCATCACATAGTGACGGAGGGTTTGCAAATAATTATGTTGACAGTTTACATTTGGTCAGGTCTACATTTTGGGAACCCAAAACCAGCATCCCAGCAACACCAGAGGGGGGGCAACACCACCAACCCCCTCTGCATAGAAACCCTTCCTTCTCCTCACCCTACCTGCCCCCACCCAACCCTCCCTCCTCCCCCACCCCATTCTGACCCCGACAACCCATCCCCATTCCCATCATGTCCCCCCTCCCACCTTTCCCCCCAGTCCCCCTTCCCCCTTCATCCCATACCCTCCCTATTCCTCCTCCCCCCTCACCCCGTATCCTCCATGTCCCCCCTATCTCCTTAACCCACACCCTACCCGTTCCCCTTCCCTTAAACCCCCACCCCCCACCCCAAAACCCTCTGCGACCCTGCAAACCACCTCACAGATCCTCTCACCCACGGAACAGCTTCCCACACCAGTAGAATACTCGCCAAGAAAGGGATATGTAAATGAACAGAAGAAAGTGAGCTTCAAGGCGATGTACACTAACATAGATGGGATTACAAATAAAACTAGTGAACTTGGAGAGTGGGCACTAGAAGAAAACCCAGACATAATAGCACTCACAGAAACAAAGCTAACGAAAATCATAACAAATGCAGTGTTTCCACAGGGCTACTATGTAGTGAGGAAAGAGAGAGAAGGGAGAGGAGGAGGTGGTGTGGCTTTGCTACTAAGAGAAGGTTGGAGTTTCGAAGAGATGGTAATTCAGAACTGTGAAGGTTTCAGGGACTACATATCAGGCACCATTGCAACTGGAGGACAGAAAATTATAATAGTAGTCATATATAACCCCCCACCGAATGACAGAAGACCCAGACAGGAATACGATAGAAACAACATGGCCACCATCAATATAATAGAGAGAGCAGCTTCTGTGGCTAGCAGGAACGGATCCAGACTTCTAATCATGGGAGACTTCAACCATGGGAAGATAGATTGGGGGAACAGAGACCCACACGGAGGCCCAGACACGTGGAGAGCTAAGCTGCTGGATGTGGCAACAAGAAACTTTCTAAGTCAACACGTCAAGGGACCGACAAGAATGAGAGGAGGGGATGAACCAGCCTTGCTGGATTTGATATTTACCCTAAATGAGTCGGATATAAGGGAAGTTAAGTTGGAAGCCCCCTTGGGAATGAGTGATCATAGTGTATTGAGCTTTGAGTACCTGGTTGAGCTAGGAATTATCACCCCCAAAAAGAACTGGGAACCAAAGGGCTGGCGTACAGAAAGGGAAACTATGAGGAGATGAATAAATTCCTATGGGATATACATTGGGACACAGAACTCGGAACCAAGTCCGTACAAGACATGATGGACTATGTCACCCAAAAATGTCAGGAGGCTGTAAGCAGGTTTGTCCCAGCCCAACAGGAAAAAACAGAGAAGCAAAGGAAGAATCCGTGGTTTAATAGGGAATGTATGAAAGCAAAAGAGCTGAACAAAAGGGCATGGAGGAACTTTCGTAATAACAGAACACCAGAAAGTAGAGAGAGATACCAGAGAACCAGGAACGAGTATGTCAGTGTGAGAAGAGCAGCTGAGAAAAGGTATGAAAATGATATAGCTAACAAAGCCAAGACTGAACCAAAGCTACTACACAGTCACATCAGGAGGAAGACAACAGTGAAGGAACAGGTGATTAAACTTAGGGTGGGCGAGGACAGGTACACAGAGAATGACAAAGAGGTGTGTGAAGAACTCAACAAAAGGTTCCAGGAGGTCTTTACAATAGAACAGGGAGATATCACGGCGCTGGGAGAGGTGGCAGCAAACCAGGTGACCTTGGATAGGTTCGAAATTACAAGAGATGAGGTCAAAAAGCACCTATTGGAGCTGGATGTGAGAAAAGCTGTTGGGCCGGATGGAATCTCGCCATGGGTATTGAAAGAGTGTGCAGGAGCACTTTGCTTACCACTCTCCATAGTGTATAGTAAGTCACTGGAAACGGGGGACCTACCAGAAATATGGAAGACTGCTAATGTAGTACCAATATACAAAAAGGGTGACAGACAAGAGGCACTGAACTACAGGCCAGTGTCCTTAACTTGTATACCATGCAAGGTGATGGAGAAGATTGTGAGAAAAAACCTAGTAACACATCTGGAGAGAAGAGACTTCGTGACAACCCATCAACATGGGTTCAGGGAGGGTAAATCTTGCCTTACAGGCTTGATAGAATTCTACGATCAGGTGACAAGAATTAAGCAAGAAAGAGAAGGGTGGGCGGACTGCATTTTTTTGGACTGTCGGAAAGCCTTTGACACAGTACCCCATAAAAGGTTGATGCATAAGCTGGAGAAACAGGCAGGAGTAACAGGTAGGGCGCTCCAGTGGATAAGGGAGTACCTAAGCAATAGGAAGCAGAGAGTTACAGTGAGGGGTGAGACCTCAGACTGGCGTGAAGTCACCAGTGGAGTCCCACAGGGCTCTGTACTTGGACCTATCCTGTTTCTGATATACGTAAATGATCTCCCAGAGGGTATAGACTCATTCCTCTCAATGTTTGCTGACGACGCCAAAATTATGAGAAGGATTAAGACAGAGGAGGACAGCTTGAGACTTCAAGAAGACCTGGACAAGCTGCAGGAATGGTCGAACAAATGGCTGTTAGAGTTTAACCCAAGCAAATGTAATGTAATGAAGATAGGGGTAGGAAGCAGGAGACCAGATACAAGGTATCATTTGGGAGATGAAATACTTCAAGAGTCAGAGAGAGAGAAAGACCTGGGGGTTGATATCACGCCAGACCTGTCCCCTGAAGCTCATATCAAGAGGATAACATCAGCAGCATATGCCAGGTTGGCTAACATAAGAACGGCCTTTAGAAACTTGTGTAAGGAATCTTTCAGAACATTATATACCACATATGTCAGACCAATCCTGGAGTATGCGGCTCCAGCATGGAGTCCCTATCTAGTCAAGCATAAGACTAAACTGGAAAAGGTTCAAAGGTTTGCCACCAGACTAGTACCCGAGCTGAGAGGTATGAGCTACGAGGAGCGACTGCAGGAATTAAACCTCACTTCGTTGGAAGACAGAAGAGTTAGGGGGGACATGATCACCACATTCAAGATTCTCAGGGGAATCGACAGGGTTGATAAAGACAGGCTGTTTAACACAAGGGGCACACGCACTAGGGGACACAGGTGGAAGCTGAGTGCCCAAATGAGCCACAGAGATATTAGAAAGAACTTTTTTAGTGTCAGAGTGGTTGACAAATGGAATGCATTAGGAAGCGATGTGGTGGAGGCTGACTCCATACACAGTTTCAAATGTAGATATGATAGAGCCCATTAGGCTCAGGAAACTGTACACCTGTTGATTGACGGTTGAGAGGCGGGACCAAAGAGCCAGAGCTCAACCCCCGCAAGCACAACTAGGTGAGTACAACTAGGTGAGTACATCAGCAAATGAGAATTTCCAGAGATACTTGTAACAGTCTAAGGCGAGCAGTAGTAACATCTAGAAGTCTGCTGATTTTATTGGATGAACCATAGATGTGTGGCTCCTCTTGCATGATAGTATGATGATAGATGGAATTACTGGTGTCGATTTCACTTTGCCTCAGATCTACAAGATTTTGTTAAAGTTCTTGGTGTACTGCTGCTCTCAGATTGCTCATTGACAATCCAAGGTTACACTCAACGTCTCCTTTAGAGGCAGATTCTTTGGCTAACTTATCAGCTCTCATGTATTCGGAGGCCACCATGAGATGGAGACCACATGAAATAGACTGTTACCATCATTAATAATTTTGTTGTATTTGTCTAGCTTCGAACACAAGCATGTTAGTTATGTCTTAGAGTTAAGAGCATTTAAGGATGATAAAAAATCACTTACAATTAATATATGAAGTTTGGAGACTTGTACACATTTCAGTGCAAAGAGCAAGACAAATAGTTCGGTCTGAAGGGTAGAGGCCCAGTTGTTTATATGGACTCCCCCACTCAAAATATAAGCCATCACCCATTGTCAGGACAACTGCACTTCCAGCTGCACCCGTGGGGCGGTGTAGGAAACCATCGTGTATATGATTTGAGAGTGTGTTCTGTGGAGAGAGCATCAATATGGCTTAAAGTGTTGAGCTTTGTTTAAAGATGAAGCTTGGTCTGATCTCTAATTTGTTTCTTGGGTGGAAAGGGTGTAATCTCCCATGGTGCAGGAAAGTGCCGTTACAATTAATCTCTCTTCCCAGCCTGCTCGAGATACTGGTTCTCTATACAGTACTATGATAAAAGTTGGTCAGTTTGGCGAGATGAGGAGGTTGTAATATAAGCCCTCTTCAGCAAATCATAACGTCTAAACTCTTAGTGGTTCAGTACAGACACTTAACATACTAGTACTGCGCATCTTCAACCCCCCCCCCCCCCTCCCCCATTGACATTCACCAGCAGTAATGTAACATTTGACAAGTCTTGTTCCTACCCCCCCTCACAAGATGTTTCAGCCTCGCTACAGAACAGCCAGCCAGATTCCGGTCTCGTCGAGCTTCCATGCTCTTGTCCCGCATTCGAGCTCTTCGATCCTGCCTGCATTCAGAGCTCTTCGATCCCACCTGCATTCAGAGCTTCACGCTCAACACTCGCCCAGCATCAAAGCTCTCTACTCCCGGCTTCACTCAAGCTTTCTGCCCTGCTCCAGGCTCGCTCAACTACTGTGACATTAAACAACATTATCAACAAACTGACTGCTGTAACAAAGACTATACTATACTAAATTAATATAAAAAAAACACTATACAGTACTGAGTCTTGCACCCAAATACATACACATAAATCTACGTTACATTGAACTGGACTAGAGGAGTATTACAATGTTGCTGGTGAATGTCAATGGTTGTTGAAGATGTGCAGTACCTCTCGAGCGTCTGTACTGAACCACTATATGAGTTTAGCTTGATGTTTTGCTGAAGAGGGCTTGTATTACAAGCTTCTCACCTTGCCAAACTGACCAACATCTAGCAGGTTGAGAAGAGAGATCAATTGTAGTTAGTTGTACACTTGGGAATTGTAATTAGTGGACCAAGATTCAAAACTTCTTGGATTGTGGAACACTTAGATTTAAGACCCCATCTCCTTATGTCAGGGGTCTCCAAACTTTTCAATGTAAGGGCCACATTATATATTTCCCATATTTATGCGGGCCGAAGGAATAAAACTTTTCTTTGTTTGTCCACTTTTCTTTTCTTCATCTTTTCCATATCTGAAAACATAAGGGTAAAATAAATGAAATAAATTCTACAGGAAAAAAACAGCTTGTATGTGGTGTTAAAAAGCATAGCATATTATTATAAAGTGGTAAATATTATGGCAACAGCTTTCGTTGATAAACTTAATGGTTACCATTTTAACTATTTTAAACATGCAATATTTTTGGCTACAATAGTATTATTGCTATTTTGTATAACTTAGATAAAGGTATTGTCAAAGTACAGAGAAAAGAATATTGTACAGTGTTTGCGCTCCCTGAAACAGAAGCAGCGAAGCCCCACTCGCCCTCCATCCCCACAATATACAGTTATACACAACTGATTGGTTGTAATGCACAACACATACCTACCAGTACTAGTATCTGTGCGTCACACTATCGAGAGAGAGGAAAACTGACTCGGGCTGAGCGCCACCAGTCAGCAGCCCCAGCTTTGAATAATTCTGCGATGCCATTCGTACGATAATTATTTTTTCAAGGCCACCACACAGGGATTTGTTTGGCGGGCCGGATGAAATTATGTGGCGGACCGGATGTGGCTCGCGGGCCATAGTTTGGAGACCCCTGCCTTATGTCATGAACATGAGAGTATGGAACAAGTATATTACTTCTCAATACGGTATAGGTGATAGTTGCCTCCTAGGCGAGGCTAATAATTGGCCTAGGGGAGCCTCGATAAGTTTACAGGCTTCCTGACCCCATCAATGGTAAATCGTGTGGTTTTTAGTACTGTGCAGTGAATGGATAAGTGTACAATTTTAATGTGCCTTCTTATTCTATGTGCTGCTGTCTTCTCTTGTCTGATGCCTCCTCCATGAAAGGGGATCAATAATTAGGTTTTCTTTTTTAATTTCATGCTTCTGATGGTACAGTATTTTCATAAGGTTACACCAACTTGGCTTTTCAGTAAGTTATGGTCATGTCTTTTGTCTGCTGTTAACTAGAGTACAATACTTGTTTTAGTCAAAGTCTCTAATAGCATTAAACTGTCACTTGTCATGCATAACTAATCTCCCAATAAACAAATTATCTTTGAAGAATTTAAAATTGTTCAAAGCGTAATCAATTTTGTAAATTAAAGCTTTAGAAATGTGTATAATACAAAGCAATGTAAAGTTACTTTTGTTCCTTGTCCACACAGGCAGTGACTGACATCCTGCTTAGAGGTGCCCAGCTTACTTATTTTTGCACCAAAAACATGATGGATGCCAACACATTCAAGGAAGCATGGTCCACTGCTGCCACAACAGTCCCACCGTCTGTGCTAGTAATACAGAGTTCTGGATAACTGCCAGTCAAATGTGTGTGGGGCAAGGAAGGTTCCTATTGGTTCGCCATGTACGTGGCCCTTTATGTTACTGCTTGTCATGGTTTGGGTGAGATACAATTATAGTGGATTGTGATGGTTCACGATGTAGCACTAGAATCAACAAATATTTACAACTGAAAAAATCACATGATTCTTTGAGTTTCAGCAAATCTTCCACTAGATAACTGAAACTAAAGGAAGGTTTGCAAAATGTACATGCAGATATCCCAGTACAGTAATCCAGATATGGCGACAAGTTGCCACTGGACAGCCATGATACTTCACAGCATAATATGTTCTAGATACCATCTCAATCTATTCTCTTTAGAATTCTAACATTTTTTAGGTGTAAGTCTCAATCCTCAAAATTTTGAGGTAAAGAATCTTAACTGATCTTATTTAGCAATAGTTTTGGCAAGATGGCTTGCTGCAAATATAATTACAATACAGGAACTACCAAACACATTAGTCAAAACTTTTCCCCTGGCGGTGATTATTTTTTGTTCCATTATTTTACAGTGCTCAAACACCCCCGCCCCCCATTCACATCTATTTTTAGGTTTGCTAGTTAAGGTTGGGGCTGGGTCCCTTATGCAAGAAGGTGGTGGTTACTAATTCATCTTTGTTTTAAAATCAAAATATATATGTACCCCTTATTTCCCACACTCAATATGTCTTGGCCAGTGATTATTATATTCAACTAGGACCCTGAAGTTTACATTAAGGTTTGTACATTAGTTGTAAATAATATTAAATTTCTATTTTTGCAACGAACACCAACCAGTAATGCTTTGAATATACAGGAAATTTAATATGGTTGGGGTTACTCCTATCAAACAGGTAATCAAATATTCTATTTTGGTGAACTATTGGCCAATAGTAGTGGCTTCTACAATATTTGGTAGGACAAGCAAACTGCCAACAAATTGATGATCACTTTAACTCTGAGCAGTACAAATTTGTACATTTAGCAATGTAATTACGAGTACAGTATACAATCAATCAATTTAACATTGCATGCTTATTTTGTTGTGCTTATATTAAGGGGGGAAAGTTAAAATTTTTAATTAGTCCATATTGGTTATTAAACTGAATCTCGCTTTTCTGCTGTTACTGTTAGGAGTTCATAGTTTATTTTGGTTAATCAATATATGATAAACCTTGTTAATGTAAATGTGTTGAGAACACTAGTCTAACCAACCCAGCATGGCCAAGTCTAGGGAGATTAGCCAGACAGCCATTTGGAATCTCTATGCACAGGCTATCTAAGATACCTTGTTAGTAAAGATTTAATTTGTAGTTTGCTAATTTTAAAGTTTTTTTGTTTTTTTTACTTTAGGATAAATATTTTTAGTTTATTTAGTGTACTGTTTGGTACAGTGTGCCATATTAGTTTTTCTTACAGGCCAGGTTAGCAAAGGTATCGAGTCACTACTGGAGAGAAGGCTGAAAGTCCCTCTTCAGGAAGGTAGGTGGTGTGAATGAATAAACATAGCTTTGTCATTGAAAGTTTTGAGGTATTGAACAAATCAATATATTTAACAAAATATTGTTTTCAAGGATTTTTTTTTGTGTGTAATGTACAGTTTGGGGTAAAGTAATTTAAACCTTCATGTAGTTAATGGCATTGCCTTTAACACATTTTGGCTCGGCTGTTGCTAACATGGCACTTGAAATTGTGCTCTTGTACTGCAGCCTTTTACTAGACTTGTACAGTCAGGGTGCTGTTCTTGCTAGTTGGTGAGATGCCATTATTTGTGTGGGTGAAGCATTCACGGTGATTGCTGCAAAGATGGTGACTGTTTGAGAGTATAACATTACCAGGTTGAGGTACTTAAAGAAACTACCAATATTGGTAGAAAGCATTCCATATACTGAATATTATAAATTATATAGTGACCTTGGGTATTGTGTGCGCACAAAGCTTGTGGACTTCATTGTATATATATCTTACCATAATATGCATCAGGATTACTGCTAGTTGACCATATAGTCAACTAGCATATCAAGTCAACTAAAGTGTCATTTCATTCCTAGGAAGGTCATAACAATTGGTTAAATGACTGAAATTTGGCGTTTCACTCGCATTGCGGCTTATATAATAATTTTCTTAACATTTTCAGTAAGAATGGAGTGTCTTAAATCTCATTGTTAACCTTACTTATGTTTTGGGCAAAAATATTAAGATGTGCACTACTGTCACCATAATTTTATTTTGAAATAGAACTTCAGAATTGAAATTAGTTTTCTATATTATATGCCAGATAGTTTTAAAATTGTTACAAATTAGACTTAAATAGCTTCAATGATAATGGAAAGAAAATATTAGCAGCAAAAAAACATTTTACAGGATCACTTGGTTATTTTTCCAACACTACTTATTACTGGTACCACCAGTATTCGTGTCAGTTCATTAAGTTGTATACAAGGTTGTGGTGTTTGTAGGAATATCTATCTGGGCTGGTGTCTGCTGTATTTCCATTTGGTAAAGATCTGCATTTCAGGAATTATGTTGTAAGATAGAGATTTGCATATTTGTATTTACTGTACTATAAATGTAGAAAACTGACAATTTTCTTAAATATTTTCATCTTTGTGAAAGATAGTTTATGCACTAGTTAAGCACTGGACATGAGGTTTGAAAGGACTTTGTGACAAGATAAATTAAGTTTACACATCTAAAATTTGTAATTAGGTTGTACTCTTAACTCCAGCTTGCTTTTTTTTTTATAATTTCCATTTTTTTTGCTGTATTTAAATTTACAACCTGCAATTGTTTTTCCTCGGTTTGAAGCCTTGCTTTGACTTAAGGTTTTGGGTATAATTATTTTTTTTTACTTTTTAAAATTTTCATAAAAGGAAATATTTAAAATTTTACTTTTGGCTAGTAATGTTGTTTTAATGCTGATGAACCTGACTGTTCCTTTTGTACAATTAAAAGGTTGCCATATGACTTTGGGGCTGGCCCACCTAACTGCACAGTTATTGAGTGATACTGTAGGTATGAATATGCATCATTGTTATGAATCTCAGATTTGCAGTGAATGTGTGCCTAGGAATTGTATGGCAAAGTAGTACATTGGTCGAGATGTTGCTATTTTTGTACAAAATTGTTGTAAACTTTTGTATCCAATGCATTGATAGTTTATGAACCCAATAATAATAAATGTTATAACTAAATTTTTCTTTGGCAATTGTCTGTTTAGCCTTGACCAAAAAATGGTCAGAGTAAATATTTCCTTCCTTGGTTTACACCACATGGAGGGTGGCACCATCCATAGATGACAGAAAATAGGTTGTGCTGTAAATAATATTTTGTGCCTAATTTGAATTTTTTTATTACTTGGTTTGGTATCTGACGACATTTAATGGTCTTTAATTAAATTAAGGAAAAACAGTATTGGCTGTAACATCCTTTTAAGCCATATATGGAATATTTCCATATTAAAGGGGGCTATCAAATGAAGTGTTATCATGCATTTCTTCAAATACCATCCTGTATCAATGAGACCATATGTCTATGCATTTTGACTTTGGGCCCCTGCACCTTGTCCTCCCACTTAGTTCTGTACCTTCTAAAATGTCCTGATTTTCAGGATTGTAAGTTTTCTTTTCCCAATGTTCCTAGATTGAATCCTTGGTAAATTTGATGCCGCATCTCTTTTTGCTCTTGTATTGGCATCTTGAGTGATATTTAGGACCTTTTGAATATCTTACAACACTGCTATATCTTTTCAGCTTGATGCCTCATTTTGTTAATTAAATCATTTATATTTAAAAATGCAGGAAGCCCAGTTTCTTTTATAATGCATAACTGCAGCAAAAAAATAAAACATGCCTACAAACTTCCTGTGCAAGACATTGCAATTCCTTCAAGATTGTATGGTAGTCTTCAAATACATAAAATTATTTTTTAATCAAGAAGGTTCAACTTATTAGTGCTTTATATCAAGGCCAAACCAGGAAGAGTTGGAGACTTTATTGGCAAGTCATCAATTTGACTCTTGTTTCATACAGTTGTTAAACATAAACCAGATGTTACACCAATATGGCAATGCATAAACGTCTCTATACCATGTCAAGAATTTTAATGTTGTATGTTGCAAGGGGACTTAAAATCACACTTAAAGGGATTGTAGAGATCACATGGCAGGACATTGATAATTCTCAGAATGACATAGCCTAGGAAAAGCATACTAACGAGAGATATATAACCAGCTTTGATATATTGCTGTGCTATGTATAGAAAGTTGTTAGAGGTGATGCTATTTGCTAGGCAGATTTGTAAAAGGAAATGAATACCAAAAATATTTTTTGAAAATATACAGGAAAAGGATGTAGAGCGCATGCGCGCACACAAAACACACATGATAAATGATACTTCGGTACTTGCAAAAGCAACCAAACAGTACAGTGGGGGAGAGAGGTAAAACCTAGAAGTGCCTTAATTAAGGGCAAGGGGCCAGAATGGAAGTTACATTTGGCATGTGCAATAATTTGTAATACTACTGAGCCCTAGACTTTGTGCATGGATGGAAACCACTACATTTATATGGATGTCTCCCTATGAGCAGGTGACCCAAATTTGAGAGCTGACAAAAGTATATTTGGTATTAAAAAGGTATAATCTATGAAGTTGGGAGATCAAATGGAGAGGAAATAACTAAAGAGATGACCAAAGGAACCCTACTGAGACTACACAGTGTGGAACAAATGGCAGAGGACAGTGGAAAATACATAAAATGAAAGAACAAAAAAGTAAAAAAGGTGAATAGGCCTACTAAAGAATGACTACAAATCATTTTGAGTGAGAGACTGCAAGAGTAGACAAACTTGGAAAATGAAAAGCACTGAGAAAATCAAGAACTGTTGCAGCAATATGGAAAGTTAAATGTCCTGTAATTCAAGCAAAGCTACAAACACACAAGTGTGATGGAGGATCAGACAGAGAAACCCTTCTTTTCTATAGGAAAATAAATCTTGGGTACTAACACTGACTGCTTTTAGAAAATTATGCATGTACAGCATGAAGCTACTCTGAAAACATGACATCAAACTACCTATATTGCCACTATTAGCAAGTGTTCAAAAATTTCCACACAGCTTTGTCTTCTGAAGATTTAGCATACGTGAAAATGTTTTCTTATGTTTCACATATGCCAAATAATTCATAAGAATTATTGGGCATGCTTTACAATAAATGACACCTTGCCCATGAACAAGGACAGTACAGAAATGGTTCTCTGTACACCGATTTACTTTGTCTATTAATTTATGATGAAAGTATGCCTCCCCTTTGCAGATTCAATCTTATTATAATTACTTTTCACATATCCTGCAAGGTTCCTTTGACAACCTACCATAAATATGTGGACTGCCCCACAAATGGGAATTTGTCTTAAAAACTCATGAGACTGTTTCTCATGACTCCAGGACAAGTTTGTCAATTTTCTCATTGACCAGAGGAAGGTGTTGCCACACCAGGTCTGGATTGTTGTACACTGATGAATCCACCTGCAAATACACAACAACTGTAAAATATCAATATCATATATCTTTCCTGTCCACATTAAACACTATACTGTACAGTCAGATGATATTCATCCACAATGCTTGGGACTTCTATTAACTATATAGAAACTGTTAGAACCAAGCTCCACCTTTCAATCCAGATGTGCATTGCAACAGTCACATCGTGTATTGTTACTGATGTATTTATTTACTTAAAATGTGTTGTAGTCCAACTGTGCTTGTGTTTGGCAGCTGTGAAATTCACAGCCCATCCTCCTGTTTTGGTAGTATTTATAGTAACAATGATGATCATAGTATATACTGTATACTGACGTAGAAATCTGAACTATAACCAAGCAACAGCCTGGTGGACCAAACTCAAGTCAAGCCTGGCCTTAGGGCCGGGCTTGGGGAGTAGAACAACTCCCAGAACCCTGGGAACCCTAGGAGTTTCTCTCTTCCTACCAGGTTCAATTTCTTTTCTGCATTTTACTCTCATGCTGTGATCTCAGTTTCCAGGGAGTCTCCCTGTTTTGTGTTGAGTTGTTTCTCTTCAGTTCCAGCTGTATTCCTGAACATTTCTCAGTTGTGCTTAGTGGTTTACAGGCTGTGTGCCTTGGGTTTCTGGGCTATGTGTACAATTGGGGTTGCATTCCCAGCCAACCCATTCACACACTTGCTTATGAATAAGTGCATGTATGACATACTAATTTATTGTGAATATTTGAGTTTACTTTGAAAAGCCGAATAGAAAATCACAACCTAACCTAACCTTCTAAGTATGTGAAGATATTACAATTAGTACTGAACCTATACCTATATTGATATTACAGTTTTATAAAAATAATAAACAAAACTAAAATATTTAAATAAATTGTAAAGTAACTCAGGATATTGTCAAATTTTGTATAAAAACTCTATTGTTTAATAAAACCTCCCAGGGGTTCCTACGTGGTGTCAGGACATTTTTTCCCAGATGGCATGTCAGTTATTTTTTGGGGGTTGTGTCCTCAGGTGTTTTTTCATTGTTATATACTCAGAGGATTTCCTGTCACTGTTTTCTTTGTTTTGTACTAGAGGCTGGTACTTTCTTCCCTGATTCCATGTGTGACTAACCATCCTGTGAGATGGGAATATTAGATGAACTTATAGCTAGCTGAACAAATCCACAAGGGCTGTGACGAGGTTCGAACCTACGTCCGAGAGGATTCCAGACGTGCCTTAATTGACTGAGCTACAACATGGTCAAAGAATTGCAACCGGAAATCACTTGACCTACCACGGATCCTGCAATCTCTCCGAGACACATACCAGGTTTTTACACAATTCCCCCATGCACCTGAGCTCTGCTAATAAGCTATTCTACCTCTTCGCCTTTACTTCATTACACACGCTATTGTGATTTCTGTGTGTTATAGCCAGCTGTTTAGTCAGAACTGGTTGGTTTATGTATTAGGCAGGTATTATCTCCCCTAATTCCATATACGACTAACCATCCTGTGAGATGAGAATAATAGTTGAACCTAGCTAGTCTTGATGTACACTGTGTATATTTCATATAGATAAGGTAGCAGCACATTGGTGTGTATACCTGAATTTTGTAAACCAGAGTGGTAGACGGTTGGAAGAAGTTAAGTGAGAAGGTGGTGGAGGGCCAAGACCGTCAGTAGTTTCAAGCGTATATGACAGTGGTGCTGGGAAGGCGGGACACCACGAGCGTAGCTCTCATCCTGTACTACACTTACGTAATTACACTTAGGTATTACCTACATTTGCTCAATAAAAAAAAAACTTTTCCTTCATGCTCTAGGTTCATGCTTGGTTGGTTTGCCTTTCTTTCCTGGGCATTTGAAGTTGTACCACTATCCTGGCTGAGGTCTCGGTTTCATTTGGTTTGTGGACTTGAGGCTTTGTTTCTCTGGCCCCCGGTCTTGCCCCATGAGTACAGTGGGCAATCAGTTTCAGCCTGCCAGCTGATTTTTTTTTAGCCTCCACCTTTTAATTCTGTGCCTTGATTCCATGTTGATCATTCCCAGTCGGGGTTTGTGGTTTTCGAGACCGACAACCGACTGGTTGTCGGTCTTCAGAGCCCTGGATTTTTCGCACGTGTACAGTACTCGGTTCTTCTGCCCAATGCTTTCCTGGCTTGAGATTTTAGTTTTGGCCAGCTGGGAATATGTACTTGCTCCCTTGCTGTGCACCTTTTGCTGCTCTGTATTCCTTGGCACTTAGTCCACAGCTTGTGTTTAGGCTTAGGGCTCTTATGGGACAGTTTTCCTAGGTGGCAGTCTGGGGTGTCCCTAATAATCTTGTATAATGCCTAATATACATGCTGCAGACCATAATATATACACATTGCAAAGCCTAATCTACAAATCTGAAAAATTAATTGTAAAATGCAAATACCCAAATAATGAATGAAAGAAAAATCAAGATAATGAAGTTTCCTATAGACATGACTAAAAACAACATACCCTACTCAAAGAATTAAACTTAGCTCACATGTAATTTTGAGATTGGGGCCTCTCTTGATGAGGTTTCCCTCTGTATATATGAGGCACCGACAGGGCTGTACAGTCTGGTGTCGTTGACCTTCACAATTACTTGGTCAACACGCAGATAGTGTCGAAATACCACAAAAAATCCACTGGGCATCACTCTCTGTAAATAACAAATCCTTGGGTTTTGGCCATCACATTCATTGTTTTTAAATCCTTATAAAAAACCTCATACTGCACCATGCATTGGTATATCTTTGATCCCAGTTTATATTCTTCTGTATCTAGCCTTTTGTATCGATTTTTGATAATCATATACTTTTTTCAAGACATTTGCATCTACTATACTCTATTTAGCATTTACACATAGCACTGAAAGCCATTCAAGCCTGAATATTTCAACTGCATTAAATAATTAATATCTATGTATTATAGAATTGCATTAAATAATATTTAATGTAGAAAAAACCAGCATTGAATGTAATGAAACACCATTTTCTGGGCGAGTCCCAGAGCTTTCCCAGGCTGATATGCTAATGTTAGACTTTGGCATCAGTCATGTGTATGGAGTTCTTAGGCCTACCGGGGACCACGGCCAGAACCTGGCCCCCTCAGAGAGGCAAGGAAAGCAATGGCCTTTAGAAACCCCCATGTGGTTGGAAGCATTCTATGTCTGCCATCGACCAGAACAGGCACACAGAAAGATAAGTGCCTCAAAACAAACCCCTATTCTGGTTAAAATTGCTACCAAACTAGTGGATAGAACTCCCCAACAGAAAACAAGCAAACTCGTGTGACGTGACACGTCGCCGCACCGCTGTCTGCGCAGCTCCCTCCTCCCCGGAAGGGGAAGGGGAGCCCCAGACCCTCCACGCCGGCTACCCACATCTCAGTTCTGAGGCTGGATGTCAAAAAAGCAAAAAAAAAAAAAAAAGAAAAAGGAGAGACCCAGGTCTTAACTGATTCTAAACTTATCCAATTTATATCCATTGTTTTGAGTCCTATTTTGTGTTGATATATTGAAAACCTTATTCGTTATTAACATCCCCTTTCGTTATTTATATACTGTATTTCAATCTGGTCTGAGACCGAGCCATGGGGAGGTTGATTTCTGGAAACAACAAAAAGTATGACACCCCTGACTCTGTCTTTCTAGATATTGTAAATTTACATTTTTAAATCTTTCTTCACAAGGGAAGTTTCTAATTCCTAGGATTAACTTTTATTTCTATCTGTATGCTTTCAAATTTATGTCCAGCCTATAATGTGGACACTAAAACCTAACTGTATAATCAAAATGGGGTCTTTTTGGGGCATGCAATAGTTAACAAAATATTCTCCCTTGCTCTTACCACTTTTACAACACATCTCGTGCTTCCATTGTCATCCAATTCGTCTTCGTATAGGAAAATTTCTTCATAAAACTTTATTTCCTCACGTACTCGTAATTTGTCAAGATCAATGCGTTCAGTTGAGGTCTCAGCCTTAAGTCCTCCAGAGAGTGTTCCTCGAAAATTTGTAGTGTAAGTCCAATCGTAAGGCTTCACCACCTTTTTAACAAACTCACAATCTGCTCTGAAAAAAAGGTTTAATTACTCTAAAAGTAATTCAAGACAGGTTTATGTATCAATCTATGCCCTTTGCACAAGTGTACAATGTATGGCAAGTGAGTTGGTACTTTATGGGGATGGGGGCAAGAACTAATGAAAAAGGAGTAGCGGGTTACTCATACACAATACGAAAACAAAGGTGGGCTACTATCAGATTTGTGCATGTTGAGTACACATGCAATATACTCAATGGGCATATTATAGCACCCCCCAATACCGTGAGCCTCTAACTTTTTAATAAATTTGTTACGTGGCACGGTGTCAAAAGCTTTGCTAAAGTCAAGGTATACAACATCACAAACCTTACCACTATCAACTGCCTCAACTATGCTGGAATAAAATGATAGCAAATTTGGTAAACATGAACAGCCATTTGTAAAACCAGGTTGTGAATCCTTTATTAATTTATGTTTTTCAAGATGAAGACGAATGGTATTTGCAATTGGCGATTCAAGTAACTTTCCCACAATAGACGTTAAGCTAATTAGCTGATAGTTTGACGCAAGTGATCTATCTCCTTTCTTGAAAACTGGAACCCCATTAGCAACCTTCCATGACTGGAACTCTTTCTGACTCGATTGATTGATTAAATATGGGAGACAATGGCTTGCAAAGCTCCTCTTTGCATTCTTTAAGCACCCTGGCAAACACTTCGTCTGGCCTTGGGGATTTGTTTGGCTTGAGTTTCACCATTTATTTAATAACATCCTCCTTGGTAACTGCTAAACTAATCAACCTGTCCTCTTCCCCACCCACATAGACTTGTTTGGCTGAAGGCATAATGTTATGTTCCTCCTTAGTAAATACAGAGATAAAATATTTATTGAAAATACTATTCATCTCTTCATCATTATCAGTTATCTGACCTGTCCCAGTTTTTAATGGACCTATCCTTTCCCTAACCTTTGTTCGATATAACTGAGAAAACCCTTTAGGATTTGTCTTTGTTTACCTTGCTATGCAAACTTCATAGTTTTTTCCCCTCCTTATCTCTTTTTTTTTTTAACATTTCTTATTAGTTGGACTAATTCTTGTTCTAAACTGACTTCCACATTCTAAATCCTTTTGTACCAAGCTCTCTTTCTACCTATAAGATTCTTCAGATCCTTTGTTATCCATTTCGGGTCATTATTATTCAATCTATTCAATTTGTATGGTATACTACGTTCCTATGCCTTGCTTAGAATAGTATTTTTAAATAAGTTATATTTTAAATCCACATCAAAATCCCTTCTTACATCACCTTCTAGGATAACATCTCGCTCCAAGACCGGCCCGCCCTCCATGCAAAGGACTTTCCAATCTGTTACACCCAAAAATTTTCTTAGCCCATTAAAATCAGCTTTTCAGAATTCTGGCACTTTTACAGAATTTTCTCCTACAAATCTATTCCATTCCTTGCTAAATCTGATCTCAGTGATAACTGTTCCCTAGCTCACTCCCTATTTCAATGTCATCAATTTATCTCCCCGTTAATATTATTTTCCCGCATTGGTTCCTTAATGTGTTGCTTAAGGAAGCAATTGTTTATTAATTCTAGAAAATCTTCTGCTTCATTATTCCTTGCTCTGTTAAGCCAGTTTATTCCACTAAAACACATCAATAACATCAATAATGATGCTCCAAANAAATCAAAGGATCATGCTAAATGGGAATGAGTTGACTAGGGGAAATGTGCTAAGTGGGGTGCCAGGGTCCATTTTGTGGCCAACCCTCTTTGTCATGTACATCAGTGACATAGATGAGAATATTACAAACCACATCATCAAATTTGCAAGTGGCAAATTTTGACTGGCAAGTGCTTTTTAATGTCAATAAATGCAAGACCTTGCATGTGGGGCATAACTATCCACGTCACAACTACCAAATTAAAGAACACTACCTTACAACAGACTGATGAAGAAGAGGGCCTTGGAATCGGAATCCAGCGTTCACTAAAAGTTACACAAGTGGGAGCAGCAGTAAAAAAAACAAACCAAACCCTGGGAATAATCAAGCGTACCTTTACCTTCAAGGAAAATAAAGTAGTCGCTCAATTGTTATGTCTCTGGTGTGCCTCCACCTGGATTATGGCATCCAGGCATAGAGACCTCATATTCAGAAAGACATGGATGCTCTGGAGAAGATGCATCACAGGGCAACAAAAATCATACCAGAGCCTAGTCATTTCTTGTTTCAGGAATGGTTGAGAGCCACAGGGCTAACAATACTGCAGACCAGGCATGACAGGGCAGATACCATAGAAACCTTTAAAATAATAAACAATTGGACAGTGTTGATCCGGACAGTTTCTTCAAAAAGTCAGATGTACGTGAACAAGAAGCAATGGGTTCAAGCTCAACAAGACACAATGTAGGACAGAAGACAGGAGATGCTTTTTCACCCATAGGGTTGTAAACCCGTGGAACTGCCTACCCGCCGAAGCTGTAAATGCCAAAACTCTGCTGGGTTTTAAAATACAGCTAGGAAAGATCATCAGAGCAAATGGGGGGGGGGGGCCTTTGATAAGCCACCAGTTTCGTGTCCTCATTGAGGATATTAGTATTAGTGGCCTCGAGTAAATGATGAATACTGCATTTCCCTAGTAAAATTCTTGATAACTGCATTTGTATTATGAAATGGTGATAGTATTTTTTTCATGGGTCAAGGTAAGCTCCATTACATCCACACAGACCTATTATATCCGTATTTGCATCATACATGTATAACCTAGACAATAATTTTTTCAATCTTCATATATCAGTACATGTGAACTGTTTGAGAGGACAAGTCTTGGTGGCACAGCTTGCAAAGATCGAGTTACATTGATATGCTACTGTATATTTGTGGGACGTATGAAGAGCTTCATAAACCTAGTCTTGTGGAGTAGTGGGCTGCTGCTGTTGATTTGATGGTGTGATGGTTTGGTACAGCTTAGTGGTCCTGGGCTCAGTTCTCATGCAGGTAGATATTTGGGCACGTTTACTTACACCCAATGCGCCTGTTCACTTAGTAGTAAATGCATATCTGGGAGTTATCGAAGTGCTATTGGTTTTGTAGCAACTATATTAAGAAGTACAGTGGTACCTCAGCTTACGAGCGCCCCTGGTTACGAGTTTTTCGGGTTACGAGCAGGATTTGCTCGGAAAATTTGTATCGGGATACGAGGGTTGCCTCAGGTTACGAGTTTGTTGATACGCGTACGGGCCGACCGAGCGCATGGTGGCATGGCGATTGCCGCTCAGTTTGCCAGTGCCTCATGCCCAGTGACTATTCTGCCTGAATTCTTTGAGGATTTACAGCTTTTTTGTCGGATTTTTGGCCATTTGAGCATAAAAGTTATTATATCTCGCCATGGGTCCCAAGAAAGCCAGTGGTAAGGTTCAACCGAAGAAAATAGTTGTGAGTAGAGGCAGTAGAGGATGGCCCTTCGTTAAGAAAATATGTGAAGTATAGGAAGAACTGCAAAGTTTTGTTGAAAAAACTCGCCCAGATAAAGCTGTAGCAGGCTGTTGCATTGACCTTTTAAATGACAATGTGATGTCTTACTACAGACAAGTGTTAAAATGTATGGAAAAACAAGTGTCTTTAGACAGATTCTTAGTAAGACAAGCAAGCAGTGAGCCACAAGCAGGTCCTAGTGGTATGCAGGCAAAACGTGCCAGAGAGTGCACACCAGAGAAGTCCTCACCGCCTGATGATATAATAGATGGGGACTCCCCTTCCAAACAGTAACACTTCTCCTCCTCCCCCTCCTCACCATCTTCCATATGTCAAGAGCAGTCATCAACAAAGGTAAGTAATAACTTGAACATAGTTTTGTAGTGTAGATTTAGATGAATTAGGTATAAAATTTAGTTTGAAGTGAGGTTTTTGGGTAGTCAGGAATGGATTAATTCATTTCCCATTATTTCTTATGGGGAAATTAGCTTAGGGTTACGAGTTTTCGGGTTACGAGCTGTCTCCGGGAACGGATTAAACTCTTAAACCGAGTTACCACTGTAATATACTTGTTCCATACTCTATTGTTCATGACAGAACAGGAGATGGGTCTGTTAATTCTACATAACCTATCTCTAAATGTTTCACAAATCAAGAAGTTCTACACCGGTTCTTGTGGTTCACTAATTTCAATTGTGGTCCAAACAATTTAGTTAGTTTAGTTCATTTATTATGCACCCCATACCCATCTTTTGGGTGGTAGTGCAAAGGGTTATAGAGGCACATAATGGGCTCAGGGACTGAACCCCCCAAATTCATTTAGCTAAGAAAGTTACAATCTTGATGAGCTAGTTACAAAATTCAGTATGTCGTCACATCATAAATGGATTCGAGATCAACCACAAGCTGTTCCTAAATTAAGCAAATGACGTGTGTGGAGAGCTAGTGTCACAATTGATAGGTTTGTCCTGCACACCGTCCACCCTCCTCCAAGTGGGCAGCGGTGGATAGGTTACAATCACTTAGTTACTACCTACAGTTTGCAAATTGGAGATATTTGGCTAAAATTTCTGGTAGCAGATCATTTTGAATGAAATATTTACACATCGCTGCAACATTGGTTATAGAATTGTCCCTGAATTCGTGTATCGTTTTGCACTCCATCACATAGTGACGGAGGGTTTGCAAATAATTATGTTGACAGTTTACATTTGGTCAGGTCTACATCAGCAAATGAGAATTTCCAGAGATACTTGTAACAGTCTAAGGCGAGCAGTAGTAACATCTAGAAGTCTGCTGATTTTATTGGATGAACCATAGATGTGTGGCTCCTCTTGCATGATAGTATGATGATAGATGGAATTACTGGTGTCGATTTCACTTTGCCTCAGATCTACAAGATTTTGTTAAAGTTCTTGGTGTACTGCTGCTCTCAGATTGCTCATTGACAATCCAAGGTTACACTCAACGTCTCCTTTAGAGGCAGATTCTTTGGCTAACTTATCAGCTCTCATGCATTCGGAGGCCAACATGAGATGGAGACCACATGAAATAGACTGTTACCATCATTAATAATTTTGTTGTATTTGTCTAGCTTCGAACACAAGCATGTTAGTTATGTCTTAGAGTTAAGAGCATTTAAGGATGATAAAAAATCACTTACAATTAATATATGAAGTTTGGAGACTTGTACACATTTCAGTGCAAAGAGCAAGACAAATAGTTCGGTCTGAAGGGTAGAGGCCCAGTTGTTTATATGGACTCCCCCACTCAAAATATAAGCCATCACCCATTGTCAGGACAACTGCACTTCCAGCTGCACCCGTGGGGCGGTGTAGGAAACCATCGTGTATATGATTTGAGAGTGTGTTCTGTGGAGAGAGCATCAATATGGCTTAAAGTGTTGAGCTTTGTTTAAAGATGAAGCTTGGTCTGATCTCTAATTTGTTTCTTGGGGGAAGGGTGTAATCTCCCATGGTGCAGGAAAGTGCCGTTACAATTATCTCTCTTCCCAGCCTGCTCGAGATACTGGTTCTCTATACAGTACTATGATAAAAGTTGGTCAGTTTGGCGAGATGAGGAGGTTGTAATATAAGCCCTCTTCAGCAAATCATAACGTCTAAACTCTTAGTGGTTCAGTACAGACACTTAACATACTAGTACTGCGCATCTTCAACCCCCCCCCCCTCCCCCATTGACATTCACCAGCAGTAATGTAACATTTGACAAGTCTTGTTCCTACCCCCCTCACAAGATGTTTCAGCCTCGCTACAGAACAGCCAGCCAGATTCCGGTCTCGTCGAGCTTCCATGCTCTTGTCCCGCATTCGAGCTCTTCGATCCTGCCTGCATTCAGAGCTCTTCGATCCCACCTGCATTCAGAGCTTCACGCTCAACACTCGCCCAGCATCAAAGCTCTCTACTCCCGGCTTCACTCAAGCTTTCTGCCCTGCTCCAGGCTCGCTCAACTACTGTGACATTAAACAACATTATCAACAAACTGACTGCTGTAACAAAGACTATACTATACTAAATTAATATAAAAAAAACACTATACAGTACTGAGTCTTGCACCCAAATACATACACATAAATCTACGTTACATTGAACTGGACTAGAGGAGTATTACAATGTTGCTGGTGAATGTCAATGGTTGTTGAAGATGTGCAGTACCTCTCGAGCGTCTGTACTGAACCACTATATGAGTTTAGCTTGATGTTTTGCTGAAGAGGGCTTGTATTACAAGCTTCTCACCTTGCCAAACTGACCAACATCTAGCAGGTTGAGAAGAGAGATCAATTGTAGTTAGTTGTACACTTGGGAATTGTAATTAGTGGACCAAGATTCAAAACTTCTTGGATTGTGGAACACTTAGATAGGTCATGTAGAATTAAGACCCCATCTCCTTATGTCAGGGGTCTCCAAACTTTTCAATGTAAGGGCCACATTATATATTTCCCATATTTATGCGGGCCGAAGGAATAAAACTTTTCTTTTGTTTGTCCACTTTTCTTTTCTTCATCTTTTCCATATCTGAAAACATAAGGGTAAAATAAATGAAATAAATTCTACAGGAAAAAAACAGCTTGTATGTGGTGTTAAAAAGCATAGCATATTATTATAAAGTGGTAAATATTATGGCAACAGCTTTCGTTGATAAACTTAATGGTTACCATTTTAACTATTTTAAACATGCAATATTTTTGGCTACAATAGTATTATTGCTATTTTGTATAACTAAGATAAAGGTATTGTCAAAGTACAGAGAAAAGAATATTGTACAGTGTTTGCGCTCCCTGAAACAGAAGCAGCGAAGCCCCACTCGCCCTCCATCCCCACAATATACAGTTATACACAACTGATTGGTTGTAATGCACAACACATACCTACCAGTACTAGTATCTGTGCGTCACACTATCGAGAGAGAGGAAAACTGACTCGGGCTGAGCGCCACCAGTCAGCAGCCCCAGCTTTGAATAATTCTGCGATGCCATTCGTACGATAATTATTTTTTCAAGGCCACCACACAGGGATTTGTTTGGCGGGCCGGATGAAATTATGTGGCGGACCGGATGTGGCTCGCGGGCCATAGTTTGGAGACCCCTGCCTTATGTCATGAACATGAGAGTATGGAACAAGTATATTACTTCTCAATACGGTATAGGTGATAGTTGCCTCCTAGGCGAGGCTAATAATTGGCCTAGGGGAGCCTCGATAAGTTTACAGGCTTCCTGACCCCATCAATGGTAAATCGTGTGGTTTTTAGTACTGTGCAGTGAATGGATAAGTGTACAATTTTAATGTGCCTTCTTATTCTATGTGCTGCTGTCTTCTCTTGTCTGATGCCTCCTCCATGAAAGGGGATCAATAATTAGGTTTTCTTTTTTAATTTCATGCTTCTGATGGTACAGTATTTTCATAAGGTTACACCAACTTGGCTTTTCAGTAAGTTATGGTCATGTCTTTTGTCTGCTGTTAACTAGAGTACAATACTTGTTTTAGTCAAAGTCTCTAATAGCATTAAACTGTCACTTGTCATGCATAACTAATCTCCCAATAAACAAATTATCTTTGAAGAATTTAAAAATTGTTCAAAGCGTAATCAATTTTGTAAATTAAAGCTTTAGAAATGTGTATAATACAAAGCAATGTAAAGTTACTTTTGTTCCTTGTCCACACAGGCAGTGACTGACATCCTGCTTAGAGGTGCCCAGCTTACTTATTTTTGCACCAAAAACATGATGGATGCCAACACATTCAAGGAAGCATGGTCCACTGCTGCCACAACAGTCCCACCGTCTGTGCTAGTAATACAGAGTTCTGGATAACTGCCAGTCAAATGTGTGTGGGGCAAGGAAGGTTCCTATTGGTTCGCCATGTACGTGGCCCTTTATGTTACTGCTTGTCATGGTTTGGGTGAGATACAATTATAGTGGATTGTGATGGTTCACGATGTAGCACTAGAATCAACAAATATTTACAACTGAAAAAATCACATGATTCTTTGAGTTTCAGCAAATCTTCCACTAGATAACTGAAACTAAAGGAAGGTTTGCAAAATGTACATGCAGATATCCCAGTACAGTAATCCAGATATGGCGACAAGTTGCCACTGGACAGCCATGATACTTCACAGCATAATATGTTCTAGATACCATCTCAATCTATTCTCTTTAGAATTCTAACATTTTTTAGGTGTAAGTCTCAATCCTCAAAATTTTGAGGTAAAGAATCTTAACTGATCTTATTTAGCAATAGTTTTGGCAAGATGGCTTGCTGCAAATATAATTACAATACAGGAACTACCAAACACATTAGTCAAAACTTTTCCCCTGGCGGTGATTATTTTTTGTTCCATTATTTTACAGTGCTCAAACACCCCCGCCCCCCATTCACATCTATTTTTAGGTTTGCTAGTTAAGGTTGGGGCTGGGTCCCTTATGCAAGAAGGTGGTGGTTACTAATTCATCTTTGTTTTAAAATCAAAATATATATGTACCCCTTATTTCCCACACTCAATATGTCTTGGCCAGTGATTATTATATTCAACTAGGACCCTGAAGTTTACATTAAGGTTTGTACATTAGTTGTAAATAATATTAAATTTCTATTTTTGCAACGAACACCAACCAGTAATGCTTTGAATATACAGGAAATTTAATATGGTTGGGGTTACTCCTATCAAACAGGTAATCAATATTCTATTTTGGTGAACTATTGGCCAATAGTAGTGGCTTCTACAATATTTGGTAGGACAAGCAAACTGCCAACAAATGATGATCACTTTAACTCTGAGCAGTACAAATTTGTACATTTAGCAATGTAATTACGAGTACAGTATACAATCAATCAATTTAACATTGCATGCTTATTTTGTTGTGCTTATATTAAGGGGGGGAAAGTTAAAATTTTTAATTAGTCCATATTGGTTATTAAACTGAATCTCGCTTTTCTGCTGTTACTGTTAGGAGTTCATAGTTTATTTTGGTTAATCAATATATGATAAACCTTGTTAATGTAAATGTGTTGAGAACACTAGTCTAACCAACCCAGCATGGCCAAGTCTAGGGAGATTAGCCAGACAGCCATTGGAATCTCTATGCACAGGCTATCTAAGATACCTTGTTAGTAAAGATTTAATTTGTAGTTTGCTAATTTTAAAGTTTTTTGTTTTTTTTACTTTAGGATAAATATTTTTAGTTTATTTAGTGTACTGTTTGGTACAGTGTGCCATATTAGTTTTTCTTACAGGCCAGGTTAGCAAAGGTATCGAGTCACTACTGGAGAGAAGGCTGAAAGTCCCTCTTCAGGAAGGTAGGTGGTGTGAATGAATAAACATAGCTTTGTCATTGAAAGTTTTGAGGTATTGAACAAATCAATATATTTAACAAAATATTGTTTTCAAGGATTTTTTTTTGTGTGTAATGTACAGTTTGGGGTAAAGTAATTTAAACCTTCATGTAGTTAATGGCATTGCCTTTAACACATTTTGGCTCGGCTGTTGCTAACATGGCACTTGAAATTGTGCTCTTGTACTGCAGCCTTTTACTAGACTTGTACAGTCAGGGTGCTGTTCTTGCTAGTTGGTGAGATGCCATTATTTGTGTGGGTGAAGCATTCACGGTGATTGCTGCAAAGATGGTGACTGTTTGAGAGTATAACATTACCAGGTTGAGGTACTTAAAGAAACTACCAATATTGGTAGAAAGCATTCCATATACTGAATATTATAAATTATATAGTGACCTTGGGTATTGTGTGCGCACAAAGCTTGTGGACTTCATTGTATATATATCTTACCATAATATGCATCAGGATTACTGCTAGTTGACCATATAGTCAACTAGCATATCAAGTCAACTAAAGTGTCATTTCATTCCTAGGAAGGTCATAACAATTGGTTAAATGACTGAAATTTGGCGTTTCACTCGCATTGCGGCTTATATAATAATTTTCTTAACATTTTCAGTAAGAATGGAGTGTCTTAAATCTCATTGTTAACCTTACTTATGTTTTGGGCAAAAATATTAAGATGTGCACTACTGTCACCATAATTTTATTTTGAAATAGAACTTCAGAATTGAAATTATTTTTCTATATTATAG
>WNGS01087021.1:2349284-2365059 GCA_020271785.1 Procambarus virginalis
AGTTCCGGGACTAGTCTAGTGGTATACCTCTGAACCTTTTCCAGCTTCATCTTGTGCTTGACAAGGTACGGGCTCCATGCTGGGGCTGTATACTCCAGGATTGGTCTTACATATGTAGTATACAAGATTTTAAATGATTCCTTACACAGGTTCCTGAATGCTGTTCTGGTGTTAGCCAGCCTCGCATATGCCGCAGACGTAATTCTTTTTATGTGGGCTTCAGGAGACAGGTTTGGTTTGATATCAACTCCTAGATCTTTCTCTCTGTCTGTTTCTTGGAGTGCTTCCTCTCCTATTCTGTGTCTGGCCTTCTGTTTCCACTGCCTAGTTTCATTACTTTGCATTTACTTGGGTTGAACTTGAGCAGCCATTTGTTTGACCATTCATTCAATCTGTCCAGGTCATTTTGTAGCCTCCTACTATCCTCCTCTGTTTCAATCCTCCTCATAATTTTTGCGTCATCAGCAAACATTGAGAGAAACAAGTCTATACCCTCTGGGAGATCATTTACATATACAGTATCAGAAACAGTATAGGTCCAAGGACTGACCTCTGCGGGACTCCACTTGTGACGTCTCGCCAGTCTGAGACCTCACCCCTCACAGTGACTTGTTGTCTTGTGTTGCTTAGGTACTCAAATGTCCAACCACTTGGGCTGGACAGTAGAGCGACGGTCTCGCTTCGTGCAGGTCGGCGTTCAATCCCCGACCATCCAAGTGGTTGGGGCATCATTCTTTCCCCCCATCCCATCCCAAATCCTTATCCTGACCCCTTCCAAGTGCTATATAGTCATAATGACTTGGCACTTTCCCCCTGATAGTTCAATTCAATTCCCTTATCCAATGGAGTACCTTCCCTTTCACTCCAGCCTGCATCTCCAGATTTTTCACTAGCCTCTTGTGTGGTACTGTATCAAAGGCTTTCTGGCAATCCAAAAATATGCAGTCTGCCCATCCCTCTCTTTCTTGCTCGATTTTTGTTGCCTGATCGTAGAATTCAATTAACCCTGTGAGGCAGGACTTGCCATCCCTGAACCCATGTTCCCATGTTGATGCTGTGTTACAAAGTCCCTTTGCTCCAGATGTTCCACTAGCTTCCTTCACACAATCTTCTCCATCAGCTTGCATGATGGAGAAGCATGGTATGCAGGTTAGCATGGTATGCAGGTTAGGGACACTGGCCTGTAGTTCAGTGCCTCCTGTCTATTCCCTTTCTTGTATATCGGGACTACATTAGCTACTTTCCAAATTTCTGGCAGTTCCCCTGTTGCCAGCAATTTGTTATACACTATGGAGAGTGGTAAGCACAGTGCTGCTTCTCCTTCCTTTAGTATCCAAGGGGAGATTCCATCTGGGCCTATAGCCTTTGTCATATCCAACTCTAGTAAGAACTTCCTTACTTCCCCACTGGTAATCTCAAACTCTTCTAGTGGTTCCTGGTTAACTATTCCCTTTCTTATCTCTGGAATTTCTCCTTGCTCTGAGGTGAAGACCTCCTGGAATTTCTTATTCAGTTCCTCCCACACTTCCTTGTTGTTTGTAGTGAATCCTTCTGCCCTTATCCTTAATTTCATTACCTGTTCCTTTACTGTTGTTTTTCTCCTTGTGCAGCAATTTAGGTTGAGTCTTTGCCTTTCTTGCGATGTCATTTTCGTATTGCCTTTCTGCCTCTCTTCTCATCCTGACATATTCATCCCTGGCACTCTGGTACCTTTCTCTGCTCTCAAGTGCCCTGTTATTCCTATAGTTTCTCCACACCCTTTTACTTTGCTACTTATCTATCCTACATCTTTGATTAAACCATGGATTTCTCATATTCATTTCGTTGTCTTCCTTTTGGACTGGGACAAACTTGTTTGCTGCCTCCTTGCACTTCTGCATGATGTAGTCCATCATGTCTTGGGCCGTCTTTCCCCTGATCTCTGTTTCCCATGTTATATTTGTTCTTATCTCCTCATAGTTTCCCTTACTGAAAGCCAGCCTTTTGTTTTCAGTGCCCCTCCTCGAGTTCATTAACCCTTCTTCAACCAGATAATCGAACACCAGTGTACTGTGGTCGCTCATTCCTATTGGGGCCTCAAAACCAATTTCCCTTATGTAGGTGTCGTTCAGAGTGAAGACTAGGTCGAGTCTTGCTGTTTCATCATTACCTCCCATCCTAGTGGGTTCCCTGACATGTTGACTTAGAAAATTTCTTGTCGCAACCTCCATTAGCTTGACTCTCCATGTATCTTCTCCTCCATGCGGATCCTTGTTCTCCCAGTCTATCCTTCCATGGTTGAAGGCCCCCATGATAAGCAGATGGGATCTATTTCTATAGGCAACAGAGGCTGCCTTCTCAATTATAGTGTTAACTGCCGTGTTGTTGTTATCATACTCTTGCCTTGGTCTTCTGCCATTTGGTGATGGGTTATATATATATCACTGCAACTACTACTTTTGGTCCTCCCATTGTCATGGTGCCTGTTATGTAGTCTCTGAATCCCTCACAGCCCGGGATGGCTATCTCCTTGAAACTCCATTCTTTTCTCATTAGTAGGGCCACTCCACCTCCTCCCCTTCCCTCCCTCTCTTTCCTTATTACAGTGTAGTCCTGGGGAACTACACACAGGACTACAGTGTAGTCTTGTGTGTGTGTGTGTATATATATATATATATATATATATATATATATATATATATATATATATATATATATATATATATATATATATATAATAATATAATGTATGTATGTATGTATGAAACATGTTAATTGAGGAAACCAGAAAGAGGTCCAACGTAGAACGAGAACGCAGATGACAATACAAGAGAAAAAATAACAGAAATGCTTTAGCAGACACGACTTTCACTACAAAAAAGGAATAATTTAAACAGGAAGATTGAAGAAATAGAGCAGAGACTGAAACATTCATATCAGATTGAAGAAAGGCAAATAGAACAGAAAGCAATTCAAGAAATAAAGAAAAACCCAAAATATATTTTCACATGTGCAAAATTAAAAGCATAAACCACTGCCAGTATTGTGCCTATTCTTACCAGTGAAGGTTCATATACTGGTTCATAAATCAGTGAAATCCTAAAAAAGCAGTATGAGGACATGTTTAGCACGCCAATAAACAGCATGAAAGTGGAAGATCCAGAAAACTTTTTTATGCGTGATAACCAAACCCCTGTAAATATAACTGATATCAACATGAGCATGGCAAATTTTGAAAGACAAATTGACAGCATGCACTCAGCTCTGGATCCAGATTCATGGAATTTAATATTTATAAAGAAATGCAAGGTGCCAGTAGCACAGGCACTTAGTATAGTGTAGAGGAAGAGCTTGGACACGGGGGAAATACCAGATGCGCTTAAATCAGCAGACATAGTCCCTCTATACATCGGAGGGAGCAAAACATTAGCAAAGAATTATAAGGGGACACAGGGACACCTCACTAGTGCACCACAAGAGACCATGTCCAAATTTCCAACACCTATTGCAGAGGCGAGGAGAGGGGATGTATTCCTGAATGAAGCATCTGGCACAAGCAAGAATAATGGAAGACAAAAGGGACCTACCATCAAAGGTGATTTTGACTACCCAAAGAGGATGACAACCACCACCACGAGTGGGGGGGGGGTCGAGTGAACATATAAATCTAGAGGATAGAATGGCCTTGAGAATATATTTAATATCCTCATGGCAGTCTTTTTAGCTCTATCTCCAGAAGCAACATGTGCAGAAAAATGACTGCCAATGCTGGCATTTATCTGGCCATTTTTGGAGACCTGATCTGGGGTTTCACCAGTGAAGGACAACTATGCCAGGCAATCTGCTGCTGCCTGAGAAAGGGCTGCAGGGCTGCAACTACACGTGTGCCAGTGCAAATGAAGTTAAAAAGCAACATGAGTATCAACTGAATCAACCAGGTATTTATGGATGTGTAAATCATCAGGATATGCATGATCAATGTGAGAAAGATAAAAATTCTTAGTCCATTTGGTAGGCCCAAACAAATCCTAGAATGTAGAGAGGAATCGTGTGTGTTCGAGTGCAGGAGTTACATCATCAGGCTTCCCTAGAATGAGGGGGGTTAAAAGGTGCCGTTGTCATAACAAGTGATGGAGCCATTCTAGGTGATAAGGTGGCCACCACTGCGAGCTTGGGGGTTCAACCCTGCCATGGAAGTGGGAGGGAAGCATTGAGGGTCAGTTGGGAGAGTTAACAAAGAAGCCTGGTCTGGGTCCAATGTAGCCAGGACTATGGAGCCCAATCTTCCATCACTGGCCAACTTGAGGACCTGGTCACCCACCCCCATGAGCCTGTGTAAGAGATGTCACTTCAGTATCCATACAGCACTAATTTAAACAATTTGGGTCTTGGAGCCAAGAGATAACACCTACCAGGGCAGCGAGGGAGTGCACTGGCCAGTACAGGAAGTGGTGTGTCATCCCAAGTGGTGCTCCCCCTTTTTGACAGGGAAAGCTAAAGTAACCTAAATGCAGTATATATACCATACTTTATCGTACATTCTCCCACATTGATGCAAAGACCTCACAATCGACTTGAGAATAGTCCAGGACGGACCGAAACGTCGTCTTCCCTTCACCTTCTAGTGTGTGGTCTGGTCAACATACTTTCACCACGTTATTGTGACTCATCACCTGCAAAGACCTCTTTCTCCTTTTTGCCCCAGCCTGGACACCTAACCAACCACCAAGGGTTACCCCTCCAGCGGGAGGTCTATTGACACGAACAAGATCCATACGGGTGTGTGTACCTCAGCATGCACATCACCCAAAGATGGGCAGAAGGGGCCATGGCAACCCTCACTAGCCCCAGGGAGTCGTACGTGAACTTTCTCAACATGACAAGGTGACACTCTGGATTGGGGGGGGGGGCAAAGTCTGCAGTTTTGCTTTGTATCTGGTGCTTTGTTTGACATCTGATGTTCAAGTACAGTACTGTATATTTGCTCTTCAAAGTTTAGTGGGAGGTAGCTTCCACAATTTCTTTCAGTTGTTGCTCCTGTCACTGTCATTCTCAATTTGCTGCTTTGGTGTACAATATTAATTTCCAGCTGCCACCCTATTGATCTCTATGCCCAGTTGTTTGTACTCTTTCGAAGTCTTTCTGGTTCTGCCTTTCTGGTCCCTGTACTATCTATTCCATAGCATCTGATCGTTCCCAGGCTTCAAGTTCTATCATTGCATCTTACACCTTTCCCTGCAAGTCATTCTCCCATTGAATATATTTTTAGAGGACCTGTACCTTCCTGTAGTCAATTTGTGCCAATCTGTCAATGTTCTACAAGATGATGATGTGTGATGGGTCACATGAACTTACCTGTCAATGATGCATGCACAAAAACCTTCCTGTTAATGCATGATGGGGCTAAAAGACCTACCTGTCAATGTTTTGCTTGATGTGGACATAACTGATGGTGCCAAGCGTTGCACAGCATGCCACTGCCAAAGTCAGCTTTGATGCCAAAGACATTGTCACGTTAGGGTAGAAGATAACCTTGCTGTGAATACAAAAAAAAATCAGTCCATTCATCAAAAAAATCAGTGTTTTAGTGAGTCAAATCAGTCCTAGAGTATATTAGTAATGTGATTTGGTACTGGCAGTTAGGGAGAACTATATTAAAATTTGTAAAATGACTATGCATTGCAGCTGTAAACTGTTCTCCATGCCTTGTTTATAGAAATCCACACAGTGCAACAAAGATCCCTTGAGACCTAGCAAGACTGTCACCGATGCATTACTTGTCCCAAGATCAAACAAGAAATCTTCAATCTCCTGACTCGGTTACCTGTCTCTTCTTACAGTTAACATAAGTTTTTCGGAAAACCTAATATTGTTTTAAGTCCATCGAAAATGTTAATAACTTTCCTTAAATGTACAGACACTGGTAACTTTAACCTGCCTACCATGAGTGTACACTGAAACTTGCCTAAGAAAACATAAAGCAATACCACATATAAGGCACACACAGCGATCAGTGTATACTGCACACTCGCCAAAATACTCACCAATATTCAACTTCAAAATACCATATATATGCATATCTTATACAACTGTGTACACTATAAATGTAATAAAAGTAAGAGTAATATATATGTCACAAATAACCATGAACATATACAGTAAACTCTCCAGAAGCAGATTTACAGCAATATAGTGAATGCACACCACACACTTGTAAAAAAGTAACCTAAATGCAGTATATATGCCATACAACAGTGAGTTAACATTATAAACTTAAATCAGCTTAATTTATGTGCTTATCATTAACACTACAGTACAGGTTATGCCAAGTACATCTACTGGTATATAATTCTCGTTGTCAGGGACAGCAAGCCTACATCAACCACTGACTTTCCCATGATGCAACCCACAATTATCTAACTCTTGGGTACCTATGGTACTATTTGGTGAACAGAGGTATTAGATGAAATAAAACGCGCCCAAAAATTTGTCCTTCCGGGAACTAAACTCCCTCTGTCGAGTTTTAACCCCCTACTACTACACCTTACTTTGCTCCTCATCTCTCGTGCCTATTTATTGCCTGTCTCTACTTCCTCATCACAATCGACTTGAGAATGGTCCAGGACGGATCGAAACGTCGTCGTCCCTTCACATTCTAGTGTGTGGTCTGGTCATCATTTTAACCCCCTGCCTAGGACGCAGACCACTGTAAACTAGCCATATATGCTTCTCCAAGTTTACATTTTACAAGCTTAGCCTATGACATACATCTTAAACTCCCATTACATAAAGTTGGATCTGTATATACTCCAATTAACGTATGTAACCGGCTCGCAACGGGAGACAACGTACCAACCTGCCTTTTAACCAGAAAAAAACTTTTTCCCTTTTAAAATTGGCATTTTAAGTCTGCCCAACGTCGGGTACGACACTTGGTACTTGTTAGAATAGATACTCAGAGGATAAAAAAAGTGAGATGAAGTGCCAAAAATGAAAGAAGGAAATTACGATAACAGTCCACCACCAACATCCCAGCAACTCTTGTTTACATTACCGTTTGGTCGCTTCTTCTCCTGCGTCGCCCAGCTGCGACAGGGGATACGGTTTTACCTGAATTTAAGGTTTATATTGTATTTATATATACACAAATTCTTACATTCTTGTAAAGCTACTAGCATGCATAGCGTTTCGGACAGGTCCTCAATCCTAATTTTGCCCAGAATACTACCGGCCAAATCGTTGGACCAGGATTCATCAAGCAGGTAGGTACCAAAAAGTACCTACCTGCTGACTACAGGTAGATACTACAGTAGGTAGGTACTATGAATGCTACATAGCCTTCCCGGCTTGGTGCCTTATTTTGATAATTACATTATATCCTCATAGTTCCCTACCTAGTGCCTTAGTTCTTTTAATACACATTACTCCTAACCAGCATTAATAAACTACCTTGTAACGGTTCTATTGTTACGTAAAGTATGGTGACAATAAACACAGACACTATATATTTGGTCGAGTATACAGAAGTACGCAGGTGATACTTTCGCGAGCAATGGTCTGAGTTCCGACTGCGTTGAGCGCACTGAGAGTCGGTACAGTATCTCGCAAGTGTCTGTTCTAGACCACACTTGAAAGTAGACTAGTTATTATTCGATTGATTGATGAAGATTAAGCCACCCAAAAGGTGGCACGGGCATGAATAGCCCGTAAGTGGTGGCCCTTTTGAGCCATTACCAGTATCAAGAGCTGATACTGGAGATCTGAGGAGGTGCGACTGCACCCTGCGTGACGGGAGATGTCTCCCATGAGTTATTATTCGTTGTTGTTGTTGTTATAGATTAAGCTACTCGGAACAAGTTCCAAGTAGCACGGGCTATGGTGAGCCCGTAACTTACCTGGCACAGGAGCTGGGCAAGAAGCACGGGCTATGGTTTGCCTCGTGGACAGGAGATGTCTCCCGTGAGTTATTATTCGATTGATGAAGATTAAGCCACCCAAAAGGTGGCACGGGCATGAATAGCCCGTAAGTGGTGGCCCTTTTGAGCCATTACCAGTATCAGGAGCTGATACTGGAGATCTGTGGAGGTGCGACTGCACCCTGCGTGACGGGAGATGTCTCCCATAGTTATTATTCGATTGATTGATTGATAAAGATTAAGCCACCCAAGAGGTGGCACGGGCATGAATAGCCCGTAACACATGTTATTATTTGCTACTCTGCTGCTTATATGCTCGTGCAACACCTCACCGTTCTCCAAAGGTTGGCAGGAATATTAACTGGAAGTAGGGAAAGGTTTGAGTTCCATAATTAGTACTAATAGGAGCTTTGCTTCTCTCATTAGGCTAATGCATTTGGAGCGAGTATATTATTGGGATAATCTACTCGCTACAAACTCTAGACTCATGGCTGCCAGACCGAGGTCCGCTGCCAGACCAGGCGTTGGTTGCTGTGAGGTGTGGGTCCGCTGTTAGACCTAGTATTACAGAGAGGTGAGGTCCGCTGTTAGACCAGGCGTTGGTTGCCGTGAGGTGTGGGTCCGCTGTTAGACCTGGTATTACAGAGAGGTGAGGTCCGCTGTTAGACCAGGCGTTGGTTGCCGTGAGGTGTGGGTCCGCTGTTAGACCTGGTATTACAGAGAGGTGAGGTCCGCTGCCAGACCCGCCGTTGGTTGCCGTGAGGTGTGGGTCCGCTGTTAGACCTGGTATTACAGAGAGGTGAGGTCCGCTGCCAGACCAGCTGTTGGTTGCCGTGAGGTGTGGGTCCGCTGTTAGACCTGGTATTACAGAGAGGTGAGGTCCGCTGCCAGACCCGCCGTTGGTTGCCGTGAGGTGTGGGTCCGCTGTTAGACCTGGTATTACAGAGAGGTGAGGTCCGCTGCCAGACCCGCTGTTGGTTGCCGTGAGGTGTGGGTCCGCTGTTAGACCTAGTATTACAGAGAGGTGAGGTCCGCTGTTAGACCAGGCGTTGATTGCCGTGAGGTGTGGGTCCGCTGTTAGACCTGGTATTACAGAGAGGTGAGGTCCGCTGTTAGACCAGCTGTTGGTTGCCGTGAGGTGTGGGTCCGCTGTTAGACCTGGTATTACAGAGAGGTGAGGTCCGCTGCCATTATCCGTTATTTGACCTGTCTCAGTTTTTAATGGACCTATCCTTTCCTTAGTCTTAATTCGATATAACTGAAAAAAAACTTTAGGATTTGTCTTTGCTTGCCCTTCTATGCGAACTTCATAGTTTCTTTTTGCTTTCCTTATCTCTTTTTTAACATTTCTAACCAGTTGTACGAATTCCTGTTCTAAAGTGACCTCCCCATTTTTAATCCTTTTGTACCAAGCTCTCTTTTTACCTATAAGGTTCTTCAAATTCTTTGTTATCCAGTTTGGGTCACTAGTATTCGATCTGTTCAATTTGTATGGTATACTACGTTCCTGTGCTTTGTTTAGAATATTCTTATATAAGTTATATATTGAATCCACATCGAAATCCCCTTTTACGTCACCTATCGCTGGGTTCACGTCTCGCTCCAAGACCGGCCCACACCCCATACCCAAGACTTTCCAATCTATTTGACCCAGAAAATTTCTTAGGCTATTAAAATCAGCTTTTCGAAAATCTGGCACTTTAACAGAATTTTCTCCTACAGGTCTATTCCATTATATGCTAGAATTAAAAATAAATTTTGGATAGTGCGCATTATATTTCTGCTTCCTCTTAATTGAAGCTACAACTGGGGGATGGTCGATCATCTCCACTGGGTAGGAAGTCTGTCCCAACTGCAACTTGCAGTTCCTAGCCCCTTTTTGAGCAGACAAGGAATAATCAAATCGCGACAGAAAATCAGTTCCCATTAAGATGTGACCAGGAAAATCAAGGTTCTCTACGATCGTACATGTGTGAGGCTGCAATTCCCCATCAATCTCAAAATTAACTGTACCTTGACCTACGATCTCAATCTTTTCCCCATTGACCGCTGTTAATGTCTTTGCACAACGTTTAAGACTTGCATACTTACAATTGCTGAAGGCTGACTTTTTGATTACAGTTGCCTGGCTTCCTGTATCAACAAAAGCTGTCAATCTTACACCATCCACTTTCACCTAAAAAGTAGGCCTACCATCACTAGGAGCTTGGTTTCATGCTTTCGTACTAGTGATTTTACAATCCCTCTGTACAGTATTGTACTCTGCATTGTACTTCACTTTCCTGTAATGTATTGTACTGTACTGGTCTGCACTATGCTGTGCTATACTCTACTATACTTTACTGTAATGTACTGCACTTTGTACTGAAATGTACTGTATTGTATCCTGTAGTGTAGCCTGTACTGCACTGTCCTATACTGTATTGTACTATACTGTAGTGAACGGTTATCTTGAGATGATTTCGGGGCTTTAGTGTCCCCGCGGCCCGGTCCTCGACTATGCCTAAACCCTCAGGAAGTCCATGACAGCTGACTAACACCCAGGTACCTATTTTACTGCTAGGTAACAGGGGCATAGGGTGAAAGAAACTCTGGCCATTGTTTCTCGCCGGCGCCTGGGATCGAACTGAGGACCACAGGATCACAAGTCCAGCGTGCTGTCCGCTCGGGCGACAAGCTCCCTGAGCCGGTCGTACAGTACAGTACCGACCGACGGTACTGTACTGTATTGTAGGGTAGTGTACTATAATGTTCTGTAATGCAATGTAGTGTACGGTACTGTATCTAACCTTACCTAGCTTACCCTAGCCTAGTCCAGTCTAGCGTAGCTTGCTTACCTTAGCTTAACATAGCATAATATAGCGTTATTTTCTAAAAAAACAACTCACAAGAGTTCAAATGATCGAAGTGTAACGCACAATATCTTTATTAATCCAAATGACTGATGACTTTCCATAAATGTGTAAAACACTATTTGATTGCATGCTAAATATTCGTTATTACTAGTGGTAGTGTGCATCTATGGCATAAATTACGTATATAAATATACATTGGTGTTGTTTAGAGAGGGAAATGACCGGTTGGAAAGGTAATAATGCAATAACAATGGTCATTAGTGATACTAGCGTCAGTTGGCATACATTGCCATTGGCAGCAATCTCCTCCCTCCCCATCTCACGTGAAATTTGTGCTTATTATGCCTTGTTATATTCAAGAAACAGTTATTTAAGTAGAAACAATTATAATGGTGATGCCGTTGGTATATTTGAAAGGCAAGTATCGAACTGTGAGTGTACGGTACTGTACTGTTGTGTCCTATAGTGTACTGTTTATGCTATGTAGTGCATTGTACTGTACTGTTTATCCTCTGTAGTGCATTGTACTGTACTGTTTATCCTCTGTAGTGCATTGTACTGTAGTGTTTTGTACTGCACTGTACCGTACTGTATTATACTGTACTGCATTATACTGCACCATATTGTAGTGTACCATACTGTACTGTACGGTACTGTACTTTTGTGTAGTATAAAGTACTGTACTGGCATGCCCTGTACGGTTCTGTACTGCAATGTACGGTACTGTACTTTTGTGTAGTATACAGTACTGTACTGGAGTGTCCTGTACGGTTCTGTAGTTCACTGTACGGTACTGTACTATGCAATAATGTAGTGTACTGTACTGCACTATACAATACTGTGCGGCAGTGTTCAGTAGAGTACAGTACTGTAGTATACTGTACTGTAGCATCTATTATACTGTACTGTACCGTGTAGTGTACTGTACGTAATTGTATTGTACTGTAATCTACTGTACTTTACGCTACTGGACTATATTTTATTGTAGTGCATTGTACTGTACTGAAGTGTATCCTGTACTGTAAAATACTGTATTGTATACGACTGTACTGTATATCACTGTACTGTACGGTATTGTAGTGTACTGTACCCTGTACTTAAGTATACTGTACAATATTAGACTGTACGGTACTGTACTGTACTCTTTTGTATTGAACTGTATTGTACTGGACTGTAGTGAAATGTATCTTGTACAATACTATAGTGTACTATACTCTTGTATATTATAGTGTACAGTACTTGACTGTAGTGTATTATATTTTACAATAGTACCTGTACCGTACATTAATGTACTGTAGTGTTGTACTGTACTGTACTGTATTGTACTGTACTGTACCCTTGACTGTAGTGTACGGTTTTGTTGTGTACGGTACTGTACAATACTGTACTGTATCCTGTACTGTACTGTAGAGTATTGTACGGCACTGTACCTTGAAGTGTACTGTACTGTTATGTAGAGTACTGTACGCCGCTTGACTGTAGTGTACTGTATTATACGGTACTGTACTGTTCTGTATTGTACTGCAGAGTACTGTGCCCTTGGCTGTTCTGTATGATACGGTACTGTAATGTATTGTAATGTATAGTAGTTTAGTGTATTGTACCGTACGGAAGTGTACTGTACGGTACTGTACTATACTATACTGTACTGTGTTGTACTGTACTTACAGCTTGAATAAGTATTCATATTATTTAATCATTATAATAATAGTTATTTAATAATAAGTAATCCAAAGTCATCATTTGTGAGTGTAAAGTCAAACATTGTTTTTCATACATTTGGTATATGTATGTTTCAGATACATTGGGTATACATTTGGGTGTATATATTTCATGTTCAATAAATAATTGTCATGAATTACTAGAGTATCCAATTAGGTCGAGCCGACCAATGAGAGTAGAGTTTGCGAGAATGTGACGTCAATTGAAAACTCGAAACGTGATTGGCTGTAGAGTCCACTTGGTGGGTGAGGATCAACGGAACGTTATTTTGACCCTAGTATTGGCATAGTTGTGGTGTACAAGTTAGTGTTAGGGCGTGTTGTTACTCTGAGCTGGTACCCGTTACCCTTTGGGGTCGCTAGGGCTGACACACCCCCTAGCTTACACTCTTTGTACACCTTCAAAACGCCAATATATAGGGTCAAAAATAAATATTTTAGTTTCCTTATATACCCTCTTTGGGGAGGATATATAATATATAATTACACGCAATATATTTAGGTCCTGACCCATAAATCAGTACTAATTATCTATCATAATATGTATGAATTTACATATGTATTTTTGTTTCAGCAGTATATGTTAGTCATGAGGTAACTGTTGGATGATAGGCATCGCGTGACATGAGCCGGCTGGTGAGGTAGAATGTGCAGGAGAGATAACGTTGTCATGGGACGAGTTGGTGGGGATGATTCAATCGAGACATTGACCAAGCAGAAGCTGGTGAGAGATGTTCCTGGCTTGGGTTAGATGGGCTACTAGAGTTAGCAGATATGGAGCTATGAGTTTAAGGCAAGTATTTTCTATGACCTAGTTTAAGTTAAGGGGCATGGTAATATTTATAGGTACTGTATTAAAGTCATGAAGTGGTTAATAGTATTCAGCTGCTGAGAGGTTGTCGACCCACATGTAACAGCTCGAAAACCCGTTGATCTATGCCAGGTGGGATGTATGCCTTAATAAAATTGCATTTTGAAATGAGGCAGCTACATACAAATAGTTTTACTGAAGTAAATTACTGTTCACAAATAAAGGTTATGCTTGAATCATAAATAGATTCGGTCTAGCATCGAGGTACTTGTGCCTCTGTTGCAATGGTAATACCGGACAGATTGCCTGCGACCCCTGAGCTGTGTGGAAGAACACGAGGAGACAGTCTTCAACGTTACTATTCGTGAACACTTGGCCAGTAATGTCTGACGTTCTTTTCAGAATGGTTCGTGGGGTATAGTTGTATGTTCGGCGAAGGTTCTACTGTCTAAGGGTGAGCGTGTTATTGTTTGCGTTTTCAATGTCACGTTGAGGCGCGAGGGAGTAATTATGATACCTCAGTCGTTGCGAAGTTGAATTGTGCGACGAAGGTAGTTGGCTGTAGGTTTGGCAGAATTAGTTTTTCTGAACATTTTATGAATGAAGGTGAAATAAGTTAGATAAATGCTTAATATCCCCAAAACTAGGGCTAACCAACGATGCACGTTTAATTAGTTACAATGAAATTATCTTAGTGAGTGTCATGTTGCAGGGAGAAGTGCCTTCAATAACATAAAGTAGGAAGTAATATTATTGTCGCTGGGAAACTCTAAATTGAATACACCCGGATGAGTAGTCATCTAAGATTAGTGTAAAATACCGCGAAAGCCTAGCATAATGGAAGGACGTTACTAGATCAACCGTACCTTACATAGATGTTAACTAGCAAGTAGTGTAATAACAATGTGGTCTACTAATAGAAGTTGTATTCTGGGCCTAACGCAGTCCCGTGTATATGAACGTGTCACCCAGTACGAAGGTCCGCTGAAATAAATTTCGTGATTGCACAATAGGGCCGTGGTGGAGGAGGTTCACGTGTGCAATATAGTTACTGGCGTAAATTGGCGCATGGCCATAGGTAAGTTGTCTGGGGGGTTGTGGAATAGGCAGTTTAGGGGAATGTTATCAGGTGGACAATTGACTGTACTGAAATAACTGGCAGTTTGACCACTACTAGAGCATATCTGGGCTTTCATAGCGAGGGGTTAGTTTTCAATGAAAACAGCCTCTAACCTGCGATATAGTGGTGGTAAAAGTTTTATAAAACTGTTTCGCGCGTGTTTAAAATTGGTTGATAGTGCTGTTGTCCCCACCACCCCCCCCCCAAGCAATTAATGGCGACTTTAAAGTGGGTCTGGTTACAAGGTACAAAATTGACGTGATGCGAAGTGGGGGTGGGGGGGGGAGGGTAGGTTGAACGACCGTGTTGCCTCTGTTGATCCTCGTAGGAGTGACGTAGACATATTTGGCTCCGTTTAACAAGGACCCCCGAAAGAATGTTATATTTTGTTTGTAAATGTTATTGTATGCGTGTCATTGATCAGATACATTTGTATGGTTATAGATATCTAGTGGTTCGATTAGGTTTAGTTAAGAGTGTAGTAATAATATGTTAAAAAAAAACAGGTGAGGGGAATGACTCGCCTAAATGCGCGTCGTTACTAGTGCTATAGAGACAGTAGATGTGGATGAAGGAAGGGAAATATATAGTGTGAACATAAGAAACATAAAGGCAGCTGCAGAAGGCCTAGTAGGCCCAGTAGGAGGCAGCTCCTATTATAACCACCCACGGCCACTCAGGTATACATGTCCAAACCCATGTTGAAACAATCGAGGTACACCAACCTCCACAAGTTACGGGCAAAGGTTACGAAACGGCAATTTGGTTCCACAAATCAACAACCCCGTTACTGAACCAGTACTTTACCCAAGTACCTTTCCTAAATCAAACTTATCCAATTTTACCCATTGATTTCGCGTGTGCTGTCCTGTGATGATACTTTATACCCTATTAAATGATGACCCTTTGTTATGTCCATTCATCCACGTGTGAAACCTCTATCATGTCACCCCTAACTCTTCGTCTTCCCGTGAATGCAAATAAGCTTTTGCTTAATCTTTCATAAGAAAAGTTCTATTTGGGGAATTAACTAGTCCTTCCTAGCGCTGGACACGTTCAAGTGTAATTTATATCCATTCCTATATATGGCGATACCAAACCTGAAACGGCATAAGTCTAATGGGTGGGTGCCTAACCAGAGCAAGATATAGCTTTGAGAATCACACCATGGTGTCCTTGTTACTTCATGCTGCTATTAATAAATCAGTGTCCTATTTTGCGATTATTACGAACTTGATGCATTGATCCCTTTTGTTTTTAAATTCTTACTGATTATAAGCTCCCAGAATGAACGATGGTAGAAAAAGTGTTAGATTGATGTAGACAAAATGACTTGTACAATACATAAATGAAATAGTTTGATGTCCCTAAAC
>WNGS01087021.1:2367913-2410770 GCA_020271785.1 Procambarus virginalis
CATATACAGTGGTACCTCGGCTTACGATCGCCCCTGTTTACGAGTTTTTCGGGTTACGAGCAGGATTTGCTCTGAAAATTTGTATCGGGATACGAGGGTTGCCTCAGGTTACGAGTTTGTTGATACGCGTACAGGCCGACCTAGCGCGTGGTGGCACGGTGATCGCTGCTCAGTTTGCCAGTGCCTCGCACCCAGTGACTATCCTGCCTGAATTCTTCACGGGGATTTACAGTTTTTTTGTAGGATTTTTGGCCATTTGTGAATAAAAGTTAATATATATCTCGCCATGGGTCCCAAGAAAGTCAGTGATAAGGTTCAACCTAAGAAAATAGTTGTTAGTAGAGGATGTCCCTTCTTCATTAAGAAAATGTGTGAAGTATGGGAAGAACTGCAAAGTTTTGTTGAAAAAATTTGCCAAGATAAAGCTGTAGCAGACCATTGCATTGACCTTTTAAATGACAATGTGATGTCTTACTACAGACAGGTGTTAAAATGTAGGGAAAAACAAGTGTCTTTATACAGATTCTTAGTAAGACAAGCAAGTCCTAGTGGTATGCAGACAAAACATACCAGAGAGTGCACACTAGTGAAGTCCTCCCTGCCTGATGTTATAATGGATGGGGACTCCCCTTCCAAACAGTAACACCTCTCCTCCTCACCATCTTCCATACACCAACAACAGTCATCAGCAAGGGTAAGTAATAACTTTAACATAGTTTTGTATGTTTATTTAGATGAATTAGGTATAAAATTTAGTTTGAAGTGAGGTTTTTAGGTAGGAATGGATTAATTCACTTCCAATTATTTCTTATGGGGAAATTAGCTTCGGATTACAAGTTTTCGGAATACGAGCTGTCTCCAGGAATGGATTAAACTCTTAAACCGAGGTACCCCTGTATATATACAGTAATTATAAGGGTACGATTAATTATTCTAACACGAATCTTCTCAATATTTCTTATGTTTTTCTTCACTGTCGAGGGTAATTGAAAAATGAACTCTCTAAAGTTCATTTTCACATTTTTTATTTATGATCTAACGCCTAGAAGCGTTTCGCAAGAGACTTCTCATATTTTCAAAGACAAATTTTTATGTACTCCGTTTCATGCTTATATTTGTTTTTGGGTTAGGTGAAATGACAAATATATTTGGGCGAGGTGATAAAACGTGAACCCGTGGGTAAAAAATTGGGTAAAGATAATTTTACATAGTCAGAACACGAATCAATGGGTACATTGCATATTTTCCCTTCTGTGTTGGTTCGTAATTGTAATTGTGTTAATTGGCTGTTGATTGCTGGTGTTGACTTTTTGATGTGTAGAGCCTTGCTGATGTAGAGCCTCCTGCTGTCGCTGTATCTATCGATAATTTCTGTATTGCTTGTTAAGATATCTCTGGTGATGGTCTGGTTGTGTGAAGAGATTATATGCTCCTTAATGGAGCCCTGTTGTGTGTACAATGTTAATCGCCTAGAAAAAGACGTTGTTGTCTTGCCTATGTACTGAGATCTTTGGGGCTGACTGTCCCCAAGTGGGCATGTGAATGCATAGACGACGTTGGTTTCTTTCAAGGTGCTCTGTTTGGTGTCTGGAGAGTTCTTCATGAGTAGGTTGGCCATTTTATTATTTTTGTAGTAAATTGTCAATTGTATTTTCTGATTTTTGTCTGTGGGGATAAAGTTCCTATTAATAATATCTTTCAGGACACTTTCCTCCGGTTTATGAGCCATTGAAAAGAAGTTCCTGTAAAACAGTTTAATAGGGTGTGCAAATGTTGTGCTAGTTGACTCTTCAGAGATTACATGGCGTTTCACCTTACTTTTTGTGACGTCTTCAACATAACCATTAGAGAAGCCATTGTTGATTAGGACCTGCCTTACCCTACAGAGTTCTTCATCGACCTGCTTCCAACCAGAGCTGTGAGTGAGAGCCTGGTCGACGTAAGCGTTGACAACACTCCTCTTGTCCCTGTCTGGGCAGTCACTATTGGCATTAAGGCACATTCCTATGTTTATTTCCTTAGTGTAGACTGCAGTGTGGAAGCCACCATTCCTTTCTGTGACTGTTACATCTAGAAAGGGCAGCTTCCCATCACTCTTCATCTTGTAAGTGAAACTTAACACTGAATTTTGCTCAAATGCTCCCTTCAGCTCCTGGAGACGTCTGACATCAGGTACCTGCATAAAAATATTGTCAACATACCTGCAGTATATGGTGGGTTTCAAGTCCATGTCGACTAAGACCCTCTGCTCTATGGTACCCATGTAGAGTTCACAAACAGGACACCTAGGGGAGAACCCATGGCGACCCCATCTACTTGCTTATAATGAATGAAAAGTAACTGCAGAGGACCTATTGGCCCATACTTCCTCTTGATGCTTCTATATTGGTTTGGAGTCTTGAAGTGGGTAGAATATAGTTGTGCATTAATTGCTGGTGACTTTTTGATGTGAAGACTACACATCAAATGTGTAGTCTATGTGTAGTCTAGTTACATCAAATGTAGATATGTGTAGACTACACATCAAAAAGTCAACACCAGCAATCAACAGCCAATTAATGCACAACTATATTCTACCCACTTCAAGACTCCGAACCAATATAGAAGCATCAAGAGGAAGTATGGGCCAATAGGTCCTCTGCAGTTACTTCCATTCTTATGCTCTCATATCCAATTAATACCCATAGTTTCGTGTTCTGTCTTGTATTTGTCACAAGTTTGTTCACCTCATCCAAAACTGTTGCATCATATCACCTCACCCAAATGCGAGTATAAGTATGATGGATAAGCTGACTCTGTTTAGTGTTTTCAGGTTACAGGTGTGTGTAAACTAAAGTCTTTGAAAATGTAATAAGTTATTACGAAACACATTCAAGCGTCGCGTCAGACTAGAAATAAAAATGAATTTAATTTTGGAGAATTGATTTTTCAATTACCATCGAAAGTAAAAAGAAACATAAGAAATATTGAGAAAATTTGTGTTAGAATTATTAATCTTACTTTTTCGGTCATATTTAGCAAAATAAATATATATATATATATATATATATATATATATATATATATATATATATATATATAATATATATATATATATATATATATATATATATGATATAATCTAAAATGCATGCATGCATGCTACATAAAGTGTGAAAGAGCAGCTTACAAATACAGGACTGGGAAGTGTAGGAACGTGTGTAGTCATGATGTTTGGGTGCATGTGGAAGTGCTGTGAGCAGATTGTTTGCTGCAGTGGCTTGGTGTCATAATTAGATCTTTAGAATAAGCCTTATGGAAACTCTGCTGGTGTTATTAAATATTATTTTTACAATAAGCCTTTTTAAAAACTTTCTCTTTAGACTTGCTGTTGGCATTAATCTTGAAGTTTCACAAAGATTTGCTAGAAAAAATGTATGAGATAACTTTCCGTGTAATGTGTGGGATTCATGGTCAGAGTAGCTCAGACACTGTCGTGCGTGTTTGTATGCTGTGCGCGTTTGTGTATCGTGTGTGTTTGTGATGCAGTGATTCTCTGCTAATGCAGCAACACTCTTAACTGATAGGATGAAAATAATTAAAAATATCCAAGCTTTTTGCATGAGAGCATTGCAGTATAATATCTGGTGTTGGCCAGTGATCCCACTTTGTGCTGTTTGAATACATATTAACACCAGTTGTAATTAATGTCATTAATGACACACAATTTATATCTGGGCAAGACCTTTGTGCCAGTAAGATTTGAGCCAACATTGACCCTAGTGTGCTATATAGGTGCATCTCACATATTTGTATTGTTTAAGTAATGTCACAGATGTTAGGTTTACATAAGGGGCCCTATTATGTGTTATTTATGTAATGTTTCAGGTGATATGTTTCATCAGTGTGGACCACTTGCGTGCTCTGTAATTAATGTTTCAGATAGGTTTAGAGAAGAGCCCTATTATGTAATATTTAAATATTGTCTCATAATAAGTTTGGTTAGCGAGGACCATTTATATGCATTGTGAGTTACATCTCATATGATAGGTTTAGTCCAGTACCCCAGTATGTGATATTTAAGTACTGTTGCAGATGATGGGGTTAGTCAGTGAGGACCACTTGAGTTTCGTAAGCAATGTTTCATATGGACAGTTTAGTCAAGAACCCCACTGTGTTCCTGAACCTTTTTTTGGTAGGGCATGTGTCAAAATATAACTCCCTTTACTCACCCCTGATTAGTTTTTAAATTCAGTCTTGTATAATTATAAAGCAGGATTTTATATACAAAGAAATAACTAAGAAAAAATCCTTAAGGTTCCTTTAATGAACCTTAAACATTGGTGCCATTGCCTGTGTACAACTTGGTTACTTCATAAAAACATGATGAAATAGTTTACAAATTTTTAGAAACACATTATTTTTAGTCACCCCTTCATAAATTTTTATCAAATTTTTCTTAATTATTATCATTTGTAAAATGCAGTACTGTACAGTATGTGCACAAACTTTGGATTTTTTATGAATTTAGAAGTGTGGCAGTGTTCACTTTCTTTGTATAAAAATGTACAGTCTGATGACACAAGAATTGTCTTGAAGATTTAGTATTGGTGCCATAAATATGACTGCCTGTATTTTATTCCACCAGTTAATATGCCTTTAACTGGAACACTATGGATGGAACATGGCATTTAGTTGGTTTGCCATTGTTGAGGAAAGGAAGCTGTTAGGGTCATGCAGTTCCCCCCAAAATCTCCATCCTGTGACAGGAATCAAGACTGGGAGGTTTCAGTTGTGGCCAACTGCCCTGACCACTACAACACAACATATAGTATTACTCTATTACTCAACACCTAATACACATCTGAACCATCATGACATACATACAGTATGTCCTAATGCTACTAAAAGGACTAAGTAATGTCTCACAAGATTGTGATGAGTTTGGTCAACGAGGACTGTGTGTGTGTGTGTGTGTGTTTTGTAAGCTAAAGATAGGAATCTATTTGGTATAAAATAGATGTGGGTACTGAAAAGCCTCATTCCCCAGTCATAGTATGAAAGACATTACTGTAAAGCTATTGTCTTATAGATTAGAGAATATAAGTGAATATATAATGCATTATATATAATATATTCCCTCTTCCTTCACCACCAGTCACTGTGGTGAAGTTACTTTATGTAATGGGATTTGAAGTTCTGTGTGTACCAAATCTTCCTATACAAGGCACTATGTAAAATTTTACAGTTTTTTTGCACACTGCCAAGAGTGATGTCACAAGTTAAACTCTCTCAAGCCGACTCAGCAAATGTGCTTGGAATTTTATAAGTTGAAAGCAGTTATTACTGTGGCTGCATAGAGCCAGCAGTCAAGAGTCTGCCCCTTAGTCTACTGTGCATTGTATTCCCCCCACAAGGTTTAATGTGGCTTTTCTTGGTAACTTACTTTTCCTTTGACTTATTTCTACCTCATGGATGAAGTGCTTTAAGCTCTAGTCTTAACCTTTGTGCCAATATCTGTTAGCCAGTATATTTTTATCTGACAGCCATAGCTACCTGATAATTCAGCAAAATTGTCAGCTTCCGATGACTTTCAACAGCCTTAACTAATGTTTGACAGTAGTGGGCAACATCTGACTAGTTTATCTAGCATTTGACATCAACTGACAATATCTGACATTACTAAATTTGTGTGTGACATAGATATTGACGGCAATTACAGTTTTATGACAGTCATGGTGATGACAATGTCGGAAAACATTTGACCATTAACTATTACTGCATATTAAAGTTATTGGTCTTGACAGTTTTATGTAACATTTGACAACCTCTGACAAGCTCAGCAGTTACTTGACAGTAATAGGCAGTGACTATCATGTCATTGACTGACTGTCATTGACAACACTCATATTACAACAATGTAAGCAGTGGCAAAGATAGGTAATAGTTGACAGTACCAGACAGCATCTTTTCATCCGAATAATGAATTACTCATTAGTAACTGTTAATTGAATTGTTTGTACCTGTAATTATATACAGGTGCACCTCCAAAATCCAGACTGCAGTATATCATCTGAGACCCAAACTGGATTTATGTGAAATCCAGATTTCTGAAAAATTGTCCTTTTTGGCTATCACCAAGTTTTCTATATTTTCATGTAAAACTCAAAATTAAATGAACAATAGAATTTTGTTAGCAATATGCTCAGTAACTTTCTCAATGCTTCAACTGTTTCTCCTAGTGTTGCATCCATCTACAAAAATCTTTAAAATTATGATCAGAAGCCATATTAAGGGAGTTACTATTTATGCTCTAACATTTCCCAAACTCTGTGGGATAATTTCACTGAACAAAACTTTTAAATTTTATTAAATTTTATGATGGCCAGCTACCAGGAAAACCTACAAAAGTTTTACAGAGAGATTTTCACCACATCTAGCATATTTCCCACACCCCAGCCTCCAAACTTCATTTTCAAAGGTAGTAGGGTGAACAAAAACTGCAACAACTCATAATGAAGACAAATAATGGAATTTTCTTACAAAAATGCTAAATAGCATTCACGAGGTACCAAGTGTTTATTTTATGTTTACATTTATCTATGAAAATAATTAAAAATGTGATTTGAGCCATATAAAAAAAGTTAGCATTCATACCCTAATTTTGTCTGCTTTGTGAGGTGAATTTCACTGACCTAATTTTAATTTGATCCTATCATATGATTGACAACCACCATGAGAAACTGTCTATAAAGATATTTCTTCCTCATTGCCCCTTAAAGCTTACTTATCAAGGTAGGATCATGACATTGAGTGAACCAGACCCCTCAACTTCCTCACACCAAAAACTCAACTCAAAGTTTTGTATGAAATATTTTGGGAACTCGTTCTAATAAATAACTGGGGAGATGTGGTTTCATGACCGATTCATAACCGATATTAACTATAATACGTCTGGCACTTACACAAAATAATAAAAAACAGAATACTGTATAAAATTTGAAAAAAATATGATCTGCAGCAAATTACTTCGCCTAATGATCTGGAGTTTTCAGAATTCTTCAGTATCCAGAGAGGCTAAACAGTGGATCCCCATAGTTAACCACAATAAGATAGCTCCATACCTATGAAGTCACATCATCCTTTGTGAATTCTTAAAAGCCTACTGGAGACCTGAAGTCTAAACCTGGCCCCCATCACAGAGGTGAAGGGAGGCAGGGGATTCGTGATCAACTCACCAAAGAAAATCGCCTCCAGAAGGAAAGCAAAGCAAAGCAGACAACAACAGTGTTCGAAGAAAGTCAAACAATGCAGCAAACAACTTGGCAAACAAACTACCCAGTAGTTGTAGACGAGTCACAATAATGTGGCTGAAATAGTTAATTTTGATTTCACAATCGACTTGAGAATGGTCCAGGATGGACCGAAACGTTGTCGCCTCTTCACTTTCTAGTGTAGTTTGGTCAACACCCAGTAGTTAATTCGTACCCTCCTTTTTCCTCTACTCCTAGTTTCAGATGGCCATCTGCAGGTGGCAGCACCATAGGAGGTGCCAGCTCCCCATTTTTACAATCATCAGTCCAGAGCCTAAGGAAAACCAACACAGTTGGTAAGGAGGGGAGGGATCTAGGGATCCAGGTCCCTCTAGAAAGAGGTGTTTCATTGCTGGTTTTCTTGAGGGAATGGTGGTGCTCTGTAGCTAACCACCTAGAAAATTAAACAGGACTCACCAGAGAAGAAACAAAGCAAAGAACAACCCCCAAAATGGAGAGACCAGGACAGGAAACCCTACCCAAGGTAACACAAGCTCGATGGGAACCAGGGACACTAACAAGGTAATGATCCACGAGGACCTGGTAAAACCTTCAAAACCCCTGGGTCTGGATATCAGCCCAAGACAGTAGAAAATATGGTGGGTTAAACTGCAATGTTCTGAACATCATGAACTTGAATATGCTAAATTGTAAGACATTGCAGATGACCTGAAACGAACGAGCCTTGGAACAGGATACAGAGGAGACCGGATGAACAAGCAATGCATCTCCCAAAGGAGCCCTAGTCATGTGCACCAAGTGATAAATAGCTGCAAGGACTGATGTGACCGACAGGTGTGGAGCTATCTCAGTGCAGCTATTATGCAGCTGCACTGAGATAGCCTACATAGTTGTAATATATTATTACAACTATGTAGGTACTAGGAGCCATCAGGGGGGCCCTGTTCCATTACATAATTTTTTTTTTTAATTTTGATTGGGTGATCTGGTGGTCAAATTTTGTTCATTGTTAAGAGAGATGTGTTATAGAGAGATCTGGATTTGGGAGATGCAACTGTGGTTATCTGGTGGCAACTTTCAATACATCTGGACTGTAATACAGTATAGTAAAGTATTAATGTTACCATCTGGTTTTGTACTGACTGAATAATGGTTAGTAGTAAGTTTTTGTCTTACCTACCAAGCTGCCTGGCAAGCAAATGATTTTTACCCGATTTACCTGAGGGCCACTAACTCTAGTGGCCTCGATGATGACAGGAAGCCAGCAGCTTGTCAAAGCTCCCCCCCCCCTACCCAGTTGCCTTGATGATTTTTTCCAGGTAGATTTTAAAACTTAATACAGTTTGCTGCTTCAGCGGGTAGGCAGTTCCATTGGATTATAACCCTGTGGGTGAAAAAGCATCTGCTGTTCTAGTCCTACATTGTGGTTTGTTAAGCTTGAAACTATTGCTCCTTGTTTGTGTTACATCTGACTATCTGAAGAAAATACTCTATCCGAATCAACATCCTCTAACTTCTTCCAAATTATATTTCAGTAATACTGATCCAACCTTTCTTCAACATCATTTGCCTGCTGGGTGTTTTGTAGATGCTTTTTCAGTTAATAATTATTCATTTAGTTTTAGGCTTTGATCTTTGTAAAAAGTTTTGTAGGTTTTAATAATGACACAATGTTTTGCCAGAAATGCATTTAAATTGTAATTATTGCTTATATATACAGTACTGTTTTGCATTCTATATTTAGTTAAGTTTAAAACTGCCTTTAATTAGTAAATGGTACATGTGTGACATAAGAATTTTTTTTTGTACAGGCCATATGCAACCAATTTAAAATTTATGCAACAATTGTAAACAATTTAGGAATTAAAGCTGTATAATTATTTATATAAGAAAAACTAAATTTATTTTAAATTTGACTTGAAATAAATAGTAAAAATGTATTTTTACTGCTTTGGCAAAAAGAACTTACTTGAAATGTTCCTAATTAGCTGACGCCATACAAATGACATGCATGATATCAAAATGACGTAAAAGTAAAGGTCAACAAACCATTAATGGAGATGCTAGCCTGATACATAATTAAGTCTTACTAAGCACAATAGTGGTTTAATTATGGTAATAATAATATATTATTTGAGTGAAATATAAGCTTTATTTTAATGTAAACTGTGTTTATGAGAAAAACTTAACAATCACCATTGGCTGACAAAAGCTTTCCTGCCTTGTGACATATTATCTGGCTGGCTCGGTAAAATGATGGGAATAAAGTACAGCCTGATCACTACCCTAAAGCTATAGTTTTATTAAGTTTAAAACTACTACAGTGTTAGAAAAGGTTAATCTCTATATCATATCTGGGTTTAAAATAAATTGTCTATTGTTATGTAATGTTGCAATATAGTGGCTGGGGTTCCAGTTACACAGATGCCCCAATCTGGTATCAGAGGAGACATGTGTTTGTCCAGTTCTCGGTTGGATCACCATCTGAAGCCTTACTTGGACATAACTATTTTCCTCCCTGTCACTGAAATCAAGAATGTTACCATCTTGACTTGTTGTGCAGTTTTCTGCAACAAATACATTCCATGTTACTTAGATGACCTTAGATGATCATCATATTTGGATGATCTTGTTCAATGCTAATACCATCTTGACTTGGATTGTTTCCCTCTAATCCTCATGTAGACTTAAAAAAAATTTACTTGTTCTTAATTGGAAGAATCTTAAGCTCATATAAAAAAGTACAGTATATTATTCTTGAAACACACATTTAGATAATTATATTTTAATTTAGGCCCGAGTTCATTCACTGGAACCAGTGACAAACACTTAAATCTCTCTTATCAGTTATGGCTTTTTGCTTCAAAGTAAAAAGATGCTTCAGTAATTTCATTCATAATATGTGTGAATTCTATCACCATGTATTATGATGCCAGTGTTGTTATTTTGTTTACCTTTGGTATTGTACAGATGACTTCATTACAGCCTCCTTCCTTAGACATCAAACATTTCCTTAGTGAGGGAGGAGCTGCTTGCTTAACTAGAATATACACATTCATCAAAATTAATGAATTGTATATCGAGAAAACTGAAAAGAGCCGGTGAGGGTCAAATTGTGCAAATGGCAAAAAAAAAGTTTCTTAACCACTTTGAGAAAAGGCATTTACATTTGTTGTTCTGTTTACTAGTGTTCTGTTATAGGGATAGGAGTAGTGCAGATTATTACTACAGTAAAGGGGTAAAGAGTAGTGTAGATTACAACTATAGGAGTAATGAGTAGTGTAGATTACAACTACTGTATTAGTGGTTATTAGGTAGTGTAGATTACAGTTACTGAATAAGTCGATTATAACTATTGCATAGGATAATATATTGTGCAGATTACAACTCTCGTCTTGGTCGAAAGTGGCTGGTATGCCCCAAGATGAGTGGTATAACTTGCTCATTCCAAGTGCCGCCTGATTTATTTTATTGATGTTTGTCTCCTTTTATATTTGCTATAACTGTTCTCCTAAGTAACATTTCTAACATTTGTCTAAAGCCTCAAACATGGTGGTACAAATGTAAATACTGTAATTAATTTTCCACAATTTCCAGTGGCCATAAATCTACTGAATGTCAACTGAAAAACATTCCATATTTTATATTGCCTTTTATAGTAACTTTAAATGGTACAGTAGCCTTATTTTTTAGTATATTTAGTGTGTGTCAAGTCAGCATGTGTATATTTGGATTTTTCTGTAGTGAAGCCTTATCTCCTATATTTCTAATGTCTTCTGCTTAGTTCAAGTCTGCACTAATTACATTTTGTTCACTTAAATTTTTAAGATTGGTTTTGGATATTATTAAGAAGTGGTTACAGATATGGTTTGTCAATAAAGCTGTACACACTGTGCAGTGGCTCTTGTTGGCTCAGTACGAGAGCATTAATCCACAAACCAGTTACCAGTAATGGTTAGTACTTGTGTGTTTCCTTGGTTAGATTTCTGTTGTAATGCTTGAGTGGTAGCTCATGCCAGCATCAACAACAGGAAGGATCTATGAACCCCAGCCAAAGTATTACCATGATGTTCAGGACATTGCTTATATACAGTATTCTCATGTTACATAGCTATATTATTTTTATTAATACTGTATGTATGCAATAGTGATTTGAGTTTAGTTTCACATATAAAGTTTATAAACATTCATTCATTTTGTATTTCATTTATTGTTATCTTTATGTGTTAGTGATCCTTGTTTATCTTATTTTTCTCGGCCTTTTATCGTATTGTTGATTATAATTTTTGTCCTTTCCCTACCCTCTTGAGTTAAGTTCCATGTTTGAAGTGATCTCAAAGTTACATATCCAGTTCCTTTATATCATATTAAGGAAATGCTGTACTTTCTATATGGTCACTGACCTGGGTAAGTGACCTCAATAAGCAGGTGGTCTTAATTTAGAATGTTTTGAAATCACTGGAACAAAATATAAAAGGACTTTGTATCAAGGTCTTAAAAATTACATGATCCATGAGCGTGGCTCTTCTGTATACTATGGTTCAAGAGCACAGTGAAAAATGATATTGATGAAGGTATATCCTTGTGGTTATGAACTGCTAGAGGACAATGTGACACCATCCTGAATATGAAGCTTCTCTCCCCAGAAGTTTTTATTGCTTGATCAATATGCAGGTGAGTATTTAATTTAATCACATTTGTAAAGCAGCAGTTTATTTTCTGTATGCAGCATACCTACATTTACATAGGTAAATACTGTAACTGCTGTACATAGTACAGCATTTAATCTGGATCTATTGCATTATTTAAATTTTTACCAAGAATCACAATTAAATAGATGTACAATATTCCACCTCTCATAAAATTTGTTTTAGCTTATTACTGTCAAATAATTCCCTTTTCTGTAGGGCATTATTCGGCTCCCTGGAGCTATTGGGCTAATATGCGATACATTAGACCATTAGTCAATGGAGTTCTGCCTACCGGGGACCAAGAGCCAGAACCTGTTCCCCTCAGAAAGGTGTGGGGAGCAATGGCCCTGGAAACCCCCCCCCCCATGTGATTGGGGGTTTACCTTATATGCCATTGACCTTTTCATCGACTCTGCCTTTTCTTTTGAGGCAGAGGGTTTGGCGGACGGCTCGGTTCCGGGTCCTGGTGTGGAGGTTCCCGGGGCGGGGGAGGGGCTGACTTGAGGGGCTTGGGCCCCATTTAACCCCGCTTGGGTGTTGGTACCCTCTGAGTGGGGTACCAACTCAGCTTAGCCTCTGAACTGGAGTTGCTGGGTAGCCGGCGCAGGGGGTCCTTGGCTGCATGGACGATCGACATGATGGCATGGTGTGATGTTTGTTTGTTTCCTTGGGAATTGAGGGAGTTCTATCTCTCTGTTCGGCTTTTGTTTGCATTTTTCTTACCTTGTGGGGTCTGTTTTGTTACGCCTACCTTTCTGGGTGCCTAACTCTGTGGCAAATAAGGCAAACCACAGGGTTTTCCAGGGCCATTACTCCCCTCACCTCTCTGAAGGGGAGGCAGAACCTGGGTGCCTAACTCCAATCGATGGCAAATAAGGCAAACCACGGGTTTTCCAGGGCCATTACTTCCCGCGCCTCTCTGAGGGGGGCCAAGTTCTGGCTCGTGGTCCCCGGTAGGCACAACTTCATTGACTAAAGCCCTGGTCTAATGTATCGCATATTAACCCGAAAACTCCAGGGAGCCTCTGGGGGGGCTCGCCCAGAAAATGGCATTTCATTACAATCAATGCTGGTTTTTTCATTGCTATGTTATTCCAGACAAAGGGAATTATACTAATGTAAAAAATATTTTCACCCTTTAAGAGTAGTCCAGGTCTGATATGTGAATTATATATACATTACTGTACCACTATTCATATTACTAACTTCTAATATTTTGCATTTTGTTTTGTGATTGTCTCTATATCTGCTGTTAGCCCAGAGAATTTTTTATGTACATTGTGTATTTTCATTTTGGCAACTTTGTGTAAGGACTTGTGTACTGTATACTGGATGTGTCAGTCCAATACTGCTAGTGTTGAGTGTAACAGGAAGATCTTTTCCTTCTAAATCTTGGTACCTGTTAATGCCCCACTGTGATAATTTCAAAGACCCTTGTGATTCATTTTTATAAATTGGGATTAGCCTAATATATAGAGAATGTATTAAAGCTTTGATTTAGGCAAATGAGGTGTCAAGCTATTGATGGCACCATGTAATCAATCATTCCACAGTTTCCTAACAAGTGCTTGGCATTAAATAATTCTTTTGGTCTACCAGTTGAAGATTCTGAGGATTAGTATTCCCGTGGCCCGGTCTCTGACCAGGCCTCCTGGTTGCTGGTCTGATCAACCAAGCTGTTCGATGCAGCTGCTCGCAGCCTTACATACGAGCCACAGCCTGGTTGATCAGGAATTCTTTGAAGGTGCTTGTCAAGTTTCTTTTGAACACTGCAAGAGGTTGGCCAGTTATGCTCTGTATGTGTGGTCTGCAGGATTTGCTGGATAGCTTATCATCCATTTATGCTATTGATAAAGCTTGCCCCTCTCTTTCATGCCTGTATAATATTTTGCAATATTCCAGGGTATCACATTCTGGTATTTGATTTGTGCTAATTGTTAAAATACTGTAAGTCACTTCTGGTCCAAAGATCATCAAGAGAATAATTATTTTGTAACTAGACTATGATGCTCTCTCTCTTACTGCATACAGTTCTTAATCTAATTATCTGGATAATTCTGAAGCTCGTCAAGTTTACTGCTGTAATGCTGGTAAATTAGCCACCATGGATAGTTTTCATGGACAAAGCACACAGTACTACTATATTTGTTGAGTTAGTAAGGTAAGAGATTTAATTTTTCTCTATAGTTTTCATCAAGTTGTTTTGATATTTTGTAAGTAGATGTTATCCTGGGCCCATGTCTCCTACTGTACTGTGTTACAGCTAGCACAAGTCAAATCAGGGCTTGTGTGGGCAGGCTCATATTGCCCTGTGCAACATGTCATGCTCTGGCACTAGTGCACCAGTGCTCTGGCACCAGGTATGCATTATCCAGACTGCACAAATACACTCATCTCTGAAGAGTGAAAACTGATGCTAGAAAAGTATTAGAATAATAATTTCCAATAACAAGTAAAAACATCTGAAGGGTTGTGACATAAACTAACGTTTGTTCAGCCCCAAGAATTATCCAAAAAATGTCTTCAGGCTGTGTTTAATCATATCTAGTCTGCTTGTGGACCTGGACTAATATACTAATTTCATGTTCTCACCGGTTTAGTTATACACTGTATTTCAAAAGTTAGCACTTACGTAGATTTATTTTTGTTATGGAGATTAGTAATGTAAACTTTAAGTGTAAGTGTACATTATAGTACAGCATCTAGTAATGACAGCCTGTGGGATGTCTTGCTTCCTAGGACAGCTACAAACTGGAAAAGTCCTGGAAATAGTTGAAAAATGGTTCAAAGAGTTTTGGGTTAGATTTGTTATACTATTATATTTTGTATTTCTTTTCTCGGTGAAGGAAAATACCGGATGTATTTACTATGTTGTTTCATTGGTGAAGACTTGTGTTAGTTGATGTGTCCTTGACCGATTCAGTAAACTGTGTGACTAATTGTTGCACTTGTTGAAAATAAAAAAAAATATATCGTTTCTCTCTGCAGTTTTATTCCTAAACTAAATATTTTGCAGTGTATCACAGTTATTCACAGTTATATAGCAAGGTATATTGTTCATTTTGGAGTAGCACAGTAAAGGGCAAGTGACTGGTCTACCAGAGAAACTGTTTCAACATTGAACCAGAAGATAAAACTTCATCATTTTTATGTTCTTCCAGCCTTCTTGCCTTGATAACTTGAATCTTCATAAACATACCTAAAAAACCACAATAGAGTTAAAGCATCTCTTGATCTGCGAATTACACTCCTTAGCAGTTTACTTACTGATGAACAGCACCCAATATTTATAAATATGTAAATACTGTCCATTAAAACAATGCATTAATGGCATAAGACTTATATAAAGTAATTATTGCTAAAATATCTGGAGCAAGTCCTGGCCCCTTGAGTTTGCCATGTTTATTACCGCCCTTATGTGTGATACAAGATGACACTATCATTCTTTAATACAAACTCTGCGCGTTTTTAGCCAACACAAATGTATAGTGAAGCAACACTTAACCAAAAATGCTAATGACAACTGAAAGATTTTCAGCATATTAGTGGTGATACAAGGCAAACATGAGGATGATGAGGAAAACTACAAAATACTTTCCTGTATGGCAACCACTGATCATTAGATTAATTAGGCTATCAACAATGAAAGTCCAGATGTTTGGAGTTAATTAATAGTGTATCTATACCTTAAGTAGAGCAAAAAGCTGATCGAGACAAATGACAAAATGAAACCAAAATCATTAATATTTTGTTAAGATTTAAAAGTCAGATTCCTTGACCAGCAAGCCTCAGTATCCACAATCAAAACTGAGTTTACTAAGCACTTGTACAGTAGCTTTAGGGTTAGTTAGGCTAGGTTAACAGCTGCTACTAGGCTCATTTCATAGTTTTNAACATTGTCTGTAACCCAGAAGTTCCACCACAGATGATCAAAGGGTGAAATGCCTAAAACCCAAGTTAGAAAGAAGAAAAACTAAGACCAGCCGCCACTGTTTCTCATTTGGACTGGTGTATAGCCACCAGCTGCACCTGTAATTACCTACGTATTGACTTAAGTGTAGTTACAGGATGAGAGCTATGCTCGTGGTGTCCTGTCTTCCAAGCACTTTACTGGGACAGTCCCCGAACTTTACTGGGTGATATATATGTATTAGACCGTGGCATCAATCGGTAGAGTTCTTTCCTACCAGGGACCATGAGCCAGAACCTGGCCCACTCAGAGAGGCACGAGAAGCAATGGCCTATGGAAACTCCCATGTGTTTGAATGCATTCCACGTCTGCCATCAACCGGGGTTTGGCACCCAGAAAGGTGTAACAAAACAAACCCCACATGGTAAAAAATTGCTACCTAAAACCGAACAGGGAGGCAGAACTCAAAACTAAAACAAGTAAATGTCACTAATGCTGTCGTGCCAATTATCAGCATTCAGCCTTCAGTTCCTCGACTGATGTGGACTGCAGCGGTTGTTGACTCTGGCCTCTGACTCTTGCAGTTCTGTGCCTTGTGGTGTATTTTGCAGTGTGTGGTGCACAGGCCAGGAGTAATTAATCAGTACTGGGGCTGCAAGCGCTTAGGGCCACCTTCCCTAAGCGCCCTATAAGTACTGCCCTTGCTTCTTGGGGGTTATCTTCCACAGGGCGTTCGGGAACCGCTTCCGTAGGGGGGTCTTTTGCTGCTTGGCAATTGCCTGCCCTTGGGGTCAGCTGGGGTACTTGTTGCCACTGTTTGGCTTTGGATAGGAAGTAGTATTGTTGCTAGTAGGGGCGCATGGTATTTGTGCAGCTTGTCTCCCGTTATACACGGTGGCCGGTTCTGTTCCTCCTGGGGGACATTGTGCTTTTGTGGCATTTTACTTTCATTTGTATATTTTGGCTGGTGAGGGTCTGCCCCATGGTTTACCTGCCATTCTGTTGTATTGTTGGTCCTCTGCTAGCCCCCCATGCTTTTACACATCGCAGGGGTTTAGGTTTTTAGCAGTTCTTTTGGTAGTTTGGGCCCAACCGGTTAGCAATACTTTGCATGGGCTTTCCTTAGCAGTAAGCCTAAGGGCCCCTGGAAAAGCCCATTGAGGCTCTTTGAACCTATGGATGCATCCTTTGGGTCCAAACTCTCAAGATTGCAAGTTAACCCTTAAGCTGCTAAGGGGTCCTGAGGAGATTTACACCCCTGTGCGCAAGAAAAAAAAATTAAAAAAAAAAATTATTCTAAAAATGTTAATTTGTGTTCCCTGAGCACAGGAAAAATAATAAAAAAATCGTAGGTGACATATTTTGGGCGCAATAGGCCGAGGAAGTCTGGCAAAAAGTGGGCGTTGACAGAGCGGTTGTCAGAGCCGGTCAGCATCACCTGAGCTGACAGGTGGGAGTTGCCACAAAGATATTATTACCTAATTATTTCAATGTCTCTGATTAATTTTTTCTTATTTTTTTGCAGTAATATTGTTCAGTAGTGTGTATTATGATATATTTATGTAATAAAAGGGGTGAATCATCGCTATGCTCAAAAGTATGGTGTGCATATTAGTGTTTCAATTATTATGTTCATAAAACAATTAACAAATAGTTTTGCCGTTATTACACTATATACACAGGTTATATATAAGTATCTGCATGTTTTGTTCACCATAACGAACCACTAAGTTGGTATTGAGAGTCGAAAAGCAGCGACGAGTGACCGCCACACACCAGCAAGCCACTCATTGCCACTCCCTCAACAACACCTCTCTCGCCCACTTTCTCCTCCCACCATCCTGTTTTTTATTTTATTCACTATATACAGACGTTATATATAAGTATCTAGATGTTTTGTTCAACACAACTGTACAACTAAGCTGATATAGTTAGTTCAGACACTAAGAGTCGTTGCTACACACAGTCAGCTGGCATCTGCCTCCCACACTCATTTAAGGTCACACGTACTAAATTTTCTCCCCCAACAATACCGTTTGGGGTGTTATTACATTATATACAGATGTTATATTTAACCTATATATTTTGTGCACCACATCTGTACAACTAAGCTGATATAGTTAGATATTGCTAAATAATAGCAGTTATATATTTATTTTGACATTTTTCTGTGATGCTGTGGTCACAAGCTAAACAGCAATGCTGTTCGCTCATGCTGCGTGCGCCAGCCTTGGTTGATCCAACAGTACTGTGGCTCTCACACCGGAGAATATTGCTCAAATTTTTTTTTAAACATGGCGTCTGTTTACAAGAGCCCTGAGGAAGCTAATGTGAACCCCGTGTATATGTGGGTCATTTGAATCGTGCCTGTCACCCTACGGCGTATATATACGCCATGCACACCGTGAGACATGTTACTCATGGCGTATATATACACCATGCACAGTTTAAGCATGGCATATTAAACTTGTAATAAGCGAGGTGGTGGTGGAGGCCAAATCCATGAGTAGTTTTCAAAGCTTTATGTGACAGTGCTGGGAAGACGGGACACCACAAGCATAGCTCTCATTCTGTAACTACATTTAGATAATTACATGTGTTGGGTCTTTCCTTCACCATCAGTGTCAGGAAAGCTGTATTAGTGATGGGTTGTCTAAGACAGTGTTAAGACAGGATTGTCCAGTAGTAGAATATGAGATCAATCAGTTGAGTCAGTGTTAGTGACTTTGGGAGGTTTCTGCAATGTAACTATTTTTCCCATACTCTGTGCCATTAAGTTGATTTGCATGGCTTGAGCCTTACACAGGTTGTCCAGGAATGAAATAGTTATACAAATCAAGACCCTCCTGCTGTATTATGTTTTGAAAGCACTACAAGCACTAGTACAGTATGTTTGAGAAAGATCTTACACAGGTTATGTTTCATTTATTGAAAACCAATAGAGTAAGCAAAGAATAAGTGGTCTACTTACCAAACCTTGATGTATGTTTTTTTAATTTTAGGGACCAAGAAAATTGACGACGCTGGTTGTGGCGACCACCAATGAGGCCATTCTCTTACGAGTGTTGACCTTGCTGGCTTCCCTGGCGAGTGCTGTGTGTGAAGATGACCTTAACCCCAGCCTAGACCTTCCTACAGAGGACAAGGCAGCATCACCCGACACCATGTGAGTATGCCGAAGCTTTCCCCATACATGTCATTCTACATATGCAGTTTTATCCAAAAAAGTTATGTCTCATCTACAAAAAAGTTCTTGTTTAATGTAACCAATTTCTTAAGGAATTAAAATCTAAATTGTAAATGTGATGGTTGTGATTATTTAATGTTTTATAGATGTATTAATACAGTAGATTTAACTATTTGTATATACTGCACTGACTTGTATTTGTCCACATTACTGCAGGTTATGGGATATGAAAAGACCTCTCTAAGACTTTGTTATTTCTCTAGATATCTTGAGTATTTAGAAGTGTTTGAACCCTATCTGTTAATAATTTGTTTCCTCAGATCATATCTGTCATTCTTAATCTTTCCCAGCACCAACACCTACACACACTAATGAGGAAGTGAATGAGATGTATGTCAAGTTTTGTGAAATATATGATAAAGGCACAAAAAAATTTATACCAAAACAGAATCAGAACTAGGAAACAGGATTGGTTCAACAGAAAGTGCGAGAGGGCCAGAGACCAAAAGACACAAAAATGGAATCAATACAGGAAGAGGCCAAACCCCCAAACATACCAGCGATACAAAGATGCGACAAACAACTACACGGCAGTGAGGAGAGAGGCAGAAAGAAATTTTGAAAAAGGGATTGCAGACAAATGTAAAACAGAACCAGGTCTATTCTATAAATTCATAAACAGCAAATTGCAGGTAAAGGATAATATTCAGAGGTTGAAAATGGGAAATAGATTCACAGAAAATGAAAATGAAATGTGTGAAACATTAAACGAAAAGTTCCAAAGTGTGTTTGTACAAAATGAAATCTTCAGGGAACCAGATACAATAAGAATTCCAGAGAACAACATAGAGCACATAGAGGTGTCTAAAGACGAAGTGGAAAAAATGTTCAAGGAGCTAAATAAGAACAAAGCAGTTGGTCCAGATGGAGTTTCACCATTGGTTCTGAGAGCATGTACACCTGAGCTCAGTATTCCTCTTCAACTGATCTTTCAGGCATCCCTGTTTACAGGAGGTGTAGCTGATGTGTGGAAAAAGGCTAACATAGTTCCAATCTACAAAAGTGGAAGCAGGGAAGACCCCCTTAATTATAGACCGGTATCATTGACAAGTGTAATAGTCAAAATATTGGAAAAAATAATTAAAACTAAATGGGTAGAACACCTGGAGAGAAATGATATAATATAAGACAGACAGTATTTTTTTCGATTCTGGAAGATCCTGTGTATCGAATTTACTCAGTTTCTATGATCGAGCAACAGAGATATTACAGGAAAGAGATGGTTGGGTTGACTGCATTTATCTGGACCTAAAAAAGGCTTTCGACAAGAGTTCCACATAAGAGGCTGTTCTGGAAACTGGAAAATATTGGAGGGGTGACAGGTAAGCTTCTAACATGGATGAAAAATTTTCTGACTGATAGAAAAATGAGGGCAGTGATCAGAGGCAATGTATCGGACTGGAGAAATGTCACAAGTGGAGTACCACAGGGTTCAGTTCTTGCACCAGTGATGTTTATTGTCTACATAAATGATCTACCAGTTGGTATACAGAATTATATGAACATGTTTGCTGATGATGCTAAGATAATAGGAAGGATAAGAAACTTAGATAATTGTCATGCCCCTCAAGATGACCTGGACAAAATAAGTATATGGAGCATCACTTGGCAAATGGAATTTAATGTTAATAAATGCCATGTTATGGAATGTGGAATGGGAGAACACAGACCCCACACAACCTATATATTATGTGAGAAATCTTTAAAAAATTCTGATAAAGAAAGAGATCTAGGGGTGGTTCTAGATAGAAAACTATCACCTGAGGACCACATAAAGAATATTGTGCGAGGAGCCTATGCCACGCTTTCTAACTTCAGAATTGCTTTTAAATACATGGATGGCGATATACTAAAAAAAAATTTCACGATTTTTGTTAGGCCAAAGCTAGAATATGCAGCGGTTGTGTGGTGCCCATATCTTAAGAAGCACATCAACAAACTGAAAAAGGTGCAAAGACATGCTACTAAGTGTCTCCCAGAACTGAAGGGCAAGAGCTACGAGGAGAGGTTAGAGGCATTAAATATGCCGAAACTAGAAGACAGAAGAAAAAGAAGTGATATGATCACTACATACAAAATAGTAACAGGAATTGATAAAATCGATAGGGAAGATGTCCTGAGACCTGGAACTTTAAGAACAAGAGGTCATAGATATAAACTAGCTAAACACAGATGCCGAAGAAATATAAGAAAATTCACTTTCGCAAACAGAGTGGTAGACGGTTGGAACAAGTTAGGCGAGAAGGTGGTGGAGGCCAAGACTGTCAATAGTTTCAAAGCGTTATATGACAAAGAGTGCTGGGAAGACGGGACACCATGAGCGTAGCTCTCATCCTGTAACTACACTTAGGTAATTACACTTTGGTAATTACCAAGAGTACCAGCACCAGCACAAAGAGTTCCAGCACCAGCACCAAGAGAACCAGCACCAAGACTACCAGCACCAAGAGTACCAGCATCAGCACCACAAGAATGAGCACCAAGAGTACTAGTACCAGCACCAAGAGTACCAGCACCAGCACCAAGAGTACCAGCACCAGCACCAAGAGTACCAGTACCAGCACCAAGAGTACCAGAACCAGCACCAAGAGTACCAGAACCAGCACCAAGAATACCAGTACCAGCACCAAGAGTACCAGGACCAGTACCAAGACTACCGGCACCCGTACCAGCACCAAGAGTACCAGCACTAGCACCAAGAGAACCTTATATTGTGCGGTGCCTACAGAGTCGCTGCAGCTTGCGTTCAGTATTGATGTTATTTCTGCTCCGTTCCACAAGCTGTTTCGTGCGTTGTTTCACCTCCGGCCTGCTCATGCACCACCTGAGACATCCTGGTTGTTAGATTGGTTGCTCTCTTTTCTCTCTTCTCCTCGGTTTGTAGTGGCCCCTTTGGCTCATGATTGTTTTTCTATGGCTCTTTTTTTTTTTCCTGTTGGCGATGGCCTCTGGAGGTTGGGTCGGGGGAGCTTCCTGCTCTCCTCTGGCGCAGGAGTTTCTGCTCTTTTGGTCCTGGTGGTAGGTTTGTTCGTTTGCGGCCGTCTCCTTCTTTCTGGCGGAGAATGAGTCTGCTTCTTTCCGGAGGGGTCCTTTGGTTGTTGATGCTTGGTTGGTTAGTGCATCATGTGTTGTGTCCGGTTGTGGCTCTACTGCCATTATCTGTGCGCCTGGGCTTCAATGGCCGGTAAGGAGCTTTAGGTTAGCCTGGGTTCCCTTCTTCCCTGTTCCAGGCTTCGGGTCTCCCGGGTCGTCCGCAGGGTCGTTCGGTGTGGCCAGTTGTTTCGCCTTCGGTTTGAGGTGTGTGTGGTGCCTACCTTCTGGATGCGTCCCTCTTTTCCTTGTCTGTGGTTAGGTAGCTGCAGAGAGCTGAAGGGGCTCCTCCCAGAAAACCAGCGTTGAATGTAATGAAATGCCATTTTCTGGGTGAGACCCCAGAGGCTTCCCCGGCTCCACTGCTGCGCAGATGGTTGCTCAGCGGTTGTGGTGACATCATGTTTGTTAACTCATTTTTATTTGGGGAGTTCTGCTTGCTAGTTCGGCTTTCGGTTTGCATTTTTTGATCAGCAGTAGTTTATTTTGAGATTCCTACTTTTCTGGGTGCCTGACCTGGTAGATGGCAGATAAAGACTGCTTCCAATTACATAGGGGTGTCTTTAGGCCATTGCTCCTCGTGCCTCTCTTGAGGGGGCCAGGTTCTGGCTCTGGTCCCCAGTAGGCTTAGAACTCCTTTGATTGACTGTTGCCACGGTCTAATATATACACATCAGCCCGGTATAGCTCTGGGGAGCCTCCGGGTCTCACCCAGAAAATGGCGTTTCGTTACATTCAACGCTGTTTTTTTTTTTTAACTCTGGCTTATAATTCTTTGGTTCAGTTATGTTTGGTTCCTGTACTCTCAGGAAGGATACCATGTTTATAGTAATCTTAATGTTTGGCTTGTCTGCTATTGCAAAGGATTCCATGATTTCATAGTCAGGGACAGGAAGCCTGTAAGGCTTATCAAGGTTTCCCTTTGCCAATCACTGAACTTTCTCCGGATGCAACCGACAACAGTTGTCTAACCGCAAGGTACCTATTTATTACTTGGTGAACAGAGCCATCAGCTGAAGGAAACATTTCACAAATACTTTTGTTCTGCAACAGAAATTGAAACCAGGATCTTACAGCTGTCCATCTACATTTAGCCTGACATTGCAGGGACTCTTAGGCTAGTTTCAAGATAGGTTAGGGTAAAGGTTCATTATAATCGAGTTAGTGTTTCTCTTTTACTTAAATCAAGGAGCTGATGTAATTACTTAAGTGTAGTTACAGGATGAGAGCTACACTCATGGTGCCCCATCTTCCCAGCACTCTTTGTTGTATACGCTTTGAAACTACTGATATTTTCGGCCTCACCACTTTCAACTTGTACCATTTGTCTACCACTCTGTTTGCAAAGAAAACTTTCTAATATTTTTTCAGCCCCTTTGTTTCCTTGTCTTGAATCTGTGACCTCTTATCCTTAAGCTGCAATTTCGTGAATTCCTCTTCATCAATTTGGTCGATTCCTTCTAATACAGTATTTTGTAAGTGGTGATCATATTGCTTTTTTTTTCCTCTTCTATCTTCTAGTTTTAGCCTATTTAACACCTGTAGCCTTTCTTCATAACTCTTTATTTTTCAGTTCCAGAAGCCATTTTGTAGCATGCCTTTGCACTTTTTCAGTTTATTGGTGTACTTCTTGAGATATGGGCACTATACAACTGCTACATATTCTAACTTTGGTCTCACAAAAGTCATAAACAGATTCTTTATGTATTTCACCATCTATATCACTCAGGACATCACTCCATCGGCGATCATTCATCCTAGGCTACTCGTATCTGAAACTTGTTGCTCAAGGTTGATACACGGGAGATCAGGTCAATTGATCACATGAAGGCTCTGGCACACAGATGCAAGCTCATCCTGTTCCTTATTGATTGTTGCCTAATGTTGTTAATAAATAAAGGCTATTCCTACTGATATATAACAGGCCATGAATAAATGGGCCCTCTAAATGTAGGTTTCAACTTGGGTGAGGTAGGATAACAGCTCTGCTTGCAGTTTCACTAGGCATGTCATTTGATATCCCTTATGAACCCTAGTCTTAGTTTAAAACAAAACAAAAATAGGGAAAAAAAGAAAAAAAAGAGAAGAGAGAAGAAAGAAAAAGAAAATGGGGAGGTGTGAGGCTGGTATTGGTAAGATTTCTGGGGGTGAGGAGCCCCGTCGGCTCCCCGCAGCTATCCTGCCTGATATGCTAATGTCAGACTGGCATCATCATGTGGTATGGCGTTCTGTGCGCCTACTGGGAACCACGACCCAGAACCTGGCCCCCTCAGAGAGGCATGGGGAGCAATGGCCTATAGAAACTCCCGTGTGGTGGAAGCATTCTATGTCTGCCATCGACAGGGTCAGGCACCCAGAAAGGTAGCGTCCCAAAACAAACCCCTATTCTGGTGAAAATTGCTACCAAAAGCCGAACAAGTGGATAGAACTCCCCCAAAAAGAATCGAGCAAACGAGCATGATGTTACACGTCGCTGCGCTGCTGTCTGCACAGCTAACCCCCTCCCCAGAAGGGGGAAGGGGAAGCCCAGACTCCCACCCGGCTATCCACCCTTCAGTTCTGCGGCTGATGCTAGGGGCAACAGTCGTGTGCTCTGGCTCCAGTTGTACTGGAGCCAGGCTCTAGCTTTAGGTACAGTGTTTCAGCACTGTACCTAAACTGTAAACTGTACTGAAAAGTGTCATGATCGTTTGCTTGTTTCTTTTAGCAGAGTTCTATCCACTTGTTTGGCTTGTGGTAGCAATTTTCACCAGAATAGAGGTTTGTTTTGGGATGCTAACCTTCTGGGTGCATGACCCAATCGATGGCAGACAAAGAATGCTTCCAACCACACGGGGGTTTCTATAGGCCATTGCTCCTCTTGCCACTCTGAGGGGGTCAGGTTCTGGCTCGTGGTCCCCAGTAGGCCCATAGAACTCCATACTCATGACTAATGCCAAAGTCTCACATAAGCATATCAGCCTGGATAAGCTCCGGGGAGCCTCCAGGTCTCACCCAGAAAATGGCATTTCATTACATTCAATGCTGGTTTTTTGTGTCTGCTGCAGTTATAGTTTATGCAAACATTTTAACTTTGTAAATTTTGAGCCAAGTTATGTGCTTATATCTTTTGCTTCCCTTTGTGCTGCTCTGCTCCAGGCTTGTTGCTTGCTTTGTATCTGTTGCCTGCCTGTGTGCTGCTCTGATCCAGGCTTGGTGCTTGCTTTATATCTGTTGCTTCCCTTTGTGCTGCTCTGAGCCAGGCTCGATGCTTGCTTATATATTTTGCCTGCCTGTGTGCTACCAATAGCATTGTCAACATCATTTTGTTGGGAGAGTTGAATGTAGATAATTATGTTGAATTTTGACCTGCTGCCTCGGACGTGGAGCCTCTGATTACACAGGAGGTAAACAACAGAAAAGCTGCTAGCTTCTTCAAAGCCGTCCTTTAGGCCTATTGGTTCCTACAAGACTGCTTTATTGATTTATTGCCTCTTGTAATAGTGAGAAAGCTTAAGAAAATTTACAATACTTTATTGTACTTGAAGGATCTTGAATTTTACATAAAAGAATTTAAAAATTCAGGTGCTTTGACTAGTGGTGGTGGAGTATGAGCACAGGGTTTTATCTAATTGTAGTGTATGGCCACAGGGTTTTATCTACTGGTAGTGTATGGGCAAAGGGTTTTATCTAATGGTAGTGTATGGCCACAGGGTTTTATCTAATGGTAGTGTATGGGCACAGGGTTTATCTAATGGTAGTGTATGGGCACAGGGTTTTATCTAATGGTAGTGTATGGGCACAGGGTTTTATCTAATGGTAGTGTGTGGGCACAGGGTTTTATCTACTGGTAGTGTATGGGCACAGGGTTTTATCTACTGGTAGTGTAAGGGCACAGGGTTTTATCTAATGGTAGTGTGTGGGCACAGGGTTTTATCTAATGGTAGTGTGTGGGCACAGGGTTTTATCTATGGTAGTGTATGGGCACAGGGTTTTATCTAATGGTAGTGTGTGGGCACAGGGTTTTATCTACTGGTAGTGTAAGGGCACAGGGTTTTATCTACTGGTAGTGTAAGGGCACAGGGTTTTATCTACTGGTAGTGTAAGGGCACAGGGTTTTATCTACTGGTAGTGTGTGGGCACAGGGTATTGACTACTGATGGTGGGGTATGGGCACCGGGTATTGACTAGTGGTGGTGGGTTATGGGCACAGGGATTTGACTAGTGGTGGTGGTGTATGTGTAACAGTCGGATGTTGAAGGGGATCATGTATTCTTGTATTAAAAGCTGTTTTTGTTTATTGTTGAATAGATATGCATGTGGGTGCATGTGTGCACCAGTTTCGAGTCAAGTGAATTTTGGCCTGGCTGAGTGGCGTTGGGTACGGGTGTGGCCTCAACCTGGATTAGCACTCTGAGGTGTTGCAGTGTACCAACTCAACAACCATGTGGTTTTGTCAAACATATTTCCATGGATTGCACTTGCACAGAGCAGATTGGAGATCTGTAGAGATGGGTACATTATTGGATGAAAGCCTTGTGTTTGTTACTGCATTGCCGGCTTCCTCTTCGGGATTTTAGGGGGTTTAGTGCTGTGGTGTCTACCCGAGCCCTCACTTGATGTGTTCACGGATGCCACGTCTCTTGGCTGGGGCCTTGTGACCAGTGCTCACAAGGCCAGCCAGAGGCGATGGGGTCCATCCTTCTGTCGGGCTCACAGCACAATGTGGGAGTTCGCGGCGGTTTGGCTGTCGCTTTGGGGGGGTTTGGGTCACTTGGGGTTCTACGATCCGGCTCCATTCTTATTGTTCTCCGGTGGTTCATTGCCTGAACTGCGGGGGTTCTCTTCGGTCCTTGGCTGTTTGGGGCTGGTCACTTCGAGTGATTCGTCTGCTGGATTCACAGGGTTTGGCTCTCCGTGCGGTTCATATCCAGGGAGTGTCCAACGTCCTGGCGGATGGCATGTTTCGGTTCATTCACCAGTCCACGGAATGGACAGTTATGCCGACTCTTTCAGTGGTCTCTGCCAGACATTCGGGTGCCCGGAGGTGGACCTCTTCATGTCTGCGTGGTCTCGGCATCTCTTGATACATGTGGCGCCCTTCCCCGCCTGTGGACCCATCGCGGTGGATGCCTTACGTGGAGGTTGGATTACGTGAACTAGTAGAGGTTGGATTACCTGTACCTCTTCCCTCTGGTCCAGCTGTTTCTTTGGGTCCTGGCTCATTTGGAGACTTACCGGGGAGAGTAGTCCTGTTGGTTCCTATGTGGCCGGCCCAACCTTGGTTTCAGGCGCTGCTTACCCTGTGTCTGAACGAGAGATGTTTTCTGTGGCTCTGCCTCTTTCAGCAGATCGGTCCGGTCTGCACGGACAGGCAATGTGTCAGTGAGGTGTGACGTTTGCTTATTTGCTTAAGTTGTAGGGTGAGTTCTGCCTCCCTGTAATGTTTTCGGTCACATTTTCTTACCAAGTGGGGTTGTTTTTGTTATGCTTACCTTTCTGGGTGCCAACCTGGTCGATGCAGACATGGAATGCCCCCAACCACATGGGGGTTTCTATAGGCCATGGCTCCCTTTGCCTCTGAGGGGGGGAGGGGCAGGTTCTGGCTTGGGGTCCCAGGTAGGCTGAACTCCACTGATGCCCCTGATGTTGACTGATGCCCCTGATGTTGACTGATGCCCCAGACTAATATAACACATTTCAACCTGATAGCTCCAGGGAGCCTCTGGGGCTCATCCAGAAAATGGCATTTTATTACTTTCAATGCTGGTTTTTCTTTTGTTTCTCTATAAACTTGCCTCAGATATCAAATTTAATTTTGCAAAAGTATGAAATACTGTAAAAGAATAATAAGTATTTTATAAATACTGTGTAAATACACTACAGTTGAGTCTGTAGAATGGAGCATTTTGATCATGTGGAGGAAAGGAGATTGCCTTAGTGCATTACTGTACTGAACTGTGTAGCTGTGTTTGATGTAGTAACGATTAAATAACATTTAGTGGGGAGTGATTGTCTGTGGCAACCTTAAAGATTATTGGTCTTAGTGCAGCATTACTGATCTCTTTAGTCAAATAAGACCCATACTTGTACCAGGAATGTTGCAGGACTGTACATAGCTGGATTAATAACTGGAGGACAGTGTGCCTATGAATAGGTCAGCCAAAAGGTGCAAATATATATTCAAGAAGCATTTCAAAGAAATAATTGGCAAGATACAATGGAACCTCGGTTTACTCTTTACAAATTTTTTGGTATACGAGGTCAATTTCCTTGTAAAATTTGACTCGGTGTATGAGGTTTGCCTCGGATTTCGAGTCTGTTGATACATGTATGTGTCGACAAGTAATTACCTAAGTGTAATTACCTAAGTGTAGTTACAGGATGAGAGCTACGCTCGTGGTGTCCCGTCTTCCCAGCACTCTTTGTCATATAACGCTTTGAAACTACAGTACTGACGGTCTTGGCCTCCACCACCTTCTCCCTAACTTGTTCCAACCGTCTACCACTCTGTTTGCGAAAGTGAATTTTCTTATATTTCTTCGGCATCTGTGTTTAGCTAGTTTATATCTATGACCTCTTGTTCTTAAAGTTCCAGGTCTCAGGAAATCTTCCCTATCGATTTTATCAATTCCTGTTACTATTTTGTATGTAGTGATCCTATCACCTCTTTTTCTTCTGTCTTCTAGTTTTGGCATATTTAATGCCTCTAACCTCTCCTCGTAGCTCTTGCCCTTCAGTTCTGGGAGCCACTTAGTAGCATGTCTTTGCACCTTTTCCAGTTTGTTGATGTGCTTCTTAAGATATGGGCACCACACAACCGCTGCATATTCTAGCTTTGGCCTAACAAAAGTCGTGAACAATTTCTTTAGTATATCGCCATCCATGTATTTAAACGCAATTCTGAAGTTGGAAAGCGTGGCATAGGCTCCTCGCACAATATTCTTTATGTGGTCCTCAGGTGATAGTTTTCTATCTAGAACCACCCCTAGATCTCTTTCTTTATCAGAATTCTTTAAAGATTTCTCACATAATATATAGGTTGTGTGGGGTCTATGTTCTCCTATTCCACATTCCATAACATGGCATTTATTAACATTGAATTCCATTTGCCAAGTGGCGCTCCATGTACTTATTTTGTCCAGGTCATCTTGAAGGGCATGACAATCATCTACGTTTCTTATCCTTCCTATTATCTTAGCATCATGAACATTTAGTGCAGTAGTAAAGCAGCAGGGAGCAGTAAAATAGGTACCTGGGTGTTAGTCAGCTGTCACGGGCTGCTTCCTGGGGTGGAGGCCTGGTCGAGGACCGGGCCACAGGGACACTAAAGCCCCGAAATCATCTCAAAATAACCTCAAGATAGTACCCATGGGGCAGGGCCACAACTGGATGGGTGGGTAAATGAACATAAGTTCCCTTGGCTTGGGGGATCTTGACAAGCTAATTAAAGTCGTCCTGTCTCTAGTAGTGTTATACCTGTACCCTTTAAATTCTCACAATTAGACTACATGCTGGATGGAGCTGGAAAGATTCAAGGCTATAGTGAAAGAACAGCATAAAGAGTTTATAGATATTTGTATCAACATTTTTCTTATTTGCCATTTTTATTAACATTTTTAAAGAAGAGATGTTCATAACTTGTGATGTGAAGACTGGGCTACCAGTGAAACATGTGGTGATACACATTAATAGACATCAGAGAGGAGGTTCTGCATGAGGTATCATGGGCCGGCAGGCATTTGCTGTATTGATAAGGTTCATTGTTTCCCTTTTTTTCCAAAACAGTGCATGAATTAGTTCTCTGTAGGAAGCACCATCTTAATCCATTACTCGCATGTTCTCTGACATCTCCATCACTCACCTGTCCTCCGTCATCTCCATCACTCGCCTTTCCACCGTCATCTCCATTACCCACCTGTCCTCTGTCATCTCCACAACTTGCCAGTCCTCTGTCATCTCCACCATTTGCCTGTCCTTCGTCATCTCCATCGCTTGCTTGTCCACCATCATCTCCATTACCCACCTGTCCTCCGTCATCTCCACCACTTGGCTGTCCTCCGTTACCTCCATCGCTCGCATGTCCTACATCACCACTCGCCTGTCCTCTATCATCTCCATCACACTTCAGCACTGTGGAGAAATGCCCAACAGACCACTGGAACATTATCTAACACAGTGCACAGTTACAAACCCAATAAGATTTCAACTTAGACTGAACAGAGCATATGTTGTTAAACTCATGGGGGCATAATCTTACTGAAGAGTCATAAATACTCAAACTCTGCCTGAGTAAAACAGAAACAAGTAACACTCAGTGGGCCAGCCATAGGCTTAGGGCCTGCACAGGAATATCCCTGAAAAAAAATTTCAATCACTTGTCTGTCCTCCATCATCACCATCACTTGCCTGTCCTCCATTACTCGCCTGCTGTCCTCCGTCACTTGCCTGCTGTCCTCTGTTACTCGCCTGCTGTCCTCTTTTACTCGCCTGCTGTCCTCCGTCACTCGCTTGCTGTCCTCCGTCATCTCCATCACTTTCCTGACTTCCATTGCTCACCTGTGTTCCGTCACCTCTATCACACGCCTGTCTTCAGTCATCTCCATCACTCGACTGTCTTTTGTCACCCCTCCATCACTCGCCTGTCTTCCGTCACCTCCATCACTCGCCTGTCTTCTGTCATCCCCTCCCTCACTCGCCTGTCTTCTGTCACCCCCCCCCCCTCACTCGCCTGTCTTTTGTCACCTCCGTCACATGCCCATCCTCCATCATCTCAATCACTTGCTTTGTCATCTGCTCTACTGCCATGCAACTTGCAGAGCCTTTCCAAGTTTTGTAGTGATTGCATATACTGTACTGTACAGTAATGTACTGTACAGATTGTAAAATATTTTCCAGAAAATTTAGCCAGAGTACTAAGCTTACACAATAAGGTTGTATGACATGTATTACATGTAAACATTATCCACTCTGCCGTGGGCTGCAAATCCACACAGTGTGCAGTGTGAACCTGTAGCTATGCTGATGCATGACTATATGTTGCAGACACGATGATGCTTCTCCCACAAGCATGCGAGGTGACAGGTGAGTTGCATTGCATATTTGTTGTCTTAAAATAATCTCTCTCTTTCACTACCAATTTCTACTTATCTACTAAGTAAGGCACTTTTACTTGTGTAAAGAATGGAAAATGAACAGAAGCCTAGAGCATAAAGAAACGAAGTGCAGATCATAGTAATGCTGTAGAATGTTTTCTATAATCTGTACATTTTTTAGATATAATTATAAATTTTACAGATGTTTTACTGTAATACATATTATTTATATCGTGCATAGGATGTGCATTTTAATCCCATTGTGAATGATGAACTTAGTCAAACATATTGTAGTGCATAACTTGTGTTGGTAAACTTGATGTTTAGCCCTTCAGAATAAGAAATGTGTGTGTAACCAGCCAAGTAGGATTCAGTTATATTCAGTAGTTTCATGAGGATGTGTGCTGGAGGAAGCCCAAAGTTGACTGAAATATGACACAGCCCAGATAACATGGGTAAGAAATATGTCTTGATGATGCTATAATATCTTGTATGTTCAGCACAGTATTTTCAGGTAAAATATAATACAGTACCTATCTTTTGGAAGGTAGATGTTTCATTTGAATAATTACTGTGGTATAGTAGTCTATTAATTGTTCAAATAAAACTTGTCTTTAAAGGAGTTAAGACACTATGATGTGTAAATTATGTGGTGAAATTTAAATGAAGAAATATGTAATTTTTATATATACAAGAGTTCATACATTCTTGTAAAGCCACTAGCACTCATAGCGTTTCGGGCTGATATTTGTCTATCTACCTTTTGTGGTGTGGTACAGCCTTCATATTCTCCCCTACTCCTCACCATGCCCTGCCTCACCATGCCCTGCTGTTCTCCGTTACTCGCCTGCTGGCCTCCGTCATCTCCATCACTTGCCTGACTTCCATCACCTCCATCGCTCACCTGTGTTCCGTAACCTGCATCACACGCCTGTCTTCAGTCATCTCCATCACTCGCCTGTCTTCCGTCACCTCCATCACTCACCTGTCTTCTGTCACCCCCTCCCATCACTCGCCTGTCTTTCGTCACCTCCATCACTCACCTGTCTTCTGTCACCCCCCTCCCATCACTCGCCTGTCTTTCGTCACCTCCGTCACGTGCCCGTCCTCCGTCATCTCAATCACTTGCTTTGTCATCTGCTCTACTGCCATGCAACTTGCAGAGCCTTTCCAAGTTTTGTAGTGATTGCATATACTTCTTATCTCTTCACCATGCCCTGCTTCACCATGCCCTGCTTCACCATGCCCTGCCTCACCATGCCCTGCCTCACCATGCCCTGCCTCACCATGCCCTGCCTCACCATGATTTGCCTCACCATGTCCTGCCTCACCATGCCCTGCCTCACCATGCCCTGCCTCACCATGCCCTGCCTCACCATGCCCTGCCTCACCATGCCCTGCCTCACCATGCCCTGCCTCACCATGCCCTGCCTCACCATGCCCTGCCTCACTGTGCACTACCTCGCAGTTTTGGCCTCCACCACCATCTCGCTTAACTTGTTCCTACTGTCTACCAATCTGCAAAAGAAAACTTTCTAATATTTTCTGCGGAGAGCCCCCTTTGGCTCCCTGGAGCTGTAATGGGCTGATGTGTATATATTGGACCATGGCAACAGTCAATCGATGGAGTTCTAGGCCTACTGGGGGCCATGAGCCAGATCCCCTCAGAGAGGCACGAGGAGCAAGGCCTATAGACACCCTCCTATGTAGTTGGAATGGGGGTGTCTTATCTGGCATTGCAGGGTACTATGTCTGCCATCTACCAGGTCAGGCACCCAGAAAGGCAGGAATCCCAAAACAAACTACAGCTGGTTAAGAATTGCAAACCGAAAGCCGAACGAGTAGGCAGAACTCCCCAATCAGAAAACAAGCAAAAAAGCATGACATTACCACAGCCATCATGCCGCTGTCTACACAGCTCCCCCCTTCCTGGAAGGGGGAAAGGGAAGCCCCAGATCTCCCGCACCGGCTACCCAACCCCAGTTCTGAGGCTGTTGTGTTAGGTGGCAGTCGATTGACTTCAATCCTTGCGCAGTGCTGTGCCTTGTGGTATTGTGCTGCGGTGTGGTAGTGTGCAAGCCAGGTGTGATTCCAGAAATACTGGGGCTGCATGCACCTAGGGTTCCCCTCCCTAGGTGCCCTGTATGTACTGCCCTTGCAGTTTTGGGTTACCTTCCACAAACCGTTCGGGGGCTACCTCCGCAGGGTTCTTTTGCTGCTTGGTGATTGCCCACCCTTAGGGTCAGGTGGGTTTATTTCTACCCCTGTTTGGCCTTGGGTAGGAGGTAGCTTCGTCGCTGGCAGGGTACTGTGCAGCTGTCTTATAATATGCATAGCGGCCGGTTCTGTTCCTCCTGGAGACGTCGTGCTTTTGCAGCGTATTTATTTTCTTTTTTGTTTTGCCTGGTGGGGGTCTGCCTGGTGTGGCTGTAGGACCACTTGTATGATTTTGGTGGCCCTACGCTAGGTCCCCGTGATTGCACACGTCGCAGGTTCAGTATTTTGTTTAACTGGTTAGCAGTACCTTGCCTGGGCTTCCTTTAGCAGTCAGTCTAAAGGCCCCAGAAACCCGCATTGGGGCTCATTGGTCCAAAGGATGCATCCTCTGAGTCCCATCTCACTTCGTGGGAGTTTGAAGATTGCTCTGTCCCCTTGTCTCAGGGTGACACTCAGCATCTTTGCCTCCACCATGCTGCCTGTTGGGTCTATGACATCTTTGACCCAGAGTCCTACGAGGGGTGTTCCTTGCTCGTACTCCAATTCATCCAGTCCTCTGATATTGATATTCGGGTGCGGGCAGCTTCAGCATTGCATGCGAGGTTTAGGTAGCTGCAATGCGCTAGGTTGGTTACCTTTCTAGATGCCCCGAGGCTGCCCCGTTTTGGTTATAGGGACCCGGACTTGATGGCATTAGTCTCCTCAACTCTAGTTTCGTCTGCGCCATCTTGTCCTTTCCCTGCTGTGGTTCATCGTGCTCCCTCGCTCCTGGCTCCCAAAGGTATGACGGTTTCAGAGTCGGGGCAGGGCGTTCTTGGTGGCGAGACTCAGGCGGCCTCGGGTGGCCTCGCCGACTGCCAGATCGGCGGCGGAGGCATTCAAGCCTTTTCCTCCTGCTGGGGCTTTTGAGTCATGCCAGCAGGGGCCCCCCTTCTTCCCTGCTTTTCTGGTGGACTCTGCCTCCAGACAGCAGCTCGGTCCCGGGGTCCTGCTGTGGAGGATTCCGAGGCTGGGGGAGTTGATAACTTGGGGGGCTTGAGCCCCGTTTGACCCCACTTGGGTGGTGGTAACCTCGGAGCAGTGCTTGTTGTTACAGGGGGGAGGGATTTTCCTATCTGCCCTTCCTGTACGAGTTTGATATGGGTTCGACTCCTCCCTGGGTTCGGTTCTGGGTTCCCTTGGGTTCCTCGATTTCCCCTTCCGAAGGTTTTTGGCTTCCCGCATCCTGCCGAGGGAGGTGCAGGAGGCCCTTGCGGCTTACCTCCTGCAAGACTTGGATTACACCTCAATAATGGATCCTTCTTCTTTTGAGTTTGGCTCCACTTTTCCTTACTAGGTGCATTATAAGGCCTCTTGGCTGGCAGACTGACCTTTATTTTCTTTTGGGGCGTGGCATGCTTTCTGTTGGACCCGCATGCTTCAATGGCGGGAGTTGACTATGGTCATTCAGGTTTACCTGGGGGGTGAGTTGGAACACCTCAGTGCATGCTTGTTTTCCCCTGTGCTTCCTCGCAATATTGGGCAGGTGCAGCTTCACGTGCAGGTTTTCTCCCTTTCAGTGTCTCTGGTGGCCAAGGATTTGCACGCCCGTGAACATTTGGCTTCGGTCTTGTGCTTCTTTTCCCTCCTGGAGCTGTCTTTGGACTGGCTCGAGAAGGATGTGGAGGAGCTGGGTTCCGGGCCAGTGTCTGGTGCGCTTGCCACGGCAACTCGGCCGTCTGCTGCCTTGTTAAAGTTGTTTTCGCCGATTCTGATGGAAGCGGTGTGTCTGTTCTTTACTTTTCACATCGCGTGCTGACAGGTGGTGCTCATTCACTCTTTGGAATCTGCTTGGGCCCTGGCTCTTAGATTTTCATCTCCTTTTTGTATATTGCTATTTGCAGTCTGTGTTGGTGCATTTTCTGCAGGTGGCTTCGTCTAGTTGCCTACTTATGTTGGACTTGGTTCTCAGGGGGTGTGCCGTGGGGCTCGTGCCAAGGCTCTAGGTTCCTTCAGTCATCGTAAGCCAGTGGTGCCAGATTCGGGGCCGGCCTCTCCTGCGAAGCGGTCGATGTCTGGTCGGCGCAGTGCTCGCTCTGAGCCTCGGTTGGGCTCTCGTAAGGGTTGTCGGTTCTTTCGCTGTTTGCCCCGTTGACGGGGTGATCGGAGGGGGAGACTTGCACTGTTTTCTCATGCCTGGTTCCACAATTCGTGGGCTTTTCGGGTTGTTTCCTCTGTCCTGCGGTGGTGTTGGGTGGCTCTTTTTTTTCCTTCAGGGGGTTCGAGACTGGCTGGGTAGGCCTCTTTCCCTGCGCTGTCGGGTCATCCAGGAGCGGGTTTGCTTGGGCATAGTCGAAATGACAGCGTCCTTTAGGTGGATTTTCCAGTTCCGAAATGGGACTGTGCAGACCTGCAGTTCATTCTGGGTTTGTCTCATCTGAACCCCTGGGTCTTTTGCTCCTCCTTTCAGATGACCACTCTGTCTGAGGTCCGGCTTCTTTTGGAGCCGGATGCTTGGATGATGTCTGGACTTCCGGGATGCATATTGGCATGTCCCAATTCATCCGGGGTTCAGGGACTGACTCGGTTTTGTCGTGGGGTACCATGCTTACCGCTTACATTGCCTTCCATTCAGGTTCAATCTAGCTCCTCGCATTTTCACATGCCTTACTCGGGTCATGGTGATCCATTTGCATCTGTTAGGGGTTCAGGTTCTGGCTTACCTCAACTACTGGCTGGTCTGGGCTTCCAGCCAGTCTGCATGTTTGCTCGACAGGGATTTGGTTCCTTCCCTGCTCGCCGGATTTGGATTCGTGTTGAACTGGAGGAAGTCCCATTTGGTTTCCTCTCAGGTTTGGGCTTGGCTGGGTCTTGTATGGGACTCTCGAACCGCTTCCTTGTCCCCCTTCCCCACAGTGTTGCTGCGGCTGCTTTTGGGGGGCACCCGGGTCACTCGTTGGTTGCTCGAGCAGCTGTGGAGGAGTCTGAACGTTGCCGTGCTGGTCTACCCGTCGGGTCGGATGTGGCTTCGGCGGCTGTTCTGGTTCCTTCCAGCTTCCGCGGTCTGGAGGTATTCCTGAACACACGACGTTTGTAAGTTCATGGCTTAAGCTGCTGTTTTAGGTAATATGTTTTGGGGGTGACATTCCAGCATGGGGCTTGTGGATGTCAAACAGGGTCCTGGCCGCACGGTATCTCGTTAATGTTTCTGGCCCTTCTCGGGTTTGCAACCTTGGGTTGCAGGTTGCAGCCAGTTGTCTCGACTTCGTGCTGGGGAGCGAGTGGCGGCTGCTTCCCGGGTAAGTGTGTCTTTTCTTTTATCTTTGGTCAGGCAGCTCCGGGGAGCTGAAGGGGCTCACCACAGAAAACCAGCGTTGAATGTAATGAAACCCAATTTTTTGGGTGAGACTTGGAGGCTTCCGGCATCGCTCCCTCCCCTCCCATCAGTGTTTTTTTCTGTATTTTTTATATTCAGCCTCTGAACTGGGGTTGGGTAGCTGGCGTGGAAGGTCTGGGGGCTTTCATCCCCCCCTCCCATCCCCAGGGAAGGGGAGCAGTGCAGACAGCAGCATGGCAGCTGTGGTGACGTCATGCTTGTTTGCTTGTTTTCTGATTGGGAGTTCTGCCTGCTCATTCAGCTTTCGGTTTGCAATTTTTAACCAGCTGTAGTTTGTTTTGGGATTCTTACCTTTCTGGGTGCCTGACCTAGTAGATGGCAAACAGGGTACAGTAGTACCCTGTGATGGCAGATAGACAATCCCATTCCAACTACATGGGGGTGTATTTAGGCCTCTGCTCCTCGTGCCTCTCTGAAGGGGCCAGGTTCTGGCTCATGGTCCCCAGTAGGCCTAGAACTCCATTGATTGACTGTTGTCATGGTCTAATATATATACTTATCAGCCCGGTATAGCTCCGGGAAGCCTCTGGGTGTCACCCAGAAAATGATGTTTCGTTACATTCAACACTGGTTTTTTGGCACCTTTATTTCCTTAGCTTGAATCGTGTCCTCGTGTTCTTGAAGTTGCTGGTTTCAGGATTCCTCTTTGTCAATTTGGTTGATTCCTGTTATTATTTTGTAAGTGGTGATTATACAATCTCTCTTTTTTTTTTCTTCTAACTTTGGCATATTTAATGTCTCTAGCCTCTCCTCATAACTCTTTATTTTTCTGTTTCGGAAGCCATTTTGTAGCATGCCTTTGCATCTTTTCGAGTTTATTGATGTGCTTTTGAGATATGGACACTGTATAACTACTGCATATTCTAATTTTGATCTCACAAAAGTCATGAACAGTTTCTTTAGTATTTCACCATCCATGTAATTAATAGTGAGTCTGAAGTTGGAAAGCGACGCATACGCTCCTCGCACAATGTTCTTTGTGTGTTCCTTTGGTTACAGTTTACAATCCAAAACCACCCCTAGATCTCATTCTTGTGTGTTTTCTATTTTCTCCAATTCCACATTTCATAACATGACATTTATTCACATTGAATTCCATTAGCCACATGCTGCTCCAGCACTTATTTGACTAGATCCATTTGAAGGGATTTTTTTTTCAGCATGTATTTTTTGTTGTTACCATAAAACTAGCAATTTGGTTTATTAGTACCCATTTGAATATTGAAGTGCAATATTAGATCGACCTTTCTATAGCTTTTTGCCAACCTGTCTATAACTTTTCTACTGCAATATGAAATGGAGTGATGTTAAAAGTTTTTAGCATTTGTTATTGCATTTTTCTAGGCTGATTCTCCATATTATACTGAGTGCCCATGTTAATGGTACTGTATTTGGCATTTCACCAAACTCCAGTATTTCGGCTCTGGAGCTATTTCCTATTTAAATTCAGTGGTGTTAGTATTAATATCCAATTTGTGGCTTTCAGTGCAATACAAATGCTTCAAAAAGATCTCAGGTTCTTCGACTTAAATTATGGCCATCACATTGCTAAACATGGGCTAATACTATTCTGTCAGGATATTGCTCATTTCAATGTCATCATTACATTGCAATCACCTAAACCACCATACATGGATCATGCATGCACACAAATGTGAGAAACATAAAGAGAATAGTTCCAAAGTGTACAAAAATTTGGTTTTCAAAGAACCCAGCGCATGCAGACTTTATAGCAAACCTAGAGCTCCGTGATATGTCTGGAGATGAGGTAGGAAAACTGCTGACTGTTAGAAACAAAGCGTTGAGCCAAATGTAATTTCACCTTGGGTTCTGATGGAATTTGTATTTGAATTTAGTATTCCACAACAATTTTTTTTTCAAATACTGGTTCTTACAAACTGAGAACCTAGTAGACAAATGGAAAAGGGCAAACATAGTTCCACCCTACAAAAATGGTAACACAGAAGACCCTCTAAATTATACATCTGTATCATTGACAAGTGTGGTAGTCAAATCACTAGAGAAAATAATTAAAGCCAAATGAGTAAAACCCCTTCCCCCTGGAGAGAGATTACATAATACTGTAATAGATAGTTGTTACGGCTTTTGAACCAAAGTCTTGTGTAACAATTCTACTTAGCTTCTATGATAGAACCCCAGAGATCTTACAACAAAGAGATGGTTGGGTTGACTGCATCTGTAAACTAGAACATAGAGGAGGAATGATGGGCAGACTACTGAAATGGATGAAACAAATTCTGACAGAAAAATGAGAGCAGTTATCAAAGACTATGTACTGTATCAGACTGGAGAATGTCAATAGTGGAGTACCACAAGGATTAGTACTAGTGCCAGTAATGCTAATTGTGTTTATAAACAGTCTTATTGCTTATATGGGCAATTGCCTATATTAGCAATATTGTTCATTGCCTATATAAGATTTGGAGTTAAATGAATGTTTGTGAATGATGCTAAGTTACTGGGAAGAATAAAATACCAGATAACTGCCATACCCTTCAAAATAACCTAGACAAAATAAGTGAATGGAGCAACAGATGACAGATGGAATTCAGTGGAAATAAATGATGTAATGGAATGTGGAATAAGGACAAACAAGTTATACTCAACCAATAAAGTATGTGTTGAGAAGCTAAAGAACTCAAACAAAGGAAGAGATCTAGGAGTGTTTCTGGATATTAAATTTTCACCAGAGCATCATATCAAAGGTGTAGTGAAAGGAGTCTATATTATGTTCACAAATTTCAAAATGACTTATATTTATGGATGGAATAATACTAAAGAAAGTGCTCACAACATTCATGAGACCAAAATCAGAATATGCAGCAGTGGTGTGGTGCTCATATCTCAAGAAGCACAATAATAATCTTCCAAAGACATGGTATTTAATGGCTTTCAGAACTGAAAACAAAGAGATTCGAAGAGGATGGGGGTGTTAAGTATGCTAAAGCTTGGAGTTAGAATGAAATAAAGAGGTGATATTATCCCATACAAAATAGTGATAGGAATTGACATTGTTAACAGGGACGAATTTTTGAAACGTGTAACATCAAGAACAAGAGGCCTTAGTCTCAAGGCACTCTACAGCATAAAGCACCAAAGTAAAACTAATACTTTACAGGTCATTTTATTCATAAGATATATACTAAAATTATATTAGTTAAATGACTTCCTCCAAGGGTGGTGGTATACGTGGAGTCACCATTAGTTTTTTATAATACATACTGCACAGTACAGTACTCTATATTATATATTTAATGATGTTATGACTTTGAACATTCTTTCACAACTGATTCACAAGATAACGATCATGATTTATGTCATAGGGGATTGGCAGTTTGTTTTGGGTTTTAATTTAAATTATTTTGCATTGTGTATGTGTAGCAGAAAATATAACCCTTAAAAATACTTGTAATGTTAATTAATAGCAAGAGCTGATACCTTGCTGGTAAGCACACGTGTGTACCCCCACAGGTATGCCCGTCTGTTTGGCGTGAATGTGCGTGATCGTCTGGTGGCTCAAACACAAGCACTGTTTGAGAACCACGAAGACCCAGAGATCCAGCGGCAAGCCACCAGACTGTACCGGGCACTCAAGGATTAAGCTATGGCTCTTGTATTTTTAAGCTCTATTTAGAGTATAGGTTTTTCTTACATAATGAAAGGGGGGTCATCTATAATACTGCACTAAAGGTAGATGAACTTTGTCAGTTGCAGTAGATATTTGGACAAAAAGGATGTTAAATTAATACACATGGTTTAATTATAGTTTTATTATTGGAAATACTGTTGATGACACTTGGCTCGATGTCAGATAGTTTGTTGATAGTGAGTATGTCTGTAATTTTAATCTGGAGTCTTATTGAGTACTGTATGTAGTTAAACATCCTGAACTACATGGTAAGTCAAATTTTTTAAGAATATTTTCAAGTTTTTGTATGACGTGGATATTTTTTTTTTAATACTTGGTGTTGTAGATGTATTGATTTTTTTAGATTTACATGTGAGTTGAGTGTTTGTACATTGTCACTGATGTGGATGGTGCCACTTTCCAATCCTAGACATACGGATGTGTTCACGGGAAGTGTCGTGTGGTTAGATTTAGAATTTTATTTCAAAAGAAAGTTGTACCACTAACTCGTCGATGGTGTACAGTAACCTTACATGCCTCAGTGCTTTGTAATGGTCTTATACAAATTTTATTTCTATATATATATTATTATATATATTATATATGTATATATTATATATGTATATATATTGTATATATATGTATGTATATATATATATATATTAGTATATTTGGTAGCAGTCTTTCCTGTAGACATATGTTATTAAATATGACCGAAAAAGTAAGATTAATAATTCTAACACGAATTTTCTCAATTTTCCTTATGTTTGTTTTTACTGATGACGGTAAATTAAAAATCAATTCTCCAAAATTCATTCTTTATTTCTTAGTCTGACGCGACACTTGAGCGCGTTTCGTAAAACTTATTACATTTTCAAAGACTTTAGTTACACACACACAGAACAACTATAACTGAACAGAGTTTAAAATACCTGCATTTGGGTGAGGGCACATGTTACAATGGTTTGGGGTGAGGGTGAGAACAAAACACAGAACACGGAAACAATGGGTATAAGGGAAGAATAGATGCTGTAACTGCAGAAGGCCTATTGGCCCCGTATCTTCTTGATGTTCTATATTGGAGCGGAGTCTTGAAGTGGGTAGAATTAGTAGTGCGTTAATTGGCTGTTGATTGCTGGTGTTGACTTCTTGATGTGTAGTGCCTCGCAGATTGTCAAGCCGCCTGTTGTCGCTGTATCTATCAATGATTTCTGTGTTGTTTGTTAAGATTTCTATAGATAGAAATCTTAACAAACAACAGCATATATATAGATTTCTATAGATAGAAAATCTTAACAAACACACAGAAATCATTGGATAGATACAGCGATCAAACAGGCGGCTTGACATCTGCGAGGCACTACACATCAAGAAAGTCAACACCAGCAATCAACAGCCAATTAACGCACTACTATATTCTACCCACTTCAAGACTCCGCTCCAAATATAGAAACATCAAGAAATACGGGCCAATAGGCCTTCTGCAGTTACAGATCAATTCTTCCCTTATACCCATTGTTTCGTGTTCTGTGTTTGTTCTCACCTCACCCCAAACCATTGTAACATGTCACCTCACCCAAATGCCAGGTATTTAAACTCTGTTCAGTTATAGTTGTTCTGTAGTGTGTGTAACTAAAGTCTTTGAAACATGTAATAAGTTGTACGAAACGCGCTCAAGTGTCGATTCAGACTAAGAAATAAAGAATGAATTTTGGGAGAATTGATTTTTTAATTTACCGTCATCAGTAACAAACAAACATAAGGAAAATTGAGGGAAAAAATTCGTGTTTAGAATTATTAATCTTACTTTTTACGGTCATATTTAATAAACATATTATATATTATATCATATATACTATATATATATATATATATATATATATAATAGTATATATATATATATTATATATATATATATAAAACTGAAAACTCACATCCCAAAGCCATATATGGTATATACCCTGGTATATATATTATATATGATATATATATATATATTACCAACACACACACACAACACACACATACATACATACATACGGATTAAGACAGAGGAGGACAGCTTGAGACTTCAAGAAGACCTGGACAAGCTGCAGGAATGGTCGAACAAATGGCTGTAGAGTTTAACCCAAGCAAATGTAATGTAATGAAGATAGGGGTAGGAAGCAGGAGGACAGATACAATGTATCATTTGGGAGATGAAATACTTCAGAGTCAGAGAGAGAGAAAGAACCTTGGGGTTGATTATCACGCCAGACCTGTCCCCTGAAGCTCATATCAATGAGGATACATCAGCAGCATATGCCAGGTTGGCTAACATAAGAACGGCCTTAGAAACTTGTGAAAGGAA
>WNGS01087021.1:2425599-2468054 GCA_020271785.1 Procambarus virginalis
ACAGATGCAAGCTCATCCTGTTCCTTATTGATTGTTGCCTAATGTTGTTAATAAATAAAGGCTATTCCTACTGATGCATATAACAGGCTCATGTAATAAATGGGCCTCTAAATGTAGGTTTCAACTTGGGTGAGGTAGGATAACAGCTCTTGCTTGCAGTTTCACTAGGCATGTCATTTGATATCCCTTATGAACCGTAGTCTTAGTTTAAAACAAAACAAAAATAGGGAAAAAAAGAGAGAGGGGAAGAGAGAGAGAGAGAAAAAAAGAAAAAGAAATGGGTGGAGGTGTGAGGCTGGTATTGGTAAAATTTCTGGGGGTGAGGAGCCCCGTCGGCTCCCGCAGCTATCCTGCCTGATATGCAGATGTCAGACTTTGGCATCATTTATGTGTATGGAGTTTTGTGGGCCTACCGGGGACCACGAGCCAGAACCTGGCTCCCCTCACAGAGGCACGAGGAGCAATGACCTATAGAAACCCCTGTGTGGTTGGAAGCATTCTCTGTCTACCATCGACCGGGTTAGGCACCCAGAAAATAGCATCCCAAACAAACCCCTGTCCTGGTGAAAATTGCTACAAAAAGCTGAACAAGTGGATAGAACTCCCCAAACAGAAACGAGCAAACGAGTATAATGTCACACATTGCTGCGCTGCTGTCTGTGCACCTCTCCCCTCCCCCAGGAGGGGGAGGGGGAGCCCCAGACCCCCACGTCAGCCATCCACACCCCAGTTCTGAGGCTGATGCTATAGGCAGTGGTCATGTGGACTGGCTCCAGTGGTTATTTCAGCACTTTGCCTTGTGTGTGGTGACTGTCTTCTAGGTGGTGCGTGAGCCAGGAGATATTCTTCAGTATTCAGGCTGCATGTGCCTAGGGCTCCCTTCCCTAGGTGCCCAGTAAGTACTGCCCTTGGGTCTTGGGGCCCACCTTCCACAAGTTCTTTGGGTTCTGTCTCTGCTAGGCCATTACTGCTCGGTTTTTGGCCGCCCTTTGTGTGCTGGGGTGTTTTGTCTCCCTTATTTACCTTAGGGTAAGGGATTGTTTGCACTGGTACAAGGGCGCAGGGTACTGCGCAGCTTGTTTTCATCATTCATAGCAGCCGGCTCTGTTCCGCCTGGGTATGCTGTCCTCTTGCGGGGTTTCTTTTTCTTTTTTGTTTTCCTGCCTGGTGGTGGGGCCTACCTTGGTTGCCCTCTGCGTACGGTTCCTGGGTACTAAATTCTCTTCAGGTGGTACCCCCGCTAGGTCCCCGTGAGTGTACACGTCTCGGTGGTTCAGCTCTTAGCGAGTTGTTTGGAAGATTTGGGTGCCGGTTAGCAGTACCCTGCCTAGGCTTCCCCGAGCATGAGTTCTGTCTCAGGACCCTGAGAATCCCCAAGGGGGTGCATGGGTTCAATGGATGTGACTCCTGAGTCCCCCCCCCCTCACTTTGTGCGAGTTTGAGGGTTGCTCTGTGCTCATCTCGAGGTGACTCTCATTGTTTTTGCCTCCGTCACGCTGCCTGTTGGGTCGGTGATACCTTCGACCCTGAGTCCTGCGAGTTTTGTTGCTTGCTGGTGACTCAGTTTACCCAATCTAGTGATGACATTCTTTGGGTACAGGCAGCGTAAGCGTTGCATGTTAAGTTTAGGTTGTTGCAATGCGCTCGGTTGGTTGCTACACCAGATGCCCCAAGGCTGCCCCGTTTTGCTCATAAGGACCCGAACTTGGGGGTGATGGTCGCTTCGGCCTTGGTTTCGTCTGCGCCCCCTGGTCCTTCTCCTGTGGTTTTGGTCTGGTTCCCCCCCCCACCCCTTCCCCTGCTTCCGGCTCCGAAGTGTCTGAGAGTTTTCCGAGTCGGCAGGGTTTAGATGGTCTTGAGACTCGGGCAGTCTCAAGGGATCCCCGTCCGGTGTGACGACGGAGGCATTCGAGTCTGCTCTCCTTGCCGAAGCCTCTGGTCTGACCAGTGGACCCCCATTCCGTCCGGCTTTACGGCTGCTCCTGCCTTTTCTTTTCAGGCCGGGAGTTTGGGAGATGACTCGGCCCCGTATCCGGATGTGAGGGATCCCGGGGCTGAGAGGGGCTGACTTGGGGGGCGTTGGGCCCCGTTGGACCTCGCCTGGGTTTTTCAGCCCTCTGAGCGGGCTTATGTTACAAGGAGAGGGGTTTTCCTTTCCCCCCTCAATCTACGAATTGGATTTCGTGTCTTCCCCTTCCTCGGTTCGGTTCTGTGTCCCTTCGGCTGCTTCGGTTTCGTCTTTCCGGAAGTTTTCGGCTTCCCACATCCAGCCTGGTGTGGTGCGTGTGGTCTTTGCGGCTTACCTCCTGCGTGACCCGGATTATGCCTCTGTCATGGATCCGTCTTCGTTCAGGTTTGGGTCTTCGTTTCTGTACTGGATCCAGTATGAGGTTCCGGAGTCATCCTGGCTGGCGGACTGTCCTGGTTTTTGGTTTGGAGGCGTGGCATTCCTTCTGTCGTTCTCGCACGCTTGAGTGGCATGAGGCATTAACGGTAGTCCAGGTTTTCCTGGGGGCGAGTTTGAGCACCTCAATGAGTGCTTGTTTGCTCCTGCCCTTCCTCGGGATGTAGGCATTGTGCAGCTCCATGTGCAGGTCTCTTCCCTTCCCTTTCGGCTGTACAGGTTGCTGAGGACTTGTGCACTTGTCGCCTCTGGCTTCGGCTTTGCGCTTCTTTTCCCTCCTTAAGCTGTCTTCGAGCTAGCTTGGGGAGGATGTGGAGGTGCTTGGGGCCATTCCTGGGTCCGGTGCCTTGGGGTGTGCGGCTCGCTCGTCGTCTGCCTTGTTGAAGCTGTTTGCACTGATCGTACAGGATGCGGTGTCACTGTTTTATGCCTCCTGGCTCGCGTGTCGGCAGGCGGTGCTTGCTTCCTCCCTGGAATCTGCCTGGGCCCTGGCTCTTAGGTTGTCTTTGCCCTTCTGCCCCTTGCTGTTTACGGATTCTGCTGTGGCTCAGAGTCTGCAAAAGGCTTTGGCTAGTTGTCGTCCCAAGTCTGAATTGTTGGTTCTCCCATGGGCCCCGAGATGGGCCTTCCTGAAGGGGTTGTGTCAGGGTTCGGGGTTCCGCTCGTCAGCGTAGGCCACTGGTGCTAGTTTCGGGACTGGCGCCTCCTTCAGAACCGCCTTCGTCTGGTCGGTGCGGTGTTAGCTCTGCGTGGGGCTCGAGTTCTCGTAAAGGGTGCTGGTCGCCCTTTTGCGGTTTCATCCCATTGATGGGGCGATGGGGAAGCTTGCTCTGTTCGCTCACACCTGGTCTCGCGATTTGTAGGCTTTTTGGGTCGTCTCTGACAGTCTGTGGTGGCATTGGGTGGCTCCTTCTCCTTCGGGGGGCTCGGGGCTGATGGGACAGGCCTCTTCCCCTGTGTTCTGTCAGGTCATCTTGGAGTGGGTTCACTTGGGCATGGTCGAAACGACAACGTCCATCAGGTTGGTCTTCCGCCTGTTTCCAGTCCCGAAACAGGACTGTGCGGACCTGAGGTTCATTCTGGGCTTGTCCCGTCTGAACCCGTGGGTTTATTGCCTCTCCTTCAGGATGACTACTCTATCCCAGGTCCATCTTCTGTTGGAGCCGGCGCTTGGATGTTGTCCCTGGACCTCAGGACGTGTATTGGCACGTCCCGATTCCCTTCCATTATTGGAAGTATGACCATTATTCCATAGCTGCTTTCTAAGGCTATTTCTCTAGTGGCCTCGACAAGGACAGGAATCCGGCAGCTCGTCGAAGGTCCCCCCCCCATTTGCCCCAATGATTTTTTCCAGTTGGATTTTAAAGTTTAACAGTTTTGTCATTTATGGCTTGGTGGGTATCAGTTCCATGGGTTTACACCTTGTGGGTGAAAAATCATCTCTGTTTTCAGTCCTGCATTTTGGGCTTGTTGAGCTTGAAATCATTGCTCCTTGTTTGTGTTACATCTGACCTTTTGAAGAAATTGTTTGGATCAACATCCTCCAAATTGTTCAGTATTTTAAAAGTTTTAATGAGATCCCCAATGTCATCCCTGATTTGCAGTTTTGTTAGCCTTGTGGCTCTNTGGAGGCGAGGGATGCCTTGTCTTGTCTTGCCGTGTCAGCAAGGCGGACAGCCCGCCTGCTTTCGTAATTCTCACTGTATTTCCCACTTCTAACCCCTTACCTATGCCTCTCCATCCTCTTTACTCCCGTAAAAAAGGGGGAGGCGGAAACGAATGAGAACCATTTCTTTCACCCTGATGCGCCAGTTCACCTAGCAGTAAATAGGTACCTGGGAGTTAGACAGCTGCTACGGACTCCTTCCTGGGGATGTGTAACAAAAAGGAGGCCTGGTCGAGGACCGGGCCGCGGGGACGCTAAGCCCCGAAATCCTCTCAACATAACCCTATTCTGTATGAGATATTACACAGTGTAGATCCAGAACTAGCTATAGGTTCAACTAACACACATAGCGTTTCGCACAGGTCCTTATCTAACAGATAATGTTAAGTAGGTAATTTGTAGTAAAATTTGAATATTAATACGTACATTGTATAAAGAAATAAGAAAATTATTAGTTTTTTTTTTATTATTAACAGGCTTAGGTATACACAGCAATAGCCACTAGGCAAGTCCCAGAACTGAGAGACATGAGTTACGAGGAAAGGCTGCGTGAAATGCACCTCACGACATTGGAAGACAGAAGCGTAGGGGGAGACATGATCACTACCTACAAAATTCTCAGAGGAATTGACAGGGTAGATAAATATAAAGTTTAACACGGGTGGCACGCGAACAAGGGGACACAGGTGGAAACTGAGTACAGTACCCAAATGAGCCACAGGGACGTTAGAAAATTTTTCTTCATTGTCAGAGTAGTTAACAGGTGGAATGCATTAGGCAGTGATGTGGTGGAGGTTCACTCCATACACAATTTCAAATATAGATATGATAGAGCCCAGTAGGCTCGGGAATCTGTACACCAGTTGATTGACAATTGAGAGGCGGGACAAAAGCTTCCTAGGCTAGGAAACTTTTAAGCTAGGAAGCTTAAAGGATTTCTAGAAGGTTGTAACAGAACCCATGGTCACCACACCAGAAACAAATACCTATTTGATATTCCAAGAGTGCGTCTTAACCAAACTAGAAATGCTCTACAAATCAAGGGACCCAGAATGTGGAATGACCTTCCAGTCATGTCAAAAGCTGTACCTCTCTCAACCAGTTTAAGAGTAAAACTGGTTGAGAGTACTACCTAACTCTAAACTCTACTAACTCTTCTACCTAAAATTAAGTTCTACCTAATAAACTCCATGTAGCCTACCTTACCCCCCTAAATGTCAACCTATGTCTTGCTATTTTCAAACAATACTGTTTATTGACTAACTTGTATAGTTTTTTTAGTTTAGTTCATTTATTATGCACCCCATACCCATCTTATGGGCGGTAGTGGAAACGGTTACAGAGGCACATAATGGGCTCAGGGACTCAACCCCCACAATTCATTTAGCTAAGCAAGTTACAATCTTGATGAGCTAGTTATAAAATTCAATATAAGTCGGTTCAGTCCCTGAGCCCATTATGTGCCTCTGTAACCCTTTCCACTACCGCCCACAAGATGGGTATGGGGTGCATAATAAATGAACTAAACTAACTAGTCGTCACATCAACAATGGGTTCGAGATCGACCACAAGTACAGGTTCTAAATTAAGCAACTGACATACGTGGAGAGCTAGTGTCACAATTGATATGTTTGTCCTGCACCACCCCCCATCCAGCGGGCAGCGGTGGATAGGTTACAATCACTTAGTTACTACCTACAGTTAGCAAACTGGGAATATTTGGCTAAAATTTCTGGTAGCAGATCATTTTGAATGAAATATTTACGCATCGCTGGAACATTGGTTATAGAATTGTCTCTAAATTCACGTATCTTTTCGCACTCCATCACACAGTGACGGAGGGTGTTCGAATAATTTTGTTGACACAGTTTACATTTGGTCAGGTCTACATCGGCAGATAATGAGAATTCCCAGAGATACTTGTAACCGAGTCTAAGCCGAGCAGCAGTAACATCTATAAGTCTGCTGATTTTATTGAGTTAACCATAGATGTGTGGCTCCTCTTGCATGATAGTATGATGATAGATGGAATTACTGGTGTCAATTTCACTTTGCCTCAGATCTACAAGATCTTGTTGAAGTTCTCGGTGTACTGCTGCTCTCAGATTGCTTATTGACAATCCAAGGTTACACTCAACGGCTCCTTTAAAGACAGATTCTTTGGCTAACTTATCAGCTCTATCATGCATTCGGAGGCCAACATGAGATGGAGACCACATGAAATGGACTCTGTTACCATCCTTAATAATTTTGTTGTAATTGTGTCTAGCTTCGGACACGAGCATGTTACAGTTATGTCTTAAAGAGTTGAGAGCATTTAAGGATGATAAGGAGTCACTTACAATTAATGTATCAAGTTTGGAGACTTGTACACATTTCAGTGCAAGGAGCAAGGCAAATAGTTCAGTCTGAAGTTTGCTGATTTCTGCCATGTTCCCCCCCCCCCTCCACCATTTTCACCTTTTCTACACAATTTATACTTTAATCTCACTTAGTATTGCCCGAAACGCTGCGCGTACTAGTGGCTTTACAAGATTGTAAATACTATGCTATGTATTCTCACAAACCCAATGTACCTTCTTGTATATAAATAAATAAATAAATAAAATAAATAAATATTAAGCTTTAGTCTAAGTGTTTTCCCCCACATCTTGCCCGAAACGCTATGCGTATTAGTGGCTTTAGGTATTGGTATTGCAAGTACAAGCTGTATCTATAAATCCAACATTATGATTGTAACTCATCTTTTATGTATATGTACATTAACCTGAATAGACATTTTGATTTTGATTTTGAGTAGTTGTCCCTGGATGGTCCATTTTCTATGGAGTGGCGGGCGGGACGGGAAGCAGCCGTGCAAGTGCTCGCTTAGTAACACTTCCTGCTCTAAGTGGCGTCTGGCTGGGTGTATTACGTGCAGTATTTTGGGTGCAAACAACACCAATATTTCTTTATGAAATTATATGGTGTAGGTATTTTTTGTTTCCACAAGCTCTCGATAGTACTTTGATTTCATTTTATTTATTTGAATGCTTCCTAGAAGGCTTGTAACAGCTTATAGAATGCTTCCTAGAAGGTTGTAACAACCCATGAGCATCATACCAGAAACAAATACCTATTTGATATTCCAAGAGTGCGTCTTAATCAAACTAGAAATGCTCTACAAATCAAGGGACCCAGAATGTGGACTGACCTTCCCAATCCTGTCAAAGACTGTACCTCTCTCAACCAGTTTAAGATGAAAACTAAGTACAGTACTACCTAATTAACTCCATGTAACCTACCTTGCCCCCTAAATGTCTACCAATGTCTTGCTATTTTAAACAAATGCTGTTTGTTGACCGACTTGTATAATTGCTGATTATACGTTCCCCCCCCTTTTTTCCATTTTCAACACTATACTTTAATCTCTATTAGTATTAAGCTCTAGTCTAAGTGGTCTCCCCCCCCCCACACCTTGCCCGAAACGCTGTGCGTATTAGTGGCTTTAGGTATTGTAAGTACTAGCTCTATCAATAAATCCAACATTACAGTATATTTGTAACTCATCTTCTATGTATGTACATTTACCTGAATAAACATTTTAAATTTTTTAAATTTGTAGATGGTTTCAGGTGGCGGTATACATTTGTTATAGGGTAATATGACTTGTGATTTTTGTGTAATTACCAAAGTGTAGTTACAGGATGAGAGCTACGCTCGTGGTGTTCCATCTTCCCAGCACTCTTGGTCATGTAACGCTTTGAAATTACTGATGGTTTTGGCCTCTACCACCTTCTCACCTAACTTGTTCCAACAGTCTACCACTCTGTTTGCGAAAATGAATTTTCTCAAATGAATCGGGTATGTTGGTCAGTTTGGTCTAAGTGAGGGGAAGTTTGTAATATAAGTTCTCTTCAGCGAATCATCATCAGTCTAACTCAAAATAGTGATTTAGTATAGATGCTTGAGAGATACCGCACATCTTCAACATTCACCAGCAACAATGTAACACTTGACGAGTCCAGTTCCTACCCTCACAAGACACTTCAGCCTCACTACAGAGCAGATAGCCAGATTCTGTCTGCATCAAGCTTCCACGCTCTCGCCCGCATTCGAGCTCTTTGACTTCGCATGCATTGAGGCAGAGAGCCTCACTCATCTCTCTGCCATGCTCCAGGCTGTCTCAACTACTGTACTAAGACACTTCACTACATTGCCAACACACTGACTGCTGTAACCAAGACTCTACTAAATAAATATAAGAAACCACTCAACGGTTTGAGTGGTTTCTTATTGTAACTCAATGGTAACTCATTGTATTCACCTAGCTGTGCTTGTGAGGGTTAAGCTTTGGCTCTTTGGTCCATCTCTTAACTATCAATCAACTGGTGTACAGATTCCTGAACCAGCATGTTCAGGAATCTTATCATTTGTATCTTATCTATTATATCTTGTATCTATCTTGTATCTATCTTATCTTGTATCTGTATCTTATCTTATATGTGTCTTATCACTAAAACATGTACACTGCACATGTAAATATATGTTACAATGGAAATACTGTAACCTTATTGTATTATAGAATCTTTACTACATTTCTCAGATTTATTTATTTACTTTTCAGCATTGCTAAAGAGCCATGCCTGATTATGTTGAGACAAACTTTGATGAAAGAAGTGGGATAGTGCCATGCAAGGTGCCATGGGGCAGGTGGTGGCAGACAGTTGCTGAAGTCCACACTGAGGTGGACATACCTGTGGGAACGAAGTCAAAATTCATACAGGTAGTTGTCAAACCATCTCACATTGAGGTGGTGGTTTTGGACAAGGTGATTTTTGAGGTAAGTGGAAAGAAATAGTTTGTTCGGTGTCCTGTAAGTCAATACTGTTCTGTTAATGTGAAAGTTGTAGCAGTGTCTCCTGTACCTCTGCTTCTATAGCAAATTAAATATTTTTTGGCATCACACATCACACAAAATTTATAGGGAATAATTCCTGAGACCTGGAACTTCAAGAACAAGAGCTCATAGATTTAAACTAACTAATCAAAGCTGCCGAAGAAATTTAAGCAAATTCACTTTCACAAACACTGGTGGACAGTGGGAACAAGTTAGATGAGGTGGTGGTGGTGGCCTAAACCGTTGGTAGTTTCAAAGCATTATATGATAAAGAGTGCTGGGATGACGAGACACCATGAGCACAGCTATCATCCTGTAACTACACTTAGGTACAGTAATTACACAAGCAATATTTGCAACTTGACACATACATTACAGCAACGTGTGGCTAAACTCACCCGGTGTTGCTATCTTATGATCAGTTACATTTTCCCCTCTTAAGAGCTGCTCTTGTAGTTATTGTTTCTTAAATTTTTAACTTACAAGTATGTATACAGTATACAGGTACTATATATGTTGTTTGTTTTCCTTATGCCCTTCTTATTTTTCATGTATCTATCCTTCAATTCTCTCGTTAGTGTACTCTATATGGAATTAAAGTGGTACCTTGCATAACGTTCGCCCCAAAAGGCAAACATTTTGGGTAACGACTGGCTCGATCGGCGACAAATCGTCCTGTATGGCGAACGCCCGTTTGAGTAACGTCAACACCACATGGTGAGGTCGCGCTGCTGCTTGCACATTCTTGGACGCCTCCGACAGTGCAAATAAATTATGTTGTTCTTGTTTAAACATGCTAATGATGCTGGAATATAAAGGGATGACTGCTGAGATGTTGCAAAGCATTGATGTTTTTGTAGAAAAAAAGACATGAAATTTCTAAATACTGTGCAACAAATGTCAAAAAGGTTCGTTCGGTGTTCGGCAGGTAGGCTGCACCATTATAACAATCTTTCTTTGTTTCAAAAGTGTTCCATTTGTTTTGTATTTGTCATTTACATCTCAATAATGGAGCAGCCTACCTTACATACACTGCACAAACCTTTATGACATTTTTCATTTTTCTTTTTTCAAATTTGTTCAATATTTATTTTTTATTTGTCTTATAGCAAAAGGTTTGTTCGGTGGTCAGCAGGTAGGCTGCTCCATGTTTCGTACATAAAAACGAAAATAAAAAAATTAAGAATTTTGAAAACCAGAACAAATGTCAAAAATGTTTGTTCGGTAGGCTGTCTACTGGTAGGCTGCTCCATGTTTCTTAAATAATAATAAAAAAAACAGTTGAAACAATTTGCAAAATAGACAAATGCCATAAAGATTCATTCAATGTTTGTCGGGTAGGCTGCTCCATTATTGGGACGTAAATGAAAAATACAAAACATACGGAACACATTTGAAACAAAGAAAGATTGTTTTAATGGATCAGGCTACACGTCAAACACTGAACGAACCTTTATGGCATTTGTCCATTTTCCAAATTGTTTCAACTTTTTTTTATTTTATTTTTTTTATTTAAGAAACATGGAGTAGCCTACCTGTAGACAACCGAACGAACCTTTTTGACATTTGTTCTGGTTTTCAAAATTCTTCATTTTTTTTATTTTCGTTTTTTTTTATGTACGAAACATGGAGCAGCCTACCTGCCGACTACCGAACAAACCTTTTGCTATAAGACAAATGAAAAATAAATATTGAACAAATTTGAAGAAAGAAAAATGTCATAAAGGTTTGTGCAGTGTATGTATGGTAGGCTGCTCCATTATTTAAAACATCGAATATCATATTGATGTTTTTCGGTGGTAGAACGAATTAATTTGATTATCATTAATGTCAATGGGGACATTCGTTTTGTATAACTTCCATTTCACAAGACGACGACGGCACCGGAACGAATTAAATTCGTTATTCGAGGTACCACTGTATTTGGGAAATATCTAATGTGTTCACTCATATGATTTCAACATTGGAGGACATCAGTACCAAGATTATACACTAAGCCTACTCCATAAGAATTTTTTCAATGGGTTAATAAGGTTTCCAAAGATATGGGTAGAAAGATAAGTCATATGTCATTCCTCCTTAAGCAAGATGTGATCATTTCTAACTTCAGGGACAACTGTTTGGGGTGGTGAGAGCAGATGAGACAGTATGGACACTGGAAGACAAGAAATTACTACACATTGCTATGTCCAAGGCTGATGCCTGCAGCAAGGAGACACTATGGGAGGGACTGCTGACTGACAACTTCCTCGCTGACCCCTGGACCATCCATGAAATGAGAAAGAAATTAGATCTTGAACGATTCCAGATTGAGGTGAGTTGCCATCATTTATGCTGCCAGTGCTCTTCTCTTAGAGCTGTGTGTAAAAGTATATCAAAATTAATTGTGAATATTACTAAATCCTTGAACTGTGGAAATAAATAAACATATATACTGTACGTATATACAGTATATATATGTGTGTAATTACCTAAGTGTAGTTACAGGATGAGAGCTATGCTCGTGGTGTCCCTTCTTCCCAGCACTCTTTGTCATATAACGCTTTGAAACTACTGACGGTCTTGGCCTCCACCACCTTCTCCCTTAACTTGTTCCAACCGTCTACCACTCTGTTCGCGAAAGTGAATTTTCTTATATTTCTTCGACATCTGTGTTTAGCTAGTTTATATCTATGACCTCTTGTTCTTAAAGTTCCAGGTCTCAGGAAATCTTCCCTATCGATTTTATCAATTCCTGTTACTATTTTGTATGTAGTGATCATATCACCTCTTTTTCTTCTGTCTTCTAGTTTTTGCATATTTAATGCCTCTAACCTCTCCTAGTAGCTCTTGCCCTTCAGTTCTGGGAGCCACTTAGTAGCATGTCTTTGCACTTTTTCCAATTTGTTGATGTCCTTCTTAAGATATGGGCACTATACAACCGCTGCATATTCCAGTTTTGGTCTAACAAAAGTCGTGAACAATTTCTTTAGTATTTCGCCATCCATGTATTTAAATGCAATTTTGAAGTTAAAAAGCGCGGCATAGGCTCCTCGCACAATATTCTTTATGTGGTCCTCAGGTGATAGTTTTCTATCTAGAATCACCTCAAGATCTTTTTCTTTATCAGAATTCTTTAAAGATTTCTCACAATTTATAGGTTGTGTGGGGGTCTATGTTCTCCTATTTATGTATATGTGTATGTATGTATGTATGTATGTATGTATGTATGTATGTATGTATGTATGTATGTATGTATGTATGTATGTATTTATATACATTTTGTATATTGTATATGTATATACAGTATTGTATAATATGTAATTAAGAGGGTGATATAATTAATTAAATACTATATATGCCTCTTGCTTTTTATTAAATGTGTCATTCTATGTAATGTATTAGAATACAGTACAGTATATCTTATACCCATTATAGAACAATATAGTACAATATGTATGTGATGTATAATTAACCACTGTACCATGTTGTTATGTATTTTTTAAAACTATTATTATTAGCTTTGCCTTTACTAATCTGCTAATATCTCGTAGAAAGAGAATACAGTACCACAAATTTGAGATCGATTTTAGCTATTTGCACAAGGTAACCCCTAGGTACATCCTGTTCTCTGCATAGTAGAACAAGCTAACATTTGCTATTTGAAACTCCCACCTCGACCTGTTTTGCCGAAAGGCATCGACCCCGACGGCCTCGCAGTCGGGGAAGGGCGCCACATACAGGGGAATGCGCCACGCATTCCCCTGTATGTGGGGAAGGCGCCCCGTCCGCCTGGGGCGAGGGAAGCTGGGAACCTCTGGAAAGACGGAACCGCCACACCAGAGGGAACATGGAACCGAACCCGGGGAGGGGCAGACAACAAATCCAAGTCTTACGCAGAGGGGGGAAAAGAGAACCCCACTCCTTGTAACAATAAGCCTCGCTCCGAGGGTAGAAAAACCCAGGCGGGGTCCAGCGAGGCCCAAGGCCCCCCAAGTCAGTCCCTTCCCAGCCCCAGGATCCCTCTCCTCGGGACCCGGGATCAAGTCATCCCCTAGAGCACTGGCCTCTAAAGAAAAGGCTGGCGCAGCCGAGTCAGCCGAACAGGAGGAGGCCCACTGGTCAGACCCAGAGGCTTCGGCAGGGAGATCGGACTCGAAGGTCTCCGTTGCCACACAAGAAGGAGCATCCCTCAAGACCGCCCGAGACTCAGCACCATCTAAACCCTGCCCCGACTCCGAAACCCTCAGACGTTTTGGAGCCGGAAGCAGGGGGTGGGGGACCAGAATGAACCACTGAAGAAGAAGGACGAGGGGGGTACAGACTGAACCAGGGTCGAAGCGACCCCGACCCCCATGTCTAGGTCCCTATAGGCAAAACAGGGCAATCTCAGGGCATCCGGGTGAGCAACCAACCTAGCGCATTGCAACAGCCGAAAGCGTACATGCAACGCCTGCGCCGCCTGTACCCGGAGAAGACCATCAGTAGAATGGGTAAATTGAGTCATCAGCAAGCAACAGAACTCGCAGGACTCAGGGTCGAAAGTGACCCAACAGGACCCAACAGGTAGAACAGGTAGAACGACCCAACAGGTAGCGTGACGGAGGCAAAAACCGTGAGGTTACCCTGATACCCTGAGTCAAGGAGACCGAGCAACCCCCTCGAACTCGCACAAAGCGAGGGGGGGAACTCTGGGGACACATTCATCGGGCCCACACGCCCCCTAGTGGATTCCCAGGGTCCTGAGCATTTACCAACAGAGACTCAGACCCAGGTAATCCCAGGCAGGGTACTGCTAACCCCAGGGACACTGTACTGTACCCCTGTGAGGTACACTCACAGTGCCCTAGAAGGGGACTCCACCAGAAAAAGAACCGTGCACAGGTCAGGCACAAAAGGGGAAGCAAGACAGACCCCCCACAAGGCAAAAAGAAAAAGAAAAAGAAAACCCGCAAGAGGACAATGTACCCCAAGGAACAGAGCCGGCCGCTGTGAGTGGTGAAAACAAGGTGTGCAGCACCCTGTGCCCACCAGTGCAAACTGCCTCTTACCCTAAGGTAAACAAGGAAGACAAAACCCCCAAGCACCCAACGGGCGGCCAAAAAACCGAGCAGTAATGCTGTCTAGCAGAGGCAGGTCCTGAGGAGCTTGTCGAAGGTGGCCCCAAGCCCCAAGGGCAGTACTTACCGGGCACCTAGGGATGATAACCCTAGGCGCATGCAGCCCGAGTACCGTAGAATAACTCCTGGCTCTCGCACCCCTCGAAGACAGCCACCACACTCTAAGCACCGTGCTGAAAACCCTGGAGCCAAGCACACGACCTCCACCTCTAGCATCAGCCTGAGAACTAAATTGTGGATAGCTGGCATGTGGCGTCTGAGGCTCCCCCTTCCCCCTCCCGGGAAGGGGGGAGCTGCGCAGACAGCAGTGCAGCGACGTGTGACGTCATGATCGTTTGCTTGTTTTGTTTAGATGAGTTCTATCCATTTGTTCGGCTTCTGGTAGCAATATTTTCACCAGAATAGAGGTTTGTTTTTGGGATGCTTACCTTTCTGGGTGCCTGACCCGGTCGATGGCAGACAGAATGCTTTCAACCACACGGGGGTTTCTATAGGCCATTGCTTCCCTTGCCTCTTCTGATGGGGCCAGGTTCTGGCTCGTGGTCCTCGGTAGGCCCATTGAACTCCATATACATGACTGATGCCAAAGTCTGACATTAGCATATCAGCCTAGTAAGCTCCAGGGAGCCAAAGGGACTCCCCCAGAAAAGTATTTATAATCTTTCCAGTGTTCTGACTTCAATTTTCATGTTACATCTTTCATTTTGGTATCACATTGTGTGCAATCTAATGGCACTCATTTTAAAACCACTCCCAGATTGATCGGATAAAATTTAAATTTTTAACAAATATTTTAAAATGATGGACGCTACTCGTGTCCACGACTCGGGAGCGTACGATGAGTGCAAAATTGTTAATGTGTTTACTTTGTGCATTAATAGTATTATTGTATTATGTCTTTCAGAATCCTGGCTTTGACTTCAGTGGTGCTACACTCAAGAAATGTTACGATAAAATTCCTCAGTCTGCCCTGGAGAAGTTGGAGGAGCAGAAAGCCTTGGAAGCACAGACTTCTTCACAACAGTCTGTCAAGTGAAGGCAGCTGAAGATTTGTAGAAAATACAAATACATGAACAGTATTGTGAAGATAATTCACTCGCGTGTTAGTGAAACTGCATTCAAGTTTGCATTGCAACTAATGGACAGTGTGAATACTGCATTGAAATGCCAGCTTTCAGTTTCTTTTAAGGGAATTTGTTTTATTCTTTTTGTTTTTGTTTCCTATTATAAGTTTCTTATTTATGTCAGATATCCTTAATATTAAGTGTTCATATTATAAACATTGTTTTATTTATTATTCAATTTATTTTTAGCATCTATTTTACTATAAAATGTCTAGCTAGATGTTTTTATCCTAAAAGTACTTTATTTTAAATATATCAACCCTTTGGTCACATTTTCTTTCCTTAACCAAATATAATTTGTGTTATTTTATGCACAGGACATTTTTCAGAGGACAGTTTAGCTCTTCCAGTTTTAGCTATCACAACCTTATGTCATATATAACTGAGGAATGCTGTTTTGCACCTTTATTCATATTTGAACCAAACAAAATTGTCATTAAAATTACCTTAAAAGAGGAGACAACAACATTTCAGGGAATGCTGTTACTATGTTTACACAAAATGGGAGATGATAATTACTCGGGAACACTGAAATGATGGGCCATCATTACTGGCCAATAACATAGTAATGTTATTGGCTCGTAGTTAGAGTCCATGTGCCAAATGTTAAGTTACGTCATAAACTAAGTTCCCAACAAGTCAGTGGGAAGACCATCTCCTACCCAGACTTGAAAGCTCCGGATCTCTCTCTAAGTTTCTCTGTTCCTCGCTCTGCACATTACATAATTTTACACTTCTAGTTTTATAGGGTTGGACTTGTATCAAACATCTTGGCTTGTATAGCAGAAACACTAAGCAATACCTACTAGCAGGTGGATAGCAGAGGTTCATTATACAGGTACAGTATACTGTATATTGTATCTTGGCTTCACTTGACATTTTTAGTCAATCAAAGGCATCTTTGTTGTCACAGCATCATGTCAAACCATCAGCAAATAGTTTGGGTTGAAATAACCTTGGATACAGATATGTCTTGCTTTTCTTCAACAGCATCATTTACTTTTAATAATAATTATTCATTGTGTTGGGGGACACAATGGACATGGGACATGTTGCAGTAGGTGAAAGGAAATGTGCCCGATCATTTTTGTCCCGCTTGGGATTCGAACCTGGAATTCTCAACTGTGCGTCAAGAACGAATCCACTTATACTACCAGGACCCTCTAACTACTACTACTACTACTATTTTTTATATTATTCCATTTGTGGTCCTGTATTTTTGACTATCAATCAGGGAGTAAACATTAATAAACACTCTAATATTATACATTATTTCTTGAGACATACCTGCATAATACATTATCTTCAAAGGTCAGCCCTCCATAAGGTCTTCTTTTCTTTAACTCTTTTACATTATCTTGAGGAGGAGGACCGCCCATGAGAAGACAAGTAAGATTGGGTGGATAGGTCATTTGGCATGTTGATCTGATACAATCAAGTTTGCTGAATAGCCATAAGAGTAAATTATTGAAGTATTTTACTTCAATAATTTAATTATACAAGGTTCCCTTGGCTTTAGAATCCTCACAGTTGTATGTTGCAAACTAAAAATGAGTTTTTAAGGACTGCTTGTAAGGTTATTTAAATTTACTGTATGTGACATTGATTGCCAGGTGGAAGAGGTTGACACCTGCCAGGTGGCAATAAATATGTATCATCTGCTGTCCTTGTTTGGAGCATTTTGCACTTGTTGGTAGAACTACGTCCACACACCGGACAAACATGCTGCCGGAGACATATATGAAAATTCACTTTTGTAAACAGAGTGGTAGATGGTTGGAACAAGTTAGATGAGAAGATGGTGGAGGCCAAAACTGTCACTAATTTCAAAGCGTTATATGACAGAGTGCTATGGAGACCAGACACCATGAGCGTAGCTCTCATACTTGTAACTACACTTAGGCAATTACACATTCTTCACAAGAATATATTCCAATATTCCTGAGTATGAAGTAATTACAGAGCTCAAAGTACCTCATACCATTTGATATGAAGTCACTGATAACAGGGCATTCACAGATATAGTGTTAAAGAGTATGTTCTCTCAAGTAGGACTGTAAACAGATGTTTTTTCCACCAAGAGGGTTATAAACCCATGGAACCGCCTACCCGCTTCAGCCGTAAATGCCAAATTCCAGCAAAAAAATATCATTAAGACAATTGGCGGGCCCTTTAACAAGCCACCGGCTTTCTGTCCTCGTCGAGGCCACTAGATAGTTAGTGGCCCTTGGGTAAATTCAGTAAATATATACAATAATTGTCGGCGTATCTTCCGAGCAACAAGGACAGCTACACAGTATCTCTTAGAATTACGTAGGTAAACAACAAATGTAACATATTTGTTTACTACAATGTCGGTGCTGCCTGTAGAAGTTGAAAAAACAGTTTTACTTCAAAATATACTTATTTTATAAGAAAATTCGACGTAAATAGGAGGCAGTAGAGCTCTGATAAGCCAGCGCTAAATCTTTAATATGAAGAATTTTGCTCTCTGATTGGCCAAATGAAACACCGTAGTGACCTCTGTCAACATGCAGGTGAACCAGACCCAGAACCCAAATATCTTCGTAAGTGGACCTACCTGAATTGCACGTAAGCATCTACTTAGGGCATACTTAGGAACCTTCGTAGCAAACCTACTTACGAAGAAATACATGGAGCTTGGTGAATCTAGGTCCAGGAGGGTAATCTGGTGCGCTGATTGATTGATTGATAAAAATTAAGCCACTCAAAAGGTGGCACAGGCATGAATAGCCCATAATGGTGCACTGGGTGTGATGCCACTTTGGCATGAATTCTGGAACTGTAGACTTGAAGCCGGCTAGATAAATGGACACTGCTTTTGCCAAAAGTGACGGCCGTCCAGATGGCGCTGGTTCCTTCTTTAACTATTAACCGGCTCTTAAACTGCTTGTTTCGGATGGCGTGAGCTCCCAGCGACCCAGGTGCGAGGTGGGGTGACAGGCAGTGATTTATGGGGAGGGGAAGGGACTGGAGGCACTGTCTAGATGTCTGATAGTTGTTATTGTTCTTGTGGCTGCAGCACTTGAATACATAGATGAGATATGGGCAGAATAGGTGATGATGGAGCAGGCTGAATCTCTTCCTAGAGATTTTACTGTTTACTGTTATATATATATATATATATATATATATATATATATATATATATATATATATATATATATATATATATATATATATATATATATATATAATGTTTTTATTTATTTATACAAGAGTTCTTACAGTCTTGTACAGCCACTAGCACACATAGCATAGCTATGCATACAGCTAGTGGGTAGCATACAGCCACTAGCATACATAGCGTTTCGGGCAAGTCTTTAATCCTAATTTTCACACACACATCCCCAGGAAGAAGCCCGTAGCAGCTGTCTAACTACCAGGTACTGTACCTATTTACTGCTGAACAGGAGCATCAGGGTGAAAGAAACTCTGCCCATTTGTTTCCGCCTGGTCCGTCTCCACAGGTGTTCGAACCCGAACCCTTAGGACTACGAACCCCGAGCGCTGTCCACTCAGCCGTCGAGCCCCTATATATATATATATATATATATATATATATATATATATATATATATATATATATATATATATATATATATATATATATATATATATATATATATATATATATATATATATATATATATATATATATATATATATATATATATATATATATATATATATATATATATATATATATAGATAGATAGATAGATAGATAGATAGATAGATAGATAGATATAGGGGCTCAATAAATTAAGTGCTCAGTATACAAGTTCCTGAGCATAAAAGTTCCCATTAGATAAGTACTCAGTATATAAGGACTGCATATTGTATATAAACAAGCTTTGACATATTATTTGTATACATGTTACTTCCCTAAACTGCCGCCAGGGTAACTTCATTTTATTTTTTATCTAAGATGAACTGCTACATCCCAGTAATATTTCCTTAACAATATATATAATTAAATCGGACATATATAACTATAAAAATTAAGTAATATGAACATTTATATGGTTTAATTATTTTAATTATATTGATAGTGAGCTGTGTGGAATAAATGTGTCAAGCGTTGTTCACTCTGGGTAAAAAATTTACGGGTTGTGATGGACAAGATGTCGTCTGCAGCTAGCGGGTCACTCCAGGACCGAACGTTGAATAAAGTCGCTCTGTGCTCGGCGGTGTTTGCTGGATTCGCCTACGTGGGTTACTCATATGCCAAGACAGCTTTCTGCAGAAAATTGGCACGCAGGCATGACTTGCGTAAGTGCTAAATAAGGCTGTGAAATGGCGGAGATGAGGGGGTCTCGCAGGAGGTTGGAGACGGTGACTGTCGAGCTTCAGTTAATCTTTGACATTTATCTGTTTGTGCTGCTCTTAATGGCGTTATTAATCTTAGTGAGTATTTGTTGTGTGGCAATGGAACCATGAATGTCAAATGGCGAAGTGGGCAATGCCAGTGGGTGACACAAGGTGGGTATTGCTGGTGTGACGGTGGCGGCTGATAAATCTCCATAGTTATAATTCGTATCCTTGTATCAGACAGTATAAAAATATTGAGCTACATAGTGATATACTTATGTGACATAAGGCGAGGCTGAGTTGAAGATGGGAAGTGTTGTGGTCACAAGTAATCAATGTGAGTAGTTGGGTGGACGAGGGTATGGGGTGGGGTGTGGTCCGGGTGGCCTCTTGTGTTCTGTGAGTGACTAGTTGTAGGGAATACATCAGCCAGAATCCTTGAGTAGTGATAGGAAGCAGGGAAATAATAGTCGTTTTGTTACTTCCATTCCAGTAGCTACTGGCAATGGTTTGGTTTCCCAGCCACTTTGACTGGACGGTAGAGCGATGGTCTCGCTTCATGCAGGTCGGCGTTCAATGCCCGACCGTCCAAGTGGTTTGGAACCATTCCTTCACCCTGTCGCATCCAAAATCCTTATCCTGACCCCTTCCAAGCCTAACAAAGTCGTAATGGGTTGGCACTTTCCCCCTGATAATTAAACAAAAAAAAATTGGTTTCCCATTATCTGGGACAAGAAGCCCATTAGGCTTATCAAAGTCCCCTCCTCCCCTCCCCTGTGAATTTTATGATTAATCTTTGTTTGGATGCTACCTACATCAGTTCTCTATATCTGAGGTACCTTTTTACTGCTAGGCCGACAGAGGCATTAATTGAGAGAAAACACGCCCAGACATCTTGTCTTACCTGGGACTCAAACTCGATTAAAAATGGTTGAGAGCTGAACTAATTACTGTGCTGCATACCAAGGTACCTATTTCTTAACATGCGCATTCATACCCCAATACATTACAAAGATTTGCTTTCAGTCAGGAATTCTAAACACAATCCCCAGTAGTGATACATTCATGATTGACAATTGTATGCTTAGAATTGCCTAACAAGAACCTCTAAATAACACAACCAGGTGGCAACACCAACTCTGCCTTATGCATCAAATAAGCCTCGACACTCGTGTACATCCGGATTGCATTGTCAGTTGGCAGAGGGAATTGTTCTTAGATGATGAGCATGATGAGTGATGAACATTTTGTTTACAGGGCCATTTATTGTTTTTTAACCATTTGTAAAGTTTATGTAGATTGCTTTGCAAGGCCTCAATGTTATTTGCACTTTCCACTTTACCAGTAGATCCTTTTTCTCATATACCCAGTATGTAGTTGTATTTCCAGATCTAAAATTAACACAACTTTCTTAGGTGACCAAAGACCAGAAACTTTACCATACTCAAAAAGAAATGTGAAAATAATAATACAGTTATTATAAACAGGTCTTATGATGTATTAATCTTGTAATTTACCAATATAGTTTTTTTAATGCACGTCTGACTTTCATCAATAAAGGACTTAAATGGCAATGTTCTGTTGAACAGGTGATGACGACCCGACAGAGGTATCACGGGTGGTGTTTCGGAGGTTGTCTCAGACAACGCAAACGGACGCGCTCCTTGGAAACTTGGATGTCACTGGCACCACTGGCAAGCTTATCATTCGCCCTAAAACAGTTCAGGTTTGGACAGCTTACTGCTTTTACTCTTCTCTTCCAATCTTAAAGTACTATTATCTGTAATTAAACTAATTAGTTTCTATAAACAAAACACCCCAGGCCGTCCGTCTTCGTGGACGGCCTGTCTCGGTTTGTGCCCCTGTCCACAGAATGGACGGTCGATGCCGACTCATTCAGTTGGCTCTGCCAGACGTTCGGGCACCCGGAGGTGGACCTCTTCACATCGGCGTGGTTGCGGTGCTTACCGTTGTATGTGGCACCCTTCCCCGACTGAGAGGATGTCGGGATCGATGCCTTTAGGCAGGAATGGTCGAGGTGGGGGTTCCTGTACCTCTTTCCATCGGTTCAGCTGTTGCTCCAGGTCCTGACTCGCTTGGCGACTTATCCGGGGAGAGTAGTCCTTTTGGCCCCATGGTGGCCGGCCCACCCTTGGTTTCAGGCGCTGCTTGCACAATGTCCGGACCCGGAGGTTTTCCCGCAGCTCCGCCTCTTTCAGCAGATCAGAGCTGTGCATCACGTAGCTAGTTTGGACTTCTCCTCGAGTTTACGCGTATGGTATTTTTGACTCGAGTCTATCATCATCTCTATGGTGATCAGGTGGCTTCGTTGTTGGTGTCCCACCTGTGGGCTTTGTCTAGGCAGCAGTATGAAGTCTCTTGGCAGTCTTTCCATTTTTTCTTCGGCTTCGTTGGTATACTTCGCTGTCGGTTAAGGTTGTCTTATTCTTTCTTTCTTGGTTGTTCCAGGACCATCGACTTATGCTGAATACTGTTGCCTCTTATCGTGTGGCGCTGGCAGAGCTGCTGCAGCTTCATCCCCACTTTTTACTTTACAGGAAAAGTTACCCTCTAAGGGTGCTGAGATCTACCATGAAACATTCAGGAATTGGTGGCAGGTTTGTTGGATTGTTGTGCTTCCACACTTAAACTGTGGGATTAGTGTTTTGTCTCCACTTACTGTTTTTTTCTTTGTGATGTCCTGTCCTGTTATCAGAGTTTGGGGGAATTCTGGAAGTCTACTGCATGTCTGCAGCCAGAGCCATCCTATCAGTTCTCAAGCCGTGTTGTCAGTTTTATTGTGTTATTTGAATGAACCTTCTTGGAGGCATTCAGTACTCGATTGAATAAACACACCATTGCCTCCCTGACACCAGTATGACCTGACAGAAATGTTTAGAAAGATCCCTCTTATTCAATTGGATCTAATGGTAGAAGGAAAGAACTTGCCTTTAGGACAACCAAGTGACCTACTTAGAAAAGTGCTTCTTGTATCACCCAAACTTTTTTGTTTTTCTCTCAAAATTTTGAACAGTGATAACTGTTGCACTGCATCCAGATATAATAAAGCTCCCTATTATCTGAACCAATCTGGTTCAGCTTTAAAAAACTGAGCAGGCACTCTACTCTTTATAAAATGTTACAAAATTTGGAGCTTATCAGTTCCAGAGTAAAAGGAAAACCTTGAGAGTTTACAACTTCAACTAAAAAGCTTCTGGAAATAGTAAATTGCACATAAAGAATAGTCAATATGTATAGTTATTTGCCATATGAAAACTCTAGATAAAAGCACTGCAATACCCTTATTGCTCATGTTAGGCAGACTCTATATGTACCCAATTGTGTTCATTCTTGTATCTCTCTCGCTCCTGTTTTCTTACTTTAGCAATTTACTTCAATGATGCTACTCTCAGCATTTTGTTCCACTTACCTACAACTCGGTGTTGGATCAACTTAAACTGCAACTATTACATTTTAATAAAAATAATCTAATTTGGATCTTGCTATGAACTTTATCTTAGCTGGTTATTTCAAACCCTTGTTTATATTCCTTTGGTTTTAGTACAGTGTAATAAATTGCCTCTATATGGTACTAATACTCAAACACTGTATTTAAAAAAGATTTAATAGTGCTTATAAATAATAAATTAATTTTACAGGGACATAATCAGGGATTACTAATTAGTTAACTATTTCAGGAGAGGATTCGTGAGCTGAACCTGAAGGCACGACAGTTTGCCGACACATTTATTGCTATTCAGACAGGCAACGGCCACACTGGTCACGCTGTCTCTCGTAACTCTGCTATTCACGACACCAAGAGCTTACAGGTGAGGAGATAGTTAATGTTCAGGTATAAACCATGAATAACTTTATGTGGGAGGTAGTTAATGTTCAAATGTAAATCATGAATAACCTCAGGATTGTAGAAAGTTAATGGTATTTTACTTAATTTGTAAGATAATGAAAATGGATGTGAATAAAACTGTAAACAACTGAATACTTTGTATAACTTGATGGTAGCAAATTGGGTCAGTTTGTGTGTGTCACTGTCGTTATATTTGATGCCTTGTTCCTTCCCAAACTGGAGAGTTGGGCACTTTTAGGCTCACTCCCAAACAATTCTAGGCTTGGAAAAGCATGGACATTATATTTTATTTTTAAACTATGAATACCGAGTAATCTGCTGAATTACTCTTTGAGCTTGTCTTGCCGTTGCCTAAGAAAATGCATTAGTAGCCAGAGGTCAGACTGAGCTTCCATTCCTTTTCTGCTATCCTGCTAGGATTCTGCTAGGATTAGGTCAGTTGATTGAGGAAAGGACTGCTGTGCAGTATTGTGTACCTTGAGTTTAGCAAAGTTTTTGACACTGTGTCTCACAAAAGATGGATTAGAAAGGTTGAGGCTCATGGTATTATGGGGGCTATCCTAATTTTGATTAGGGCTTGGTTATTTCAATGGAAACAAAGAGCTAGCATAGATGGAGTTAAGTGAGAATAGGAAAACTGGTGTAAGTGGAGTGACCCAGAGCTTTGTCTTGAACTGAAGTTTCTTGTTGGCTTCCAGCAGCAGCTTGATTCCCACCCAAAGGGTTTTCAGGAACAACCAAGGCAAAGTAGATTCCCAGCAGATGGGAACCCTTTATGATGCATACATTTCCTGCTTGTTTAATGTAATGTACTTGTTTGAATTCTAGTGTTCCCCATGGAATTCTCCTCGGCTTCTCAGTCCCGTTGATGTTAGACATCTGATTACTTCGAGATCAACAGAGAATCTCACGCACATTCCCCCAGATGGCTCGCCTTACAGGTAGGTGCCAAGCACTTTGGAATGTTCTTGGCTAACCAAAAAAGTCACCCAATATGGCTGCCTGTATACACCATAATTGCTGCCTACTTGAAGGGTTTTACAATAGCTGAAGATTAACCAAACCCACCATCACAACAACCTTTGTTTCTTTTAAAAAATAATGGAACCCATGCTTGTTTGTTCTCATCTTCTTGAAGTTATCTTGAGGTGATTTTGGGGCTTAGCGTCCCTGCGGCCCGGTCCTCGACCAGGCCTCCATTTTGTTACACACCCTCAGGAAGCAGCCCGTAGCAGCTGTCTAACTCCCAGGTACCTATTTACTGCTAGGTAACAGGGGCATCAGGGTGAAAGAAACATTTTGCCCATTTGTCTCCGCTTCCACCAGGGATCGAACCCGGAACCTCAGGACTACGAATCCGAAGCGCTGTCCACTCAGCTATCAGACGCCCTTCCCAATTCACTTGGTTGTATTTGCTCCTTAACTCTTGCACTCTACTGAAAATAATCCAACCCATCCTCCTGTTTAGATAGTAGTTCTTGTAACTATGTGCACCATAGTACAAAAATTGACATACTAAGCAATTGGATGGTAGAATTTAGTATTATTCACTTTATAGAGTCCGAAAAAATGAAGCTAAAAAATAAACTTAAATATTCCTAGTCCTAGTATTGCACACACATGTTCTTTATTAATCTTCAGATATCATGTTTAAGGCCTAGGAAGGTTAGATTAGGCTAGTTTAGTTTGTCTTTGTAACAGAAAATCTTTTCTGGTTTGTCCAAATTCAATAGTACCGATTACTACTTTTTAATTATGTTGTTCGTCAGTATGTGTGTACTGTGATTATCATTATTACTATAAGTACTACCAAAACAGGAGGATGGGGTAAATAATCTAAAAAAATCATGTAAAGCTGTATAATCACAAAAATGACATCACATTATCAGGTCCATGTGCAAATGTTCTGGGTGGCAATTAAAGGCCTGAGATCACCTGGGGCTTTCCCTATTTACACTTTGAAGCAACACTGTTTTCATCTGCTCTGTATATCTGAAGGTCAGGCTACAAAATTTAGTCGAGATACTATCTGCACATACAGGCCTCTCTATGTGATAGGCCTATTTCAAATACTTGCCATGTTTGGTTTGACTTGTATAGGAATGTCTGGCCAGTTCATCAAAAGTTCTATAACTTATTTTTTTCTGTGATTGTTTCCATCTGAAATGTTGCTGTATAATTGAATTTATCATTAAAGCCACGTAACCCCAGTCCATATAAGTGGGCATCACACTTACATTAACAACTATAGACCAATATCAATCCTACCCACATTATTGAAACTATTTGAGAAAACTAATATACAAACAGCTTCACACACATACCTAGCCAAACATGACATACATGGCTATTGTCAGTATGGCTTCCGACCTGCAGAAAAGCATCAACACCACAATAAATATATATGACTTGATACATTTGCTCTTTACTTTAAATAATACCCAATAGGACTCTTTATTGGTCTTTAGAATGCCTTTGACACCGTTAATCACAATAACCTTTTTAAATGGTATCAGTGTGGCATCAGGAGTCACTTCCTTTAGTACATATGATCTTATCTCAGTGATAGGCACCAGCATGTTTCTCTGAATGATGTTACTTCTCCCACAGTGCCAGTACATTGGAGAAATTGAACAAAATTGATTGCCAGGGACAGTGAGCTCCCACTGTATGATAAACAACAGAGGTCCACTTGCAACAATTTCACACTCAGTCTTAACTCCATTTATGCTAAACCTCTGCTTCCTTTGAAACAATTATGAACGTTTAAGGATCGGTGCCTATTTGATCGTACCCAGGGCTCTAACGTGGCTAAAATTGCTTACGAGGTGTAGGGCGAGCATGCTGCTATTGTCCCACAGGTACTGTAACCATCCCATCTTTATAACTAGCAACTTATTCGCAATCCTCAATGATACTAGTACTCTACTTGACTAACAATTATAAAATGTGCAAGACAAGGGTTCACTAAGCCCAACTTTACATTCTATAAAGGCCCTGGCTAATACTTCATTTGGTCTTGACTTTCACATTTACCCTCCATATTTGACATTGCTCTATGCTGTCATTTGATGTGCTTTAATTTTTTTACCATTATTATTATTTCTCCTTTTAAACTGAATGCATTTATTACAACCTTTGTACTGGAGAAAGCAAGAGAGCTGCATAGGGCAAGGAATATAAAAATTCCTGAGGAAATTCTAGAGTTTTTGTTAATTTTGTGTGTCACAACAGGCCAAAATGGGTACGCAAAAGTTTACGGAAGAAGAAGCAGGCCGAGCAAAACAGTGACCCGGATGGAAAACAGCGGCAGCGGAGAGTGGAGGAGGAGGCACGGCAGCTGTACAACACCACCAAACCAGAGTTGACGCAGAGATTGGAGAACCTCAGCACCAGGGGCAGGTGAGCACATCCATTACAGCAGGCTAGTAGCAGTTGTTTGGTGGGAGTTTTATAGTATAGACCTTTCTAGCAAGAAATGTGTGATGGCTATGAAGACTAAACCACACACCAAAAGATGAGGAGACAATGTTTTGGTCCGTCCTGGACCATTATCAAGTTGATTGTGATGGGAACAAGGTGGGTGTTGTTGTTTTAGATTCAGCTACTCGGAACAAATAGTTGCAAGTAGCACGGGCTATGATGAGCCCCGTAGTGGACTTACCTGGCACAGGAGCGGGGCTGTAACTTGGGGAGCAAGGGAGGCACGGGCATTAAGTAAGTCGAGAGAAGTGGGGAGATGTGAGGAGGAGGAAATTCCTAGAGGAAGGCAAGAGCAAGGTAAAAGGTATGGATGGAATGGGTGTAATATAGGGGTGTAAGAAAGGGAGGGGGGAGTAATAATGGGTACACTATAAGAATGGGAAAGTAAGAATAAGATGAGAAAGAAACAGAAAAAGAAAGTAAAAAAAGATGGGTAGGCTTATGTTAGGTCACGTTAGAAAGGTTAGAGCATTTGAGTATGTACTGTGACAGGCAAGAGTTAACAGTAACAAAGCCAGGACTAAGATTCATGTTGGGTAGGTTGTGTATTAGAGCTGATTCGACAAGACAGCATCTGGAGAGTAGAGGCAGGAAAGAGCATTTTAGAAGAAGACCAATCAATAGGATGACTAGAATCCCTAACATGACAGAAGAAAGCATTGTTTGTGTCTGCAGACTTAACACTTCTTTTATCTTTATCGACTTCTTAAGACTGTCATTTAGTGTACAGCCAGTTTCCCCAAAGTATTGGAGAGGACAAGATGAACAGGAAATAGAGTAGGCACCAGCAGCATTAGAAGCAGGAGGAGCAGTGTGAACCAGATTACTATGAAGAGTGTTAGTTTGTCGATAGGCGAACTTTTATGTCAAGAGGAATATATGTGCATGGCCTTTCAGTAATATTTCAACATTTCATAATTCTATTAGATTAAATAAAATAATTTGCCTTATAAATTCATGAACCCAGAGTAAAGTGATATGAGAACTGCAGATGTGTTGATTTATTGGTGAAGATGTGTATGAACCATGTTGCTGGAGGTTTTCAGTCACTTTATTGACTGTTCTGGATATGATGAATCACTAACTCTGCATAGTACTTTAGATAATCAGCCAGTCATTCTACAGTAGTTGGATATGTTGGATTATCATCCAATCAATTGTGCTGAATATATTGGATTATCATTTAATCAATCCTTTGGAATACATTGAATAATCAAGGCCTATATGATACATTAGATAATAGGTCAGTCAGTACTTTGAGATATATAACACCTGATCACCCAATCAGCTTTATGGTATACTGTGCATTACATGATTTTTTAATCCATCCAGTAAGGTTATACCGTAATGGATAATCACTAGGTCGATCCTTTAAGATACAGTATTTTGTATAACTATTTTATTCCTCGGGCTACAAGTAGGAATAATTGCATGGAGTTACTCGCATGCTTAACAAATTCTCCAACATCGAGTAGGAACGTTTGTTTCAGGGTGTTGACGCCATATGAAGCTAAGAGCCTAGTGGCGCTGCTGTACTCGGAGGACAAGACGCTAGTGGAGAGGACGCTAGTTACCATTGCCAACTGTGCCGCATTCAGCGTTAACTTGGTAATTTATGCTTTAGAGTAATGACAGCATTTCTAGAAACACTTGGAAATATAACTGAAAATAACTAATACTATAATTGAAAACAGTTTAAAAATCAGTGTAAAATAAATATAATAATAATAAGGAATTGTCCAGTATTGTCCACATTTATTATCCACATTTTGTAACCAATCAGATATGTAACTGTATAATAATAAGGAATGTATAAATAATGATAAAACATATAATAAAAATTATAATGTTAATATTAATAATTTAATGTAGCCTAGCATAATAGCAATATGAATGCTAATTCATACTTTATTAATCAATTGACTACACCTCATTGATTTCTATTACTCTCTCATGCCACCTAAAACACTCATTTTCTGAATTACTTACTCCTTATCATATCTCCATGCTTAGGCAATTTCTCATAAGATTCTGTATTTTTTTCATGATTTTCCACATGAACTACATCATGATTTTCATGTAAAAAATACTGATTAAAAGAGGGCACTGTTGTTTGGGACTTGTAAGTGATATGTAGTGAGAGCCAGGCAACTAGGCAGTTGTGTATTATTAAAAGACACTCGTTGGTAACTACTTATTGTTACCCACTGGTGTTTATGGGGAAGAAGATCTGGCTGTTTGGACCCAAACCCCTTAGCAAATGATGTTTAGTGCTTTTAAGCCTCTAGATATTCTAGAGGCTATGTTCACTATCATATTCACTCTTCAAACATAGAGGTTGCATCCACTTCTTTCAGTACATTAGACTTGTTAGCCCATCCACATTGGATATGAGTATTTTTTTTCATCTCTTTAACTCATTAACATTTCTTTCTTCCACCAATAGTTAATTTGTAATCTTCAAGTTGCAACTGAACATCTCAAACTTGGTGAGGCATATCATGAAACATCCTGCTGCATCCGACAGTGAGGAGAGAGAAAGAAATTTAAAAAAAAGGACAGTGGACAAATGTAAAACAGAACCAGGCCTATTCTATAATTCATTAACAACAAATTGCAGATAAAGGATAATATTCAGAGGTTGAAATGGGAAACAGATTCACGGAATATAGAAAGGAAGTGTGTGAAATATTAAAAGACACGTTCCAAAGTGTGTTTGGACAAAATGAAATCTTCTGGGAACCAGACACGATAAGAATTCCAGAGAACAACATAGAGCTCATAGAGGTGTCTAGAGACGAAGTGAAACAAATGCTCTTGGAGTTAAGTAAGAACAAAGCAGTTGGTCCAGATGGAGTTTCACCATGGGTTCTGAGATAATGTGCATCTGAGCTCAGCATTCCACTTCACCTGATTTTTCAGGCACTCCTGTATACAGGAATTGAAGCTGATGTGTGGAAAAAGGCTAACATAGTTCCAATTTACAAAAGTGGCAGCAGGGAAGACCCCTTCAATTGTAAACCTATATCATTGACAAGTGTAATAGTCAAAATATTGGAAAAAAAATTAAAAGTAACTGGGTAGAATACCTGGAGAAAAATGATATAATATCAGATGAACAGTATGGTTTTTGATCCTGTGTAATGAATTTACTCAGTTTCTATGATTGAGCCACAGAGATTTTCAGGAAAAAGATGGTTGGGTTGACTGCATCTATCTGGACCTAAAAAAGGCTTTTGACAGAATTCCACATAATAGGTTGTTCTGGAAACTGGAACATATTGGATGGGTGACAGGTAAGCTTCTAACATGGATGAAAAATTTTCTACCCGATAGAAAAATGAGGGCAGAAATCAGAGGCAATGTATCGGACTGGAGAAATGTCATAAGTGGCGTACCACAGGGTTCAGTTCTTGCACCGATAAAGATTCATTGTCTACATAAACGATCTACCAGATGGAATACAGAATTACATGAACATGTTTGCTGATGATGCTAAGATAATAGGGAAGCTAAGAAACCTAGATGATTGTCATGCCTATTAAGAAGACCTGGACAAAATAAATATGTGGAGCACCACTTTACAAATGGAATTTAATGTTAATAAATGCCATGTTATGGAATGTGGAAATGGAGAACATAGACCCCACACAACCTACAAATTATGTGAGAAGTCTTTAAAGACTTCTGATAAAGAAAGAGATCTAGGGGTGGTTCTAGATAGAAAACTATCACCTGAGGACCACATAAAGAACATTGTGTGAGGATCCTATGCTACACTTTCTAGCTTAAAAATTGCTTTTAAATACATGAATGGCAAAATACTAAGGAAATTGTTCATGACTTTTGTTAGGCCAAAGCTGGAATATGCAGCAGTTGTTTGATGTCCATATCTTAAGAAGCACATCAACACACTGGAAAATATGCAAAGACATGCTACTAAGTGGCTCCCAGAACTGAAGGACAAGAGCTACGAGGAGAGGTTAAGAGGCATTAAATACTGTATGCCAAAACTAGAAGATAGAAGAAAAAGAGGCGATATGATCACTACATACAAAATAGTTACAGGAATCAATCAAATTGATAGGGAAGAATTCCTAAGACTTGGAAAATTTAAGAACAAAAGGTCATAGATTTAAACTAACTAAACAAAACTGCCGAAGAAATATTAGAAAATTCACTTTCGCAAATAGAGTGGTAGACGGTTGGAACAAGTTAGGTGAGAAGGTGGTAGAGGCCAAAACCATCAGTAATTTCAAAGCATTATATGACAGTGCTGGGAAGACGGGACACCACGAGTTTTGCTCTCATCCTGTAACTACACTTAGGTAATTACACCCAGCCAACCTTCTCACAACTAGCATAGGTGGCAGCTCAGGTCACCCAAGGGTTCAACCTGCCTGCTTCACTCATATACTGTTGCCATAATGCACTCGATTCCCATTGGGAAGGAGGGCAAGGAATGGTGAGTATGGAGAGTTCCTGAGGCTGCTTGATTTCTGGGCTAGCCATCAGTTGCTTCACAGTGCATAGCCCCAGTAGTATTTAAGAGAGAAAACTGTCATTAAGATAGAAAAACAATATGGAGGGCTGACTTGTGGGAAGGGGTGAAAAGACCAAAAGCCCAGAGCATGGGTAAAGATGAAATCAGTAACTTGAAAAGGCATCCAAGTGCCACACAGGTCTGGCAAGGACATGGAATATCCAGAAGGTAATGAGCAGCCAAAACTTTTAGACTGTCACAAACCCTGTGCCCAAATATTTGCCATAGTCACATTAGTAAAGAAGACAGCATATAACAGCATACATGTACACATGCTTACTCTGATGCTCATTAAATTGGCTGACTAACCAATTTATAAATAACTAGAGAAAGCCTGGCCCCAGAACAAGGCACCATGAAAATGAGATTAATAAAAAGCTTGGGAACATAACACAAAGAATATCATTATGGCTGCAGAATAGAGAGCATGATGCATCTCAGGCTTGACAAATGAAGTGTCCACCACTAGATGACTCCTTCGAAAAGCAAAGGATTCATTCTTGGCTGAAAAGGACTAAAGGAGGATGGAGATGAGAAGAACAATCCCCAGGACAAAAGGAACAAACCCCTTTTTTTGTGGCAAAGAACATGAAGTTTGCAAATAAGATTACCAGAAGCCACAACCAGCAAGAAAGCAGACTTAAAAAGGGAAGTCTGACCTGAGAGTGGTAAAGAAAGTGAGAGGATAGAAAAGAGAGAAAGCACTAAAGGTGGTCTAAGCGTCCATGCCAGTATGCTCAACACAATAGAAATGCCATGACAACACAAAGGAGTGTAGCAAAAACTTTTGGCAGAGTGTATGAAGCAAATACCACTGTAAATAAGGAGGAGCAGGAACTAAAATTATTGGAACTCACATTGGCACATATTTGCACCAAGAGCATTTTCATATTGTAATAGCACAAAAATGGAGAATCTCTGCTAATTGGGTCCAAGTATTGTTAACCAGAGTGATAACAGACACTAATAATTTTGAAACCTCTCAATAAAGCTGTCATGAACACACATTACAGGGAAGGGCAGGGGCAAATAATTCTCCATTGAGCACATAAGGGGAAGCCTTCAAAAGTACAGTACATTAAAAATAAGGGTGACATCTTTGTAATCCAGAATGTTCAAATCATATGGAAACACTGGATTCTTTAAATTTTAATTGAGTATCAATTGGAGGTGCCTCACATTGGTGAATAGGTTTTCTGCAGTTTTATATATTCTTGTTTTTCTATTTAGTTTGTAGGATTTTTTTTAGTAAATCATAACGTAAGCATGATTTACTAAGTAAGCTGTGCAATTTACAGGATTTTTTGCGAGAGACAGGTTGTATCCATCGGTTGACGAGCCTTCTTGGTGATGCGGAGGTTCGGTTACCAGCAGTCCAGACTCTGGGGAACGTGGTCCTGTCAGAAGAAAACATAAGGCAGGCCAGAGTGAGTTTAAAGTTACCTTCTTGTGGCATTAAATTTAGCCGTGTTTAATGATGTCTATTGGTCTTTCATGTAGGCTCGTTAATATCGTGCTTCCGTACTGTATTTATGTTTTTGTTGAAGATTTTAATTTATTCACACTTTTAAGCAGTTCAACAAATAACAATTAAACTCATGCCTCAGAGACATTGAAATGTGGTAATACATATATTCGTTATGGGCCATTATCACATCAAAACTATGAAAGTTTTAGATAGCAAGTTGAGGTAGATAAAAGTGAGGTCACAGGAGGTGTTTAAGTGGCATTGAGTTGGAGAGGTGCATAAAGTGGATGGAGCAGTAATTAAGAGGTGGGAATGGAAGAGGGAGGGAGATGGCTCACCATTCCATATCATTAATATGTGAGTTTAGTGACTTTTATGTTCCATTTGCAGTATTGAGACTTTTTCTTCATGTTTAGCAGTGAATTGGGTGTTTTAGTACTTAATTAATCCTCACAAATCATTGACACACTAAGACACACAGTACGTCCGTGAGTTATTGAGTGAGTAGTTAATTACAGTACAACCTCGGTTCCACGAACTAACTATATGGGACCAAATCCAATTCATTGCAGTGAGGGATTTGTTGCAACTGAAGATGCCTCTAGGATGCATTTCCCATGCCATATGGGCTAATTTTCACTTAATAATTGTTCATTTTAACCTATAATATAATAGACAACTAGCAAATGAACACATCTGCAAATTTTTTTTGCATCTTGCTGATTTCTCACATCCCTATCCTCAAAACTCATTTTCAAAAGGTAGCAGGGCTATACCCGAGTGAATGAAAATCTTGCCACCTGAAAATGAAAACAAACCATAGAATTTAGTTTCAATATTCTCAATAACTTTCCCAAGGCTCCAACTGTTTCCTGTAATGTTGAGTCCATTTACAAAAAATATAAAAAACGGGATTTGAGCCACATTAGCAATTACCATTTATACCTTAATATTTCCCATGCTCTATGGGCTGATTTCTCAGAGCAAAATTTTAATTTCAATCTGTCATTTGAAGGACAACTCCCAAGAAAACCTGTCTGGAAGGAGATTTAACTACATCTTTCATATTTCCCATGCCTTAGCCTTGAAACCTTGTTTTGAAAGGAAAAAGGACCGATATTTGTGAACAAAAACTAGGAAATCTCAAAATTAGAATTAAATATAGAATTTGGCTTTAAATGTGCTCAGTAGCTTTACTAAAGGTCCTTTAGTATTTCTTGTAATGTCCCATCTTCAAAAATCATTAAAAATGTAATTGGAATCATATTAACCCTTGGAGGTTAAATATGGCTCCATGGTTAATATTTATCCCTGGACGTAATAACTACTGTGTCTGGCTACCTCACAGTTATTTTGAGTTATCTTGAGATTATTTCGGGGCTTAGCGTCCCTGCGGCCCGGTCCTCGACCAGGCCTCCTTTTTGTTACACATCCCCAAGCAGCAGGACCAGGAGAAAACTGGACTGTTTTCTAAGAGAAGTTCCGGACCAGCCGGGCTGTGGTGGGTATGAGGGCCTGCGGGCCGCTCCAAGCAACAGCCTGGTGGACCAAACTCTCACAAGTCGAGCCTGGCCTCGGGCCGGGCTTGGGGAGTAGAACTCCCAGAACCCCATCAACCAGGAATCAACCAACCAGTAGCCCGTAGCAGCTGTCTAACTGCCAGGTACCTATTTACTGCTAGGTAACAGGGGCATCAGGGTGAAAGAAACTCTGCCCATTTGTTTCTGCCTCCACCGGGGAGCGAACCCGGAACCTCAGGACTACGAATCCGAAGCGCTGTCCACTCAGCTGTCAGGCCCCCACGGTGTCCACAAAATTAGTAAAGTTTTTGAAATCTAGGGGTTTTCTGTGGGGAGCCCCTATGGCTCCTCGGAGCTTACTGGGCTGAAATGTTTATATTAGACTGTGGTATTAGTCGATTGGAGTTCTTGTCTACCGGGGACCACGAGCCAGAACCTGGCCCCCTCAGAGAGGTACTAGGAGCAATGGCCTATGGAAATCCTCATGTATTTGGAAGCATTCCAGGTCTGCATTGACTGGGGTTTGGCACCCAGAAAGGTAGGCATAACAAAACAAACCCCACATGGTAAAAATTTTTTTAATTGCTACCGAAGACTGAACAGAGAAACAGAACTCCCCAAATACTAAAACAAGCAAACATCTTAACCCACTGTTGTGGCACTCGACCGTTCAACTCCCCTTCCCACTGGAAGGGAGGAGGGGGGCACGGCTCTTCCGTGCCGGCTACTCCACCATTCAGTTCTTGGCTGATGTCCGACTGTGGCGGTCGTCGACTCTGGCTTCTGTTTCAGTGCAGTTTTGTGCCTTGTGGTGTATTTCTGCGGTGCGGTGTGCAGGCTAGAAGTAGTTCATCAGTACTGGGGCTGCATGTGCCTAGGGCCACCTTCCCTAAGCCCTATGTAATTACTGCCCTTGCTTTCTGGGGTTATCTTCCACAGGGCATACGGGAACCGCTTCCGTAGGGCTCTTTTGCTGCTAGGCAATTGCCTGTCCTTGGGGCCAGTTGGGGTGTTCATAGCCACTATTTGACCTTAGGTAGGTGGTGGTGTCATTGCTGGTAGGGGCACAAGGTACTGTGCAGCTTTATACACAGAGATTATGGTTATATAGAGAGATTATGGTAAGAGCAGACAAAAGATAAATCCCGATTATTGGTACTGGGGGACTTCAACTATAAGGGAACAGAGTTCCACATAAGAGGTTGTTCTGGAACCTGGAACATATTGGAGGGGTGACAGGTAAGCTTCTAACATGGATGAAAAAGTTTGTAATTGATAGAAAAATGAGGGCAGTAATCAGAGGCAATGTATCGGACTGGAGAAATATCACAAGTGGAGTACCACAGAGTTCATTTCTTGCACCGGTGATATTCATTGTCTACATAAATGATCTGCTAGATAGAATACAGAATTATATGAAAATGTTTGCTGATGATGCTAAGATAATAGGGAAGATAAGAAACTTAGATGATTATAATGCCCTTCAAGAAGACCTGAACAAAATAAGTATATGGAGCACCACTTGGCAAATGGAATTTAATGTACATAAATGCCATGTTATGGAATGTGGAATGGGAGAACATAGATGCCACACAACCTATAAATTATGTGGAAAATCTTTAAAGACTTCTGATAAAGAAAGAGATCTAGGGGTGGTTCTAGATAGAAAACTATCACCTGAGGACCACATAAAGAACATTGTGCGAGGAGGCTATGCTACGCTTTCTAACTTCAGAATTACTTTTAATACTGTACATGGATGGCGAAATACTAAAGAAATTGTTCACGACTTTTGTTAGGCCAAAGCTAGAATATGCAGTGGTTGTATGGTGCCCATATCTTAAGAAGCACATCAACAAACTGGAAAAGGTGGAAAGACATGCTACTAAGTGGCTCCCAAAACTGAAGGACAAGAGCTACGAGAAGAGGTTTGAGGCATTAAATATGCCAAAACTAAAAGATAGAAGAAAAAGAGGCACTATGATCACTACCTACAAGATAGTGACAGGAATCGATAAAATTGATAGGGAAGACTTCCTGAGACCTGGAACTTCGGGAACAAGAGGTCATAGATTTAAACTAACTAAACAAAGCAACCAAAGAAACATGAGAAAATTCACTTCACAAATAGTGGTAGACAGTTGGAACAAGGTAGGTGAGCAGGTGGTAGAGGCCAAAACCGTCAGTACTTTTGAAGCGTTATATGACAAAGAGTGCTGGGGAAGACGGGACACCACGAGCATAGCTCTCATCCTGTAACTACACTTAGGTAACTACACTTAGGTAATTACACTTAGGCAATTACACAGCGACCGGTTCTGTTTCTTCTAGGGATGTTGTGCTTTGGAGGGGTTTTCTTTTTGTCTATTTTGCCTGGTGTGGGTCTGCCTCCTTGGTTCTGATCCACCTTCTGTTGTATCGGTGTTCCTCTAGGCCCCTGTGATTGCACATGTCGCAGGTGTTCAGTTTTTAGCAGCTCTCTTGGTAGTTTGGGCCTAATCGTTTAGCAGTTTCATGTCTGGGCTTCCCTTAGCAGTCTGCCTAAGGGGCCATGGAAAACCCCATTGGGGCTCATTGGGCCAATGGACACATCCTCTGGGTTCCAACTCACCGAATGTGAGTTTGAAGGTTGCTCTGTTTTCTTGTCGCAAGGTGACATTCAATTGTTTTGCTTCCGTCATGCTGCCTGTTGGGTCAATGACACCCTTGACCAGAAGTCTTGTGAGTCTTGTTCCTTGCTCGTACTTCAGTTTACCCATTCCACTGATACTGATGTTTGGGTACAGGCGGCTTTGGCATTACATGCAAAGTATTGGTTGCTGCTGCGCGCTAGGTTGGTTGCTCATTCGGATGCCCTGATGCTGTCCCGTTTGGGTTATAGGGACCCGGACTTGGGGGCGTAAGTTGCTTCAACTTTGGTTTCGTCCCCACTCCCAAGTCCTTCCCTGGTTGGTGTTCGTCCTGCTCTTTCCCCCCACTTCTACTCCTGAATCCCAAAAAGTGTGAGGGTTTTGGGGTCAGGGCTGGGTTTAGATGGTTGTGAGACTTGGGCGGCTATGGGGGCTGCCCCATCCAGGTCGGCGACAGAGGCATTCAAGCGTGCTCCTCCTGCTAAGGCTTTTGGGTCTTACCAGTGGACCCCCCTTCTTCTCAGCCTTTCCCCCTGGACTCAGCCTTTTCTTCAGGGGCTGAGGGTGTGGAGGATGGCTCTGCCCCGGATCCTGGTGTGGACGATTCTGGGGCTGGGGAGGAGGTGACTTGGGGTGCCTGGGCCCCATTTGACCCCATTTGGGTGTTGGTACCCTTGTCATGGGGCTTTTTGTTGTAAAGGGGGAGGGGTTTTCTTATCCCAATTTCCTATATGAGTATGATTTGGGTTCGGCTACTCCCTGGGTTTGGTTGCGGGATTCTTTGGGTTCTTTGGTTCCTTTTTTCTGGAGGTTTTCGGCTTCTCAAATCCTGCCTAAAGAGGTGTGAGAGGCTCTTGCGGCTTACCTCCTGTGAGACCCGGATTATGCTTCGGTGATGGGTACATTTTCTTTTGAGTTCAGTTCTACTTTCCCTATTGGGTGTGTTACGATGTACCGGAGTCGTCCTGGCTGGCAGATTGCCCCTTTCTTTTCATTGGGGTCGTAGCATGGGTTTTATCGAACCCACACGCTTGAGTGGAGGGAGACTTTTACTGTTGTGCAGATTTATCTGGGGGGGGGGGGGAGGAAACAAGTTTGAGCACCTTAACCCCTGCACTGCGCACCTGTTTTGTTCAAAAACTTCAAAGTGTAATTGTTAAGGAAATATTTTTGTTGTTTTTATAAATTTTCAAGTAAAGTTAATGTCAAAATGTTTTCAAACTCAACTATTTTCATTTCAAAACACAAAAAGTGATGAAAACATTAAAAAACATTAAAATACAACCTAATTAAAAAAACGGACAACTCTCAAAACAGCATTTGTTGTTTGGGGCAATGCAATGGTTAATGTGTGTTTGTTCGCCCCTGCTTCCTCAGGATGTTGACTTTGTGCAGCTTCTCATGCAGGTTCCCTCCCTTTCGGCTTCCTTGGTGTCTGAGGATTTGTGCGCCCGTGGGCATTTGGCCTTGGTCTTGCATTTCTTTTCCCCTCTCGAGCTGTCCTTGGACTGGCTTGAGGAGCACGTGGAGGTGCCGGGTCTTTGTCTAGTGCGCTTGTCTCGATGGCTCGGTTCCCCATTTGCCTTCAGTCAAATGGGGGGGGGGGTCTTTATTACAAACCTGTAATTTTTTTGTGAATAGTGGATAGATATCTGGTCTTAAACTACTTTGATGCATAGTATTCAAACTTTTCAAGTAGCTTGTTGAAATGTGTCATTGGTTATTCAATTTGTGGGCATAAAGTGTTACTTTGTGAATATTCTGTAGTAGAAAACCTAGTTTATAAAAATGAAATACAGTACTAAAGTTCTAAACACATTTGTTATATATAGAGAGTATCAAGTTACAGTAGTTTAAATAACTTTTAGCAATATGTTTTGGATTGAAAGTTGGAATTCTCTCATTCAAAGAGTTCGTTTATTACCATTCTTTCGCTTCTTTTTTCCAGGATTGCCTTCCTATACTAATGAGTTACGTTCAAAATAGTCATGCAGACGATGCCTTGCGACTCGCATCTCTGGTGGTGCTTACGAATATTGCCACTATCACTGAGTGGCATGATGAGTACTGTCCACTCTTGCACAGGTTAGTCACTCAGTGGCACAACAAATATTGTCCACTCTTGTACAGGTGAACAAATGAGGGGAAGATTTGTAACATACTATAGGGCAAAAGATTATGTTCTAGCTTAAATAAAGACCGGTTGTAGAACTCAAAAGGATGAGGGAAGTAAGGCCACTCAACAGAGTGGCTCTCCCACAATGTTAGTACAGTATTACATTATGGAAGGAAGATTTAATATACTGTATAGTGTAATCTAAAGAATCCAGACTCATTCTGCACCCTTTCAGGATACTCCAAATTCTGGATTTAAAAAAAAACTTTGCTTTTGTATTCTATTGTGTCAATTTTGAAGTGTTTTTGCTACCCAAAAAATATTAAAACGTTTTTAAAAAGTTTAGAAACTTTTCTTCCTTTCATAGAGATACATAATTATTTTGCTTCTTAGATCACCATGTTCTTTTGGCCTCCATAAGCACACCAAAATTCTGATACTGGTGTTGGTAGGCTTGCACCAGCCCAAAGGTCTGGCAGATTTGTTTTGTGTCGGTGATTCTAAAGACTCACTTTATTCACTGGATTCACTATTCACTATTCACTAAAGACTCATTCACTGGAAAGCTAATGAGTTCAGAAATAATGATTGTGTGCCTAAAAATAATGAATATGTTTAAAAGTACAAAATATATGTCACCTACCTACCTTCTTTTAGGTCATAATAACCCAGAAGCAGCAAAATGTATTTACAGTACTCTGTCATGACATCTGTTAAACTATTGTTGTTTACCTGAACTGGCCTTAAGTCCTCATGCCCATGGGTAATACCATTCTTTCAGCTACAGGCTGTATGCAATACCAATATCCATCCACACATTACAGTGCTTCATGTAACATTGATAACCAACAACATCCAAATCTTTATGCTGAAAAGGTTTTAATGATAACTCAGCCTTATTATCCATGGGAAGGAAGTTCTTACCCTTCTCTGATGCACCCATACTACTCTTGCTACACAACATGGCTTCAGCTTTCAAATGTTGGAAGAAAAACCGATGAAAATGCTTGAGCAATAACAGGTCAGACCATCTAGCACACAAGGAAACTACATGGTTAGTATGTGTGTCCTCAAATTAAGTCTGGATGTTATGGAAAAAAAACTTTTTGTATTATTTATAGTACAATACAGGCCTAGTAAATCATTCTTAAAATATAGATACATTATTTTAAATAATATTTATAAAAGAGCAACATTAGCAAATATTAACCATAATTTGATAGAAATTACACAATGAAACAATGATCCAAACTTTTCACCGTGTTGGTTCTCGGATTCTGTTTTTTTTTATGATACTGTATTTTAATTTTTAGAGGGAAAACCTGGTGGGAAGATTTAGTCTTAAGTAGAAATTAAGATTTTTGAGGGTGAAGTGTATTTTGCAAGTTAAAAGGCTCAGGAACAGTACAATGTTTGTTTTCCATCAGACATGGATAAGGATTATGGAATGCCCTTGTATGTCATCTATTTTTTCCATCTTTGAAACTTGATTGTAAATTGCTCTTATTACATTTTATTTTTAGGATTTAACACTTCATAAGATTTATCAGATATGTTTGATTTGTAAGTGAGTTTAAAGTCCTTATCCTTCGCTTTGACAGACTGTATCATCTTGTGGACAGCAAGAACCTCCACATTCAGCTGCAGAGTTTGAGACTACTGGTCAACCTATCTTGCAACCGGGAGATGATTCCTTCACTGCTGGCTGCCGAGGTACATAGGCAGCATGATTTCTCATTCAGTGTTTCCACACTAGTATTTGTATCACAAGTGGATGGCAGTGTTATGGCTGGATGCCGAGGTAAAGCCACATGCTTTCTCATTTCTTGTTTTCACTATTATTCATGTCATGAGTAAATGATAGCCAGTAATATGAGGCAGACATTCATTCGAGTTACAGGGAGATCCGAAATACTAGCAGTACACGTAAATATCAAGCAGTGAATGTTATGAAATGCCCATTTGAAGGTGATACCATTAGCTTCCAAGGTCATTGGCTCTGGTACCAGACATCCACAAAACTAAAATACCTTTGGACTTGCATAGGCCTACCAAACACCAGGTCTATGCAAGTCCAAATCTTGAACATCTGGTGTGCTCATAATTAGAGAGAGAGAAAATTAAAACAAGGGAGAGGTAATTTGCCCATTGTCAACAAACTATTCACAAGTACCCAAATACACCTCCAGGTGGCAGCTTAGGGGTGCACCTTGTCTGCCTCCTCACTGATGTGTTGCCTACAAAACACACCCAATCCCTATGGAAAATAAAGGTGGTTACAGAGAGTTACTGAGGCTGCCAAGAAAGGGGAGCTTCATTATATTCAATGTTTGATTTCTGGGCTAGTCCTCGGTAGCTTTCGATGCATGTTGCTAATGTTGCCTCAGAGAGGAACCCATCTTTGGGCTGAAAGAAACAGATTAATGAAGTAACAAAGACTGAGGGGGTTGAACCATGGGGTGAGAAGGCTGGAAACCCGGGGCTTGAGAAAGGATGAGGTCAGTGACTGGAAAGGTGCCCAAGACATACACAGGCCCACCGTAAGGACAAGAAACATCCAACATCCAGTTAAAGTACCAGAAACCCCATCAAGACCTGTGGTTGCTGCCGAATTATCTAATACACAAAGTCTACTCACAGACTTGTACCAGCTTAAATTGAGTAAAAGTGCAGAATCACCACCACCACTTGAAGTAATATTTTCCCAGTCATCTTCCTGTAACAAGCCAGTTGGTGACTGTGAGAGAATGGTCTCTGTTTCCCAAGTGGCACATTGCAGAGCAACTGCAAGGGGCTTGCAGGAAGTTTACCCTCGTGTGCTGACAGTGCAAAGAGGTGGGTGCATAAAGTCTATCTCCCTTAGTACTGGAATAAAACCTAGATTGTTTGGTCTCTCTTTTGAGTTTTGAGTGGCCATAATGCTAGCAGCATATGATGTTGCAAGGACTGCCGTGCATTTAATCAATGGGCAACATGGAGCAAGAGTAGCATTTCCATTGTTAGATGCCAACACCAGGAACTGGCTATCTTGGAAGGCTACTGACAGGAGTATTCTACTTCAGGCAAGAAGATTAGGAGGTCAAGTCTTTCTCAACGAACAACAGAGGATCAAAGATGTCATGACCCACATCACCTTGGATGAGTCTACAGCGACCCACTGGGCTTAGACACCTGCAGAATAGCCAGTTGTTGATTGGCCAATTGCAGAGATTGAAGCTCTGGGATTGGCCAATCCTAGACTGGAGCTGACTAGAGCATGCTTGCTGCACCAAGCCAGCTATTCCTGTCCAGAACACCAATTACAGGTTTGTTTATTGGCC
>WNGS01087021.1:2469054-2479206 GCA_020271785.1 Procambarus virginalis
ACATTGTCTCCTCATCTTTTGGGTGTGGTTAGTCTTCATAGCCATCACACATTTCTTGCTAGAAAGGTCTATACTATAAAACTCCCACCAAACAACTGCTACTACTTGCTGTAATGGATGTGCTCACCTGCCCCTGGTGCTGAGGTTCTCCAATCTCTGCGTCAACTCTGGTTTGGTGGTGTTGTACAGCTGCCGTGCCTCCTCCTCCACTCTCCGCTGCCGCTGTTTTCCATCCGGGTCACTGTTTTGCCTCGGCTGCTTCTTCTCCGTAAACTTTTGCGACCCATTTTGGCCTGTTGTGACACACAAAATTAACAAAAACTCTAGAATTTCCTCAGGAATTTTTATATTCCTTGCCCTATGCAGCTCTCTTGGCTTTCTCCAGTACAAAGGTTGTAATAAATGCATTCAGTTTAAAAGGAGAAATAATAATAATGGTAAAAAATTACAGCACATCAAATGACAGCATAGAGCAATGTCAAATATGGAGGGTAAATGTGAAAGTCGAGACCAAATGAAGTATTAGCCAGGGCCTTTATAGAATGTAAAGTTGGGCTTAGTGAACCCTTGTCTTGCACATTTATAAATTATTAGTCAAGTAGAGTACTAGTATCATTGAGGATTGCGAATAAGTTGCTAGTTATAAAGATGGGATGGTTACAGTACCTGTGGGACAATAGCAGCATGCTCGCCCTACACCTCGTAAGCAATTTAGCCACGTTAGAGCCCTGGGTACGATCAAATAGGCACCGATCCTTAAACGTTCATAATTGTTTCAAAGGAAGCAGAGGTTTAGCATAAATGGAGTTAAGACTGAGTGTGAAATTGTTGCAAGTGGCCTCTGTTGTTTATCATACAGTGGGAGCTCACTGTCCCTGGCAATCAATTTTGTTCAATTTCTCCAATGTACTGGCACTGTGGGAGAAGTAACATCATTCAGAGAAACATGCTGGTGCCTATCACTGAGATAAGATCATATGTACTAAAGGAAGTGACTCCTGATGCCACACTGATACCATTTAAAAAGGTTATTGTGATTAACGGTGTCAAAGGCATTCTAAAGACCAATAAAAGATCCTATGGGGTATTTTTAAAGTAAAGAGCAAATGTATCAAGTCATATATTTTATTGTGGTGTTGATGCTTTTCTGCAGGTCTGAAGCCATACTGACAATAGCCATGTATGTCATGTTTGGCTAGGTATGTGTGTGAAGCTGTTTGTATATCAGTTTCTCAAATAGTTTCAATAATGTGGGTAGGATTGATATTGGTCTATAGTTTTTATGTAAGTGTGATGCCCACTTATATGGACTGGGTTACGTGGCTTTAACCCTTAAAGTGCGCATCACATCATATGACGTGCTAGGCGTTTTACCAGTCAACTGCTCTTCACGTCATATGATGTGTTGGAGTACTACGCAAGATTTAAACGGCCCGCGGATACACGGGGTTCACCACACCTTCATCAGGGCTCTTGTAAACAGACGCCATTTTTAAAAAAATCGTGGGCCAAACTCCTGGGTGTTAGGGGCCTCAGTATCGCGTAAGCTACCAAGCCTGACGCACGCAGCATGAGCTCACAGCACTGCTGTTCAGCTTGTGACCACAGCATCGCCTAAAAATGCCAAAATATACTTGTTCATGCTATTATGTAGCGATGATATTATTACAGAGGACCCCTGACTGTGATAAAAGTGACCAGGGTTCTGATAATAGCAGGATTGCGATGATATTTAGCGCTGTGCGCCATGGAGGGAGGAGTAATGCTGTGGGAGGGAGGGTGGTGGCGATGTTTTCTCTGTGTGGCCACCTTTTATTGACTGCACTCAGCATACCAGCTTAGTGGTTCGCTATAGTGAACACAAATGTAGATACTTATATATAACGTGTGTATAGAGGGTATAAACAGCAAGAGAAGGTTGGAGCCATTTTGGTGAGGGCGGTGGCGTCGTCTGCACGACGCCACCGTGCAGACGACGGTGTTGTTTACTGGATACCACGATCGTCTTTGGGCACCATACCAGTTTATTTGTACAAGTATGGTGAATAAAACAGGTAGATATTTATTTATAATGTGTGTATATAGCGTAATAACATCACACAGTATTGTTGGAGGAGAAATATTAGTGCGTGTGGCCTTGAGGGAGGCAGCCATCAGCTGACTGTGTTAGGTCCTATGTCTTTGTGCATTTACTCACCATACAAGCTTAGATGTACAGTTATGGTGAACAAAACATGTAGATACTTATATATACCATCTGTATATAGTGAATTATAGCAAAAACAGTATTGTGGGAGGAGAATGTGGGCGAGTCAGATGACTGGAGGGAGGGCGGGAGTGGCTGGCTGGTACACGGCGGTCACTCCTCGTTACTTTTTGACTCATAATAGCTACTTAGTGGTTCGTTATAGTGAACAAAACATGCAGATACTTATATATAACCTGTGCTTATAGTGTAATAACCGACAAAGTATTTGTTCACTGATTGATGAACATGACTGAATCAACAATATGCACACCATATTTTTGAGTACAGCAATGATTCACTCATTTTATTATATAAATATATCAAACTACACACTATTGAATAATATTACAGCAAAAAAACTATGAAACATCAATCAGAGACATTGAAATAATTAGGTAATTATCTCTTTGTGGCAACTCTGGCCTGACAGCTGGCGAGCAACAGACCGCCTGGGACGCATGCTGAGTCAGCGCCTATAATTTGCCAGACTTCCCCGCCCTATAGCGGGCAATATATGGCACTTACGATTTTTTATTATTTTTCCCGTGATCAGTGAACACAAATTAACAGGTTAGGAAGAAAAAATAATTTTTTTTTTCAAAATGACATGCGCCTGTGCGGATAGCAGGATATTAGACCCCGAGCATGTTAAGGGTTAATGATAAATTCAATTATACAGCAACATTTCAGATGGAAACAATCACAGAAAAAAATAAGTTATAGAACTTTTGATGAACTGGCCAGACATTCCTATACAAGTCAAACCAAACATGGCAAGTATTTGAAATGTGCCTATCACATAGAGAGGCCTGTATGTGCAGATAGTACCTCGACTAAATTTTGTAGCCTGACCTTCAGATATACAGAGCAGATGAAAACAGTGTTGCTTCAAAGTGTAAATAGGGAAAGCCCCAGGTGATCTCAGGTCTTTAATTGCCACCCAGAACATTTGCACATGGACCTGATAATGTGATGCCATTTTTGTGATTATACAGTTTTACATGATTTTTTAGATTATTTACCCCATCCTCCTGTTTTGGTAGTACTTATAGTAATAATGATGATCACAGTATACATACATACTGACGAACAACAATTAAAAAGCAGTAATCGGTACTATTGAATTTGGACAAACCAGAAAAGATTTTCTGTTACAAAGACAAACTAAACTAGCCTAATCTAACCTTCCTAGGCCTTAAACATGATATCTGAAGATTAATACAGTACATGTGTGTGCAATACTAGGCCTAGGAATATTTAAGTTTATTTTTTAGCTTCATTTTTTTCGGACTCTATAAAGTGAATAATACTAAATTCTACCATCCAATTGCTTAGTATGTCAATTTTTGTACTATGGTGCACACAGTTACAAGAACTACTATCTAAACAGGAGGATGGGTTGGATTATTTTCAGTAGAGTGCAAGAGTTAAGGAGCAAATACAACCAAGTGAATTGGGAAGGGCGCCTGATAGCTGAGTGGACAGTGCTTCGGATTCGTAGTCCTGAGGTTCCGGGTTCGATCCCTGGTGGAAGCGGAGACAAATGGGCAAAATGTTTCTTTCACCCTGATGCCCCTGTTACCTAGCAGTAAATAGGTACCTGGGAGTTAGACAGCTGCTACGGGCTGCTTCCTGAGGGTGTGTAACAAAATGGAGGCCTGGTCGAGGACCGGGCCGCGGGGACGCTAAGCCCCAAAATCACCTCAAGATAACTTCAAGATGAGAACAAACAAGCATGGGTTCCATTATTTTTTAAAGAAACAAAGGTTGTTGTGATGGTGGGTTTGGTTAATCTTCAGCTATTGTAAAACCCCTCAAGTAGGCAGCAATTATGGTGTATACAGGCAGCCATATTGGGTGACTTTTTTGGTTAGTCAAGAACATTCTAAAGTGCTCGGCACCTACCTGTAAGGCGAGCCATCTGGGGGAATGTGCGTGAGATTCTCTGTTGATCTTGAAGTAATCAGATGTCTAACATCAACGGGACTGAGAAGCCGAGGAGAATTCCATGGGGAACACTAGAATTCAAACAAGTACATTACATTAAACAAGCAGGAAATGTATGCATCATAAAGGGTTCCCATCTGCTGGGAATCTACTTTGCCTTGGTTGTTCCTGAAAACCCTTTGGGTGGGAATCAAGCTGCTGCTGGAAGCCAACAAGAAACTTCAGTTCAAGACAAAGCTCTGGGTCACTCCACTTACACCAGTTTTCCTATTCTCACTAACTCCATCTATGCTAGCTCTTTGTTTCCATTGAAATAACCAAGCCCTAATCAAAATTAGGATAGCCCCCCATAATACCATGAGCCTCAACCTTTCTAATCCATCTTTTGTGAGACACAGTGTCAAAAACTTTGCTAAACTCAAGGTACACAATACTGCACAGCAGTCCTTTCCCCAATCAACTGACCTAATCCTAGCAGAATCCTAGCAGGATAGCAGAAAAGGAATAGAAGCTCAGTCTGACCTCTGGCTACTAATGCATTTTCTTAGGCAACGGCAAGACAAGCTCAAAGAGTAATTCAGCAGATTACTCGGTATTCATAGTTTAAAAATAAAATATAATGTCCATGCTTTTCCAAGCCTAGAATTGTTTGGGAGTGAGCCTAAAAGTGCCCAACTCTCCAGTTTGGGAAGGAACAAGGCATCAAATATAACGACAGTGACACACACAAACTGACCCAATTTGCTACCATCAAGTTATACAAAGTATTCAGTTGTTTACAGTTTTATTCACATCCATTTTCATTATCTTACAAATTAAGTAAAATACCATTAACTTTCTACAATCCTGAGGTTATTCATGATTTACATTTGAACATTAACTACCTCCCACATAAAGTTATTCATGGTTTATACCTGAACATTAACTATCTCCTCACCTGTAAGCTCTTGGTGTCGTGAATAGCAGAGTTACGAGAGACAGCGTGACCAGTGTGGCCGTTGCCTGTCTGAATAGCAATAAATGTGTCGGCAAACTGTCGTGCCTTCAGGTTCAGCTCACGAATCCTCTCCTGAAATAGTTAACTAATTAGTAATCCCTGATTATGTCCCTGTAAAATTAATTTATTATTTATAAGCACTATTAAATCTTTTTTAAATACAGTGTTTGAGTATTAGTACCATATAGAGGCAATTTATTACACTGTACTAAAACCAAAGGAATATAAACAAGGGTTTGAAATAACCAGCTAAGATAAAGTTCATAGCAAGATCCAAATTAGATTATTTTTATTAAAATGTAATAGTTGCAGTTTAAGTTGATCCAACACCGAGTTGTAGGTAAGTGGAACAAAATGCTGAGAGTAGCATCATTGAAGTAAATTGTTAAAGTAAGAAAACAGGAGCGAGAGAGATACAAGAATGAACACAATTGGGTACATATAGAGTCTGCCTAACATGAGCAATAAGGGTATTGCAGTGCTTTTATCTAGAGCTTTCATATGGCAAATAACTATACATATTGACTATTCTTTATGTGTAATTTACTATTTCCAGACGCTTTTTAGTTGAAGTTGTAAACTCTCAAGGTTTTCCTTTTACTCTGGAACTGATAAGCTCCAAATTTTGTAACATTTTATAAAGAGTAGAGTGCCTGCTCAGTTTTTTAAAGCTGAACCAGATTGGTTCAGATAATAGGGAGCTTTATTATATCTGGATGCAATGCAACAGTTATCACTGTTCAAAATTTTTGAGAGAAAAACAAAAAAGTTTGGGTGATACAAGAAGCACTTTTCTAAGTAGGTCACTTGGTTGTCCTAAAGGCAAGTTCTTTCCTTCTACCATTAGATCCAATTGAATAAGAGGGATCTTTCTAAACATTTCTGTCAGGTCATACTGGTGTCAGGGAGGCAATGGTGTGTTTATTCAATCGAGTACTGAATGCCTCCAAGAAGGTTCATTCAAATAACACAATAAAACTGACAACACGGCTTGAGAACTGATAGGATGGCTCTGGCTGCAGACATGCAGTAGACTTCCAGAATTCCCCCAAACTCTGATAACAGGACAGGACATCACAAAGAAAAAAACAGTAAGTGGAGACAAAACACTAATCCCACAGTTTAAGTGTGGAAGCACAACAATCCAACAAACCTGCCACCAATTCCTGAATGTTTCATGGTAGATCTCAGCACCCTTAGAGGGTAACTTTTCCTGTAAAGTAAAAAGTGGGGATGAAGCTGCAGCAGCTCTGCCAGCGCCACACGATAAGAGGCAACAGTATTCAGCATAAGTCGATGGTCCTGGAACAACCAAGAAAGAAAGAATAAGACAACCTTAACCGACAGCGAAGTATACCAACGAAGCCGAAGAAAAAATGGAAAGACTGCCAAGAGACTTCATACTGCTGCCTAGACAAAGCCCACAGGTGGGACACCAACAACGAAGCCACCTGATCACCATAGAGATGATGATAGACTCGAGTCAAAAATACCATACGCGTAAACTCGAGGAGAAGTCCAAACTAGCTACGTGATGCACAGCTCTGATCTGCTGAAAGAGGCGGAGCTGCGGGAAAACCTCCGGGTCCGGACATTGTGCAAGCAGCGCCTGAAACCAAGGGTGGGCCGGCCACCATGGGGCCAAAAGGACTACTCTCCCCGGATAAGTCGCCAAGCGAGTCAGGACCTGGAGCAACAGCTGAACCGATGGAAAGAGGTACAGGAACCCCCACCTTGACCATTCCTGCCGAAAGGCATCGATCCCGACATCCTCTCAGTTGGGGAAGGGTGCCACATACATCGGTAAGCACCGCAACCACGCCGATGTGAAGAGGTCCACCTCCGGGTGCCCGAACGTCTGGCAGAGCCAACTGAATGAGTCGGCATCGACCGTCCATTCTGTGGACAGGGGCACAAACCGAGACAGGCCGTCCACGAAGACGGACGGCCTGGGGTGTTTTGTTTATAACTAATTATTTAATTACAGACAATTACTTTAAGATTGGAAGAGAAGAGTAAAAGCAGTTAGAATGTAGCAGTAGCAGCTAGTAGTAGTGATATAACTAACAGAGTAGCGACATGTGTAAGCAATAGTAGTAGTTACTTTAAGATTGGAAGAGAAGAGTAAAAGCAGTAAGCTGTCCAAACCTGAACTGTTTTAGGGCGAATGATAAGCTTGCCAGTGGTGCCAGTGACATCCAAGTTTCCAAGGAGCGCGTCCGTTTGCGTTGTCTGAGACAACCTCCGAAACACCACCCGTGATACCTCTGTCGGGTCGTCATCACCTGTTCAACAGAACATTGCCATTTAAGTCCTTTATTGATGAAAGTCAGACGTGCATTAAAAAAACTATATTGGTAAATTACAAGATTAATACATCATAAGACCTGTTTATAATAACTGTATTATTATTTTCACATTTCTTTTTGAGTATGGTAAAGTTTCTGGTCTTTGGTCACCTAAGAAAGTTGTGTTAATTTTAGATCTGGAAATACAACTACATACTGGGTATATGAGAAAAAGGATCTACTGGTAAAGTGGAAAGTGCAAATAACATTGAGGCCTTGCAAAGCAATCTACATAAACTTTACAAATGGTTAAAAAACAATAAATGGCCCTGTAAACAAAATGTTCATCACTCATCATGCTCATCATCTAAGAACAATTCCCTCTGCCAACTGACAATGCAATCCGGATGTACACGAGTGTCGAGGCTTATTTGATGCATAAGGCAGAGTTGGTGTTGCCACCTGGTTGTGTTATTTAGAGGTTCTTGTTAGGCAATTCTAAGCATACAATTGTCAATCATGAATGTATCACTACTGGGGATTGTGTTTAGAATTCCTGACTGAAAGCAAATCTTTGTAATGTATTGGGGTATGAATGCGCATGTTAAGAAATAGGTACCTTGGTATGCAGCACAGTAATTAGTTCAGCTCTCAACCATTTTTAATCGAGTTTGAGTCCCAGGTAAGACAAGATGTCTGGGCGTGTTTTCTCTCAATTAATGCCTCTGTCGGCCTGGCAGTAAAAAGGTACCTCAGATATAGAGAACTGATGTAGGTAGCATCCAAACAAAGATTAATCATAAAATTCACAGGGGAGGGGAGGAGGGGACTTTGATAAGCCTAATGGGCTTCTTGTCCCAGATAATGGGAAACCAATTTTTTTTTGTTTAATTATCAGGGGAAAGTGCCAACCCATTACGACTTTGTTAGGCTTGGAAGGGGTAAGGATAAGGATTTTGGATGCAACAGGGTGAAGGAATGGTTCCAAACCACTTGGACGGTCGGGCATTGAACGCCGACCTGCATGAAGCGAGACCATCGCTCTACCGTCCAGTCAAAGTGGCTGGGAAACCAAACCATTGCCAGTAGCTACTGGAATGGAAGTTACAAAACGACTATTATTTTCCTGCTTCCTATCACTACTCAAGGGTTCTGGCTGATGTATTCCCTACAACTAGTCACTCACAGAACACAAGAGGCCACCCGGACCACACCCCACCCCATACCCTCGTCCACCCAACTACTCACATTGATTACTTGTGACCACAACACTTCCCATCTTCAACTCAGCCTCGCCTTATGTCACATAAGTATATCACTATGTAGCTCAATATTTTTATACTGTCTGATACAAGGATACGAATTATAACTATGGAGATTTATCAGCCGCCACCGTCACACCAGCAATACCCACCTTGTGTCACCCACTGGCATTGCCCACTTCGCCATTTGACATTCATGGTTCCATTGCCACACAACAAATACTCACTAAGATAATAACGCCATTAAGAGCAGCACAAACAGATAAATGTCAAAGATTAACTGAAGCTCGACAGTCACCGTCTCCAACCTCCTGCGAGACCCCCTCATCTCCGCCATTTCACAGCCTTATTTAGCACTTACGCAAGTCATGCCTGCGTGCCAATTTTCTGCAGAAAGCTGTCTTGGCATATGAGTAACCCACGTAGGCGAATCCAGCAAACACCGCCGAGCACAGAGCGACTTTATTCAACGTTCGGTCCTGGAGTGACCCGCTAGCTGCAGACGACATCTTGTCCATCACAACCCGTATAATTTTTACCCAGAGTGAACAACGCTTGACACATTTATTCCACACAGCTCACTATCAATATAATTAAACCATATAAATGTTCATATTACTTAATTTTTATAGTTATATATGTCCGATTTAATTATATATTGTTAAGGAAATATTACTGGGATGTAGCAGTTCATCTTAGATAAAAAATAAAATGAAGTTACCCTGGCGGCAGTTTAGGGAAGTAACATGTATACAAATAATATGTCAATGCTTGTTTATATACAATATGCAGTCCTTATATACTGAGTACTTATCTAATGGGAACTTTTATGCTCAGGAACTTGTATACTGAGCACTTAATTTATTGAGCCCCTATATCTATCTATCTATTTATCTATCTATCTATATATATATATATATATATATATATATATATATATATATATATATATATATAATATATATATAGGGGCTCGACGGCTGTCTATCTATATCTATCTATCTATCTATATCTATCTATATATATATATATATATATATATATATATATATATATATTATATATATATATATATATATATATATATATATATATATATTATATATATATATAGGGGCTCGACGGCTGAGTGGACAGCGCTCGGGGTTCGTAGTCCTAAGGGTTCGGGTTCGAACACCTGTGGAGACGGACCAGGCGGAAACAAATGGGCAGAGTTTCTTTCACCCTGATGCTCCTGTTCAGCAGTAAATAGGTACAGTACCTGGTAGTTAGACAGCTGCTACGGGCTTCTTCCTGGGGATGTGTGTGTGAAAATTAGGATTAAAGACTTGCCCGAAACGCTATGTATGCTAGTGGCTGTATGCTACCCACTAGCTGTATGCATAGCTATGCTATGTGTGCTAGTGGCTG
>WNGS01087021.1:2480206-2506992 GCA_020271785.1 Procambarus virginalis
TTTTATTTATATACAAGAAGATACATTGGGTTTGTGAGAATACATAGCATAGTATTTACAATCTTGTAAAGCCACTAGTACGCGCAGCGTTTCGGGCAATACTAACTGAGATTAAAGTATAAAATGTGTGTAGAAAAGGTGAAAATGGGGGAGGGGGGGGGGAACATGGCAGAAATCAGCATGATACAAGTGATCAACAAACAGGATTGTATGAAAATAGCAAGACATGGGTTGACATTAGGGGGGGGGTAAGGTAGGCTACTGGAGTGTGGGAACCGACCTGTGAGATTTATATATATTTAATTTATATGATTTATATAGAATTATATTTATCGTTAATTATGTATTTCGATAGCAATTTATTAGGTAGAACTTAATTTTAGGTAAGAAGAGTTAGTAGAGTTAGAGTAGGTAGTGCTCTCAACCAGTTTTACTCTTAAACTGGTTTGAGAGAGGTACAGCTTTTGACATGATTGGAAGGTCATTCCACATTCTGGGTCCCTTGATTTGTAGAGCATTTCAGTTTGTTAAGTCGTACTCTTGGAATATCAAATAGGTATTGTTTCTGGGGTGGTGACCATGGGTTCTGTTACAACCTTCTAGAAATCCTTTAGGATTCCTAGCTTAAAGGTTCCCAGCCTAGGAAGCTTTTGTCCCGCCTCTCAATTGTCAATCAACAGGTGTACAGATTCCCGAGCCTACTGGGCTCTATCATATCTACATTTGAAATTGTGTATGGAGTCAGCCTCCACCACATCACTGCCTAATGCATTCCACCTGTTAATACTCTGACAATGAAAAAAGTTTTTCTAACGTCCCTGTGGCTCATTTGGGTACAGTACTCAGTTTCCACCTGTGTCCCCTTGTTCGCGTGCCACCGGTGTTAAACAGTTTATATTTATCTACCCTGTCAATTCCTCTGAGAATTTTGTAGGTAGTGATCATGTCTCTCCCTACGCTTCTGTCTTCCAATGTCGTGAGGTGCATTTCACGCAGCCTTTCCTCGTAACTCATGTCTCTTAGTTCTGGGACTTGCCTAGTGGCTATTGCTGTGTATACCTAAGCCTGTTAATAATAAAGAAAAACTAATAATTTTCTTATTTTTTTTACAATGTACCTATTAATATTCTTCAAATTTTACTACAAATTATCTACTTAACATTATCTGTTAGATTAAGGACCTGTGCGAAACGCTATGTGTGTTAGTTGAACCTATAGCTAGTTCTTGATCTACACTGTGTAATATCTCATACAGAATAGGGTTATGTTGAGAGGATTTCGGGGCTTAGCGTCCCCGCGGCCCGGTCCTCGACCAGGCCTCCTTTTGTTACACATCCCCAGGAAGGAGCCCGTAGCAGCTGTCTAACTCCCAGGTACCTATTTACCGCTAGGTGAACTGGCGCATCAGGGTGAAAGAAATGGTTCTCATTCGTTTCCGCCTCCACGTTTTTTTACGGGAGTAAAGAGGATGGAGAGGCATAGGTAAAGAGGGTTTAGAAGTGGGAAATACACTGAGAATTACGAAAGCAGGCGGGCTGTCCGCCTTGCTGACACGGCAAGACAAGACAAGGCATCCCTCGCTTCCACCGGGAATCGAACCCGGAACCTCAGATACGAATCCCGGGCGCTGTCCACTCAGCTGTCAGGGTAGCAGCACATTGCTGTGTATACCTAATTTTCCTAATAAAAAAGTGGCTTTGCAAGAATGTAAAAGTATCAATGCTACGTTCTCTCATAATCCAAATGTATCTTCCTATATATATATATATATATATATATATATATATATATATATATATATATATATATATATAAAGTAAATGAGTAAGTGTGGAGGGAGAGAGGTAGGTAAGGGTAGGGGGAGGGGTTGGGGTTAAGAGAGGATGGGAGGGAATTAGGGTTGAAGGTTACGAGGGGAAGGGGAGGGGGGTGAGGGGAAGGGATGAGTGTTGATGGTTACGAGGGGGAGGGATGGGGGATGGGGAGAGTGTGGAGGGAGGGATGGGGAGAGTGGAGAGAGGGAGGGATGGGGGATGGGGAGAGTGTGGAGGGAGGGATGGGGAGAGTGGAGAGAGGGAGGGGGAGAGTGTGGAGGGAGGGAGTGCCAGACGTCAACAAACAAGATGGCCTGGTGAGCCCAGTGAACTTAACCAACTATATCGTCCCCCGCCCCGTCGGTCTTCCTGACGGGCGTCTCTCTCTCCTTGGCGGGTCCTCCTGACGTAGTGATGAGAATGACACCCGCAGTGAGCCAAGACGATGGGATCCACCACCCAGGACGATGATCATCGCCGCCCTGGACAATGAGACACACTGCTGCCCACGACACCATGATCACCGCCAAGATAATGAGAATGTTGAGGAATAAAGTAGTGTTGTCGGTGCTGCTGCTGGTGGGGGTCACCTACTCGTGTCTCTCCCTCTGGTCACAGGTACATACTGCACGTCGGTGCTGCTGTTGGTGGTGGTCACCTACTACTGTCTCTCCCTCTGGTCACAGGTACATACTGCACGTCGGTGCTGCTGTTGGTGGTGGGGGTCACCTACTCCTGTCTCTCCCTCTGGTCACAGGTACATACTGCACGTCGGTGCTGCTGTTGGTGGGGGTCACCTACTCCTGTCTCTCCCTCTGGTCACAGGTACATACTGCACGTCGGTGCTGCTGTTGGTGGGGGTCACCTACTACTGTCTCTCCCTCTGGTCACAGGTACATACTGCACGTCGGTGCTGCTGGTGGTGGTCACCTACTACTGTCTCTCCCTCTGGTCACAGGTACATACTGCACGTCGGTGCTGCTGTTGGTGGTGGTCACCTACTACTGTCTCTCCCTCTGGTCACAGGTACATACTGCACGTCGGTGCTGCTGTTGGTGGTGGTCACCTACTACTGTCTCTCCCTCTGGTCACAGGTACATACTGCACGTCGGTGCTGCTGTTGGTGGTGGTCACCTACTACTGTCTCTCCCTCTGGTCACAGGTACATACTGCACGTCGGTGCTGCTGCTGGTGGTGGTCACCTACTCCTGTCTCTCCCTCTGGTCACAGGTACATACTGCACGTCGGTGCTGGTGGTGGTGATGGTCACCTACTAGTGTCTCTCCCTCTGGTCACAGGTACATACTGCTTGGGAGGGTCCCACTAATTATCCAAAGCTACCCAAATCTACTCAAAGCTAGCCAGAGCATCCTAGTATTACATAAGTAGAAGAGCTATGAAGAACTATGATATATTTATTCACTATAATATTAGTGCTGAATGTAGAACATGTTAAAAAACATATTTTTACTCAGAAATAATATAATTTATAATGAAATTCGGTCCATCTAATCGCCCAGAGTCACAACATTGTCGCTTGGAGCGTTGATTTTCTGTGGCGTCACCTGCCACTTAGTTTAGTCTAATTTCGTTACACTGATATGAGTTCAGAGTAAAAATATGTGTTTTCTTGTTCTACATTCAGCACCATCATTATAGTGAATAAATGTATCATATTTCTACATTACTTACATAATGCTAGGAAGATTTGGATAGCTTTGGGTAGATTTAGGTAGCTTTGGTAATTAGATAGATTGCTGCCTGGTGTAGTGTGTTGCTTTCCAACCTTTTTTTCCCTTCCCCAACCATGTTATCTCGCTTATGGACCCTCCTCTCCCTACAACCTCGTTCTCTCACATGTGGACCCCCTACAACCACGTTCTCACTGTAGACCCCCTACGACCACGTTCTCACCCATGGACACCCTATGACTACGTTCTCACCCATGGATCCCCCTACGACCACCTTTTCACCCGTGGACCCCCCTACGACCACGTTCTCACCCGTGGATCCCCCTATGACCACCTTCTCACCCGTGGACCTCCCCTACGACCACCTTTTCACCTGTGGACCCCCCTACGCCCACGTTCTTACCCGTGGACCCCCCTACGACCACCTTCTCACCCGAGGCCCTCCCCTACACCTGTGCTGCTCTGGGCCTTAAAGTGCTTTTACCAGCTCAAGTTATAATTGTTCTCAAGTTAAATTTGAGTTCGGTTCTTCTTCCCCATATTGGGTGCATCAGATATATAATTAATGCATTACATACTTGAACACAGGTCCAGTATACCATAAAGTGTTCCAGCATTCTGATAATATTTACAGAGCTCAGCTCTCAGCATATCTCAACCCAGGGAGGGGGGTCGGTAGTCTGTCAGTATGGGATGGTATACAATACTGTATAATGTTCATGGAAATGTACATTTTCTCACAAAGTTGACACATGATGTACTCAACTCTTGAGTTCTTGCTTTATTAATTTCATATAGTTTCACTTTATTAGTTTCGTATACCACCAGGGAAGCACCAAGAAAGATAGGTAAATCAAAACAAACTACTGCATGATTAAAAAAAAATGACACTGAAGCCCCAACATTGCCAAAAGAACTCCCCAACAATGAAAACAAAGTGTTTTGGGATGCCTACCTTTCTGGGTGCCTAACCTGGTAGATGGCAGACATGGAATGCTTCCAACCACATGGGGATTTCTATAGGCCATTGCTCCTCGTACCTCTCTGAAGGGGTCAGGTTCTGGCTTGTGGTCGCCCTAGGCCAAGAGAACTCTGTGACTTATGACTACTAATAATATGGCACTTAATCAGTATGATAGCTTCTGGTTCAGGGAGACGATGGGGCTCGCCCAGAACTGGCATTTCACTACATTCAACACTGCTTTTTTTTAGCCTCCCCCCCAAAAACGTATGGGACTGAATGCAAGTACCGCAGCAAAAGGGTTGAGACATTTCATTTATCAACATGTTCCCTTGTGATTTTTATTTTAATATCCACAGGACATTACCAGGTAATAGTCTTATTGAATGTGATATTGAGGTACTGTGCAACATTTTGCTAACTTTTTCTTAAATACCCTTCAGAACACTAGTAGTCCTGTCGAGAGCGAGGCTGAAGTTGCAGGAAGGGTTGAATTTCACTGGGGTCCTGATTCTTCAAATGGAACTTCCAATGACAAGGTTACAACATGCAGAAACTCTGTTCAAGGAAAAGTACTCCTTGCTGATGATCAAGGTAAGGAAGATTCAATTTTTGTCTTTGATTTAGTAGCGTGCTTAATAAAGTCTGAAAAGTTTTAGTTATGTTGTGTTTTGACAAGTGTGAGGTGAATAAATGTGGGGTGAAGGTAATTTTTCTTAAATTAATTCAAGGTAGGATATGTTTTAGATGTCATGGCCACAACATTTAGTACTAAATTGAAATGGGCCAAGTTATAGCAGTGTAGTGGAACTCAACTGGAATTGAATCTGGTTTAACAGAATTTTAGCTGCAACAGAATTGCAATCTAGAAGGAATTTGAGTTCGATTCTTCTTCCCCATGTTGGGTGTGTTTGGAGGTTCGGGAGTCTTCCTGGCTGGCAGATTGCCCGCTCTTTTCATTGGAGGCAAAGCTTGGGGTTTGTCAGACCGGCACGCTTGAGTGGCGAGAAACTCCTTCCGTTCTGTAGGTTTACCTGGAGGTGAGTTTGAGCACCTTAATGCGTGCTTGTTCGCCCATGCTTTCTCGGGATGTTGGCCTTGTACAGCTGCACATGCAGGTTCCTACCCTTTCGGTGTCCTTGGTTGCTGAAGATTTGCATGCCCGTGGGCATTTGACTTCAGTCTTGTGCTTCTTTTTCCTTCTCAAGCTGTCTTAAACCTGGCTTGAGGAGGATGCGGAGGCGTTGAGTGCTCGGCGGCTCGAGCATCAGCTGGGCTGTGGAAGCTGTTTGCGCCTATCCCGAAGGAGGCAGTGTCTCTGTTCTTTACTTCTCATCTTACGTGCCGTCAGGCTGTGCTGGCTCACTCTTCGGAATCTGCTTGGGCCCTGACTCTTAGGTTTTCATCCCTGCTTTGTCCGTTGCTGATGGGAAAGACTGCTGTCACGCAGTTTCTGCAGGCGACTTCATCTAATTGTCGTCCTATGTCGGACTTGTTGCTTCTTCGGGGTGGCCGTTCTTAGCCTTCTTGGGAGAATCGTGCCAGGGCTCAGGGTTCCACTAGTCGGGGTGGGCCATTGGTGCCAGGTTCTGAGCCGGCGCTTCCTTCGGAGCCGGTGTCATCTGGTTAGCGCGATGATCGCTCTATTCGTCAGTCGGCTTTTCATAAGGGGCATTGGCCCTTTAGTAATTTGTCCTGTTAATGGAGTGTTGAGGGGAAGGCTTGCTCTGTTTGCTCATGCTTGGTCCCACAATTTGTGTTTGTTTTGGGTCATGTCATCTAGCCTCTGGTGGCGTTGGGCGGCTCTTCCTCCTTCAGGGGGGGGTACAGGGATGGCGGAGCAGGCTTCTTCCCCTGTGCTTTTTGGGGTCATCTTGGAGCGGGTGTGCTTGGGCGTGGTCGAAATGACCCCGTCCCTCTGGTGGGTTTCCCAACTGTTTCCGGTGCTGAAACAGGACTGCAGATCTGGGGTTCATTCTGGACTTGTCCCAGAACCTCTGGATTCCTTGACCCTCTTTTTGGATGACCACTCTGTCTCAGGTCTTTCTTCTTTTGGAGTCGGGTGCTTGGATGGTGTCCCTGGAACTCAATGTCGCATATTGGCACATTCCTGTCCATCTGGGGTCTGGCATGGGAGTCTGAGGCTCCCCCTTCTCCCTCCCGGGGAGGGGGGAGCTGCGCAGACAGCGGCGTTGTGACATGTGACATCATGCTAGTTTGCTCGTTTCTTTTTGGGGGAGTTCTATCCACTAGTTCGGTGTTAGGTAGCAATTTTAACCAGAATAGGGGTTTGTTTTGGGACGCTTACCTTTCTGGATGCATGACCCGGTCGATGGCAGACATAGAATGCTTCCAACCACACAGGGGTTTCTATAGGCCATTGCTCCCCTTGCCTCTCTGAGGGTGCCAGGTTCTGGCTCGTGGTCCCCGGTAGGCCCACAGAACTCCATACACATGACTGATGCCAAAGTCTGATGTTAGCATATCAGCCTGTATTGCTCCGGGAAGCCTCCAGGTCACACCCAGAAAATGGCGTTTCATTACATTCAACACTGTTTTTTTTTTTAAATTCCATTATTTAATATGAGCTGTATTTTGAGAGTGTAGAGTATCTAAGGAGAGCTAATACAATGAATTTTTCAGGTTATGTGTGTCATCGAGTAGACCGCTTGAGCACTGGTTGTTGCAATGTTGCAGTAGACACAACTCGCCGCTATGCATGTGACACTTGCAACACCCATGGTTGCTGTGCCATCTATGAATATTGTGTATCATGCTGCCTGCATCCTGATAAGGTAAGGCACAATATGTAAGTTTTATCAAATAAAGCTTTACAGAGACTCATGTATATCTGGATCTGTCTTGGTGTTTTTGACCAGTGTGATACACTAGAGTGAAGAATAATTGGGCTTAGCATCATGACTTCCACATGTTCTATGAACATCTGGAGTCTTACTCGGCTCTTAAATGCATCAACATTATTTTGATGAAAGTTGGGTAGCATAGTGGATATGGATGACCCTTTTGCACCCATCTTCCTGAAAACAGAGAGGCTAAATTATCATTTAATATTACCTATTTTTAGAGGAAGAGTTGTTATGCTTATGGTGATACAGTAAGTGTTCAGTGAGGATCCACAAGGTCTTCTCTGGGTACTCTATATTTTCTTCTCCGAGGCTATGAGTCCCTACACTTGCACCAGAGGTGGTACCCCTTTTTATTATATACTTTGTCATAAATTTGAAGCTATAACTATGTGGACCATCATACATACAGTATATTGATTTAATGGATAATATGATTGTAGAATTTGGTACTACTCGCCTTATATAGAGTTTGGAAAAATAAGGTAAAACCAAACTTATGTCCTATACTAGGCCTAGTATAGGACATATATAATAGTACCTATATTAGTCCTTAGCATGCATTAGGCAATGCTGTATCAGTTGAGGGCAGGGTTGTTTTACCTGGTGGCTGGCTTGCATTGCCCTTGTTTATACTGTACAGTGATCTTTCCTGTGGAATTCAGGATTCCTCCTCTTCAGGCCTCTTCCTCTTGAGGTGTCTTGCCTCCAGGTCATGCACAGACATTGGCCCTTCTGCAGGACCTGGAGTTGAATTGGAATTATTCTAAATGCAGCTAAAGTATTTTAATAATAAATCTCATAAAAATAATTTTCAATACTGTGTTATAAGAAATAACAAAATCTGTTTTTATTAATTGAACTCAATTGCAATCAATATATTGTGGAAGATGCGTTGTGGTTTCATGGTTGACAGCTTTTCCATTGCAGCTCATGCCCTTCCCTCTCTGAATGCATTTTGTTATGCCTACCTTTCTGGGTGTCTAACCCTGGTCGATGCAGATAAGGAAAATCCCCAACTACCGGGGAAGGGGGGGGGTGTGATCCAGGGGCCATTTCTCCTTGGAACCTCTCTGAGGGGGCCAGTTTCTGGCTCGTGGTCCCTGGTAGGCTGAACTCTATAGACTAATGCCCTGGTCTAATATATCGCACATTAACCCGATAGCTCCAGGGAGCCTCTAGGGCTCACCCAGAAAATGGCATTCATTACATTCAATGCTGGTTTTTTGATGAGTTTTCTAGATGCTTTCTTTGCTGCTGTACTTTTCTGAATTTCACAGTTTTGGTGGGTAGTCTGTTCATAGTTTTATTTATTTTTGGTTGAATAACTTTGTGCTGCAAAGTAAAACTGGTTTCAACAGTTTTTAATGTATTGTATGCCTCATTATACTGTATTACAATTCATTGGTTTATTGAGACTAATTTTTTCACCACTTTGTCATCTTTTCAGAAATCTTTACTAAAGAAGGTACTGGGCCAAATTAGTGAAAATAGCCCCTTGTATGCCTCAGTGTCGGACCATTTTGAGTTGTGCCTGGTGAAGTGCCGCACCTCGAGTCAGTCCGTGCAACATGAGACACTTTATATTGACCCACGAGCCAAACACTGCTATGGCCAAGGACCCCCTCCACTTTCCAACAATGAAACGTGAAGGAGAGTGAGGTTGTCTACTTAAAATTATCTAGTATTTTGTGATTTCTAATATGCTTCCTATTTTTTACTGTTTTAATGATCTAGTACCATAATACTGCTACAGCCAGGGGCCCACACCACTTTCCAACAATGAAACGTGAAGGAGAGTGAGGTTATCTACTTAAATTATTTGTACACTTCCCATTTTGGCCTCAACTGACCTGCAAACCCAACCACTGCTACACTCTCTAGGTCTCCTGTCTCTACATCAGGGCAATAAAGCAAAAAAATCTTTACCAGAGATAGTTTATGGATTTGTCATTATTTTAATAATCTCCCACTTTGCTGTCATTGTTTATAATTGTTTACCACAGTCTGACTATAAAACTTTGACAGTGAACATGTGTGTGTGTGTGTGTGTGGCTGAAGATGATTCTTAAATATATATCATTGTGTAGATAATACATAATTTTCATGAGAGTGAAGTCATGTGTAGACTTTGTAAAAGTCAGAATATGTATGTACTGTACTCGAGTCTTTCATAATGCAAAGGAAATTCTTGCAAGTTTGCACAATTACACTGTACTGTATATTGAATTTATATTTCCATATACAGTATTACAAAGTGTTTATATTTTACATTATTAAAAGTTGTTCAGATTTCATTTAGACATGCAGTATAGTAATTGAGAGTATATTGAGGAATTTCCTGTACTGATAAATGCTGTCAGGTGTAAACAAATACTTGTATGGATTAAATATCTGTTGATCAAGAGCTTAACTGTACAGGTATTTACAAAAATACCTGTACAATACTCTATTTAAAAATGCATGTACAGTAGTGATACATATTTGTATTGACTGTATGCATGTACTTACAGGATTGATGTATTACCTGTTATGTACTGTATTGACAAAATGTATCTAATGATAAATATCTGTGCAAGTATAGAAAAAATACTTGTACTGTATTGATCTAAAAAAATTATATATTTTTATATTTTAGTGTGTGCAATTGACTTATTCATACTGTAATTATATTTGTGTAGTAGATTAATATATCAGTAATTTGTTCAAGTATGAGTGCAATTGTCACTGGCCAGTTTTAGGTGGTTGTTGTCCAATACAATGTTTGTGCATGGTCATACATAAGTATTATATTACAAATGTGTTAGGTTGTTGGAAAGTGTATTGACTATTTGCTTTGAATCTGCACATTATCTGAAGTTTTATAATTCATTTTAACATGATCATATTTCAGTCAAGTTTTTGTATTTAAAAACCAACCTAAGGGAACTTATGGGTGCTGCATTGCCTCTTCCTCTTCTTAGTAATTTGTCTGGAAAGCAGGCTGAGAGTTTGTGTCCCACACTTCATCTTCCTCGTCTTTGTGTCATGTCAAACAAAGCTGCATAGTTATTTCTTGCATATAAAGCAATGTATGTTTTGTAAGAGACCCAGACCCCTTGTGTTGTTACATGTAAACTATTTCAGTAATAGGTATGTGCACTGTGGCAGTGTGTCACAGTGCCTGTCCTTTAGTGTCTCCATTGCAATGTGGTATTGTGTAGTACTGTGCTGCAGAACCTATTGACAGTGTGCTTTACAACACTTCTCCTAATATGGAACACTTGACTAATAATTGGGTTCTGCAGATGCGATGGGTATCTGTGTTGGCTCTACGACATGGTTTCAAAAAAGCCGTTCAGTGTACTGCATAATTTCATTAACTGTCAGGTGTATGTTTGGCTTACTTGTGGAATACTTCATCAGGTTAATGTCTTTGCTATAACTTTTGCCTACTTGTTTTATTATAAAGAAAGCTCATTTGCTTCACAGAGGTGAGGTGAGGCAGCTAAGGCAGGAATAAGAGTAGTCTGAGCAGTTAGTACTGTACAGTACTGTGATATTTACATGTGACTGGTTCCTAGATCATTTCTAAAGTCGCATACACAGTTTCCCCGGTTTGGCGCCTTCTTTTGATAATTACCTACTTCTACTCTCACAGAACACCATGAGTTCAAGCCATACAACTGGTGTTCAGTGCTCACTGGATGACATAGCCATCACAACCTGGCTGATCAGTTTTGGGTGACATTTAATAAGGTTTGAGCCAAGCTCCTCAAGGTTTATATGGAATTTCTTGCTGGTAACCTAGCCTCTTCCCATATTCTTTAATTGCATGTATTTTGTCAGACATAAGAAAAGCTGGATACAATTTGGCAATCATTTTGGTACCTTTTTTTTTAAATAGCTGCAATTATGTAAATTAAATTAAATATTATAATATTTAGTCTGATAACTGTTAACTTTTAATTTTTCTTTAAATATTATGCATCTTAATCAACTTTATATTGCATCATTAAAATCATTTAAAATTGATATATATATATATATATATATATATATATATATATATATATATATATATATATATATATATATTATATATATATATATTATATATATATATTATATATATATATATTATATATATTATATATATATATATATATATATATATTATATATATATATATATATATATATATATATATATATATATATATATATATATATATATATATATATATATATATATATAATAATAGACTGTATATACATATATAAATAAGGGCAACATAGTTAAGATTTTTTACAAGTTATCTTTTTTAAATTGCCGAATGTTTGACAAGTAATACAAATACTGTATTATGAAATCCATATGTGCGAGAACTGATAATACTGTTAGTTTTGACTTTAGGAGCTGAAACTACACTTCTATAGGATAATTTGAATCTAGTGCAGTGGATGATGACCCCTTGGGTGTGTTTTGAGTTTTAGAAAACAGGACTGTTAGAAATAGTATTAGGAAAAAGGTTAGGAACCACTGATCAAATAGTAAGGTAAATCCAGGGCTAGGGTATCTGAATCTAGGGTTAGGGTAATCCAGGTTTATGGTAATTCAGGGCTAAGGTAAACCAGAGTTAGGGTAATCCATTGTGAGGGTAATCCAAGGCCATGGTGGTCTATGACTAGGATAATCCAGGGCCAAGATGGTTCATGACTAACGTAATCACAGGTCATGAGACTAGAGAGAATTATAAGTATTGTAAGGCACTCCTCGACACGATAGAATGAGTTATAATCAGCTTTGATGCATAAACTCAAGCACAGAGAAGCAGCAAACGTAAACAACAATACCAAGATAAAGATACTGTATTGAGTAAGGAATTTACATACTGAAGACATTTCAGTAAAAAGAGTTTTCTCAAAGCTGTATAAAATATGCCAAAGTACTAAATTTCCCAACTTAATTAGGGTGGAGAGTCATCAGGCTGGATGACTTGCTGTATTATGCTCACAATATTGTTCCTTAAAGCTCTTTAACTAACTTTGCATAAGACAGACTTCCCACCAAAGCTTATCACAAAATTTGTTAGAGGTCGATCTATTCCCACATCAGCATGTACAATTTTGAAAATGAAAGTACTGTCATCATATTTGTGCAGTTAGAAAAATTTAGAATCATCAGTATATGATGATCTTTATTGGCATCATAAGTTTGGGATTTTTTTGTGTGTGTATTCACCTAGTTGTTCTTGCGGGGGTTGAGCTCCGCTCTTTTGGCCCGCCTCTCAACTGTCAATCAATCAACTGTAACTACCTACTAACTACTTTTTTCCCCCCACGCACACACACACCCAGACTGCTAGGTAACAGGGGCATCAGGGTGAAAGAAACTTTGCCCATTTGTTTCTGCCTGGTCCGGGAATCGAACCCGGGCAACAGAATTAAGAGTCCTGTGTACTGTCCGCTCAGCTACCAGACCCCCCTGTGTGTATGTGTACTTATCAAATGATTTATTTTTATCATGCTGAATATATGAGATGATGGTCCAGTTCATTAAAATATTAGTGTTTGGAGGATAGGTTGCTAGGTTAGCCATCCTTTTCGAAGGTTTGTTGTACATCCATCTTTTTCTGCTGTTGATGTCAGGTTCAGTAATGGTCATGTATGAATAATAGACTCTAAACTATGGCAAAACATTTTATTAAGATTCACACAATAGGAAAGTAACATCAAATCAGTGGACATGCTGATTCACCCAAAATATATATTAAATGTTGTGCTTTACTTTAATTTTAAAAGTTGTCTTATAATCTATTTTCTGTATATTTACTATTATAGTCATTTTGCCCCTTGTATGGTTAGTTTGTACAACAATTTACACAGATAGAAATTAATTTTTGATAATATTGTGTATTGCTTTTAGTACTGTTTATTAGTTTACTTTTCATTATCTATGGGTAGTGAAATGTGGCTTTGTGAGCCCCTTACCCAGTTAATGATACTGGGTGCTTTTAAATTTCTAGTTCTGTCATATATGCTTTTCAAACTGGATGAAGATGGCTTCCACAGATTCATTCAGTACATTTCACTTGATCATCTGCATTGCATATAAATATTTTGCTACACTCATTTGACTTATTTGTGTTTCTCACTTCTGTTCATATCCTCATGTCATAATATATCTTAGCAAATACAGTTCCAGTCTACCTGATCTATTACATTCAATATATGACTTGCTCATAGCTGAGCTTGTCTTAGGAGCTAACTTGTCTTTGGTTCATCATTCAGAAATGCAAGAACCTCTAGCAGCTGTTAAGACAAGTGGAGTCACTGTTGGTGTCAAACTTTTCCAACTTTGACTGTTAAAAAAAGTCCAGTGATACTTGTTTCTCCTTTTTCAAATATATCTGAGACAACAGAACACTTCTTAATGGAACTTGCAGAAAGGAAGCATAACCTATTTGAAATTTTACTCTGTCTTTTGGTCAGGTCTCGGGAGGTAAGAATTAATAGTCTACATTGGTGCGTTCCATGTTCATTTAACCCATACTTGCTCATATGTACACACTTTTTCTCTTCATAAAATCCATTTATAGAATAAACAACTGGCTGGACACTACCCGCTGTGTTTTTAATATACAGTATATGCTTTCTGCTGAGGGACCCAGTCCTGCTGTTATCACCTTGTAATGCTTCATGGGTCATTCCAACAACTGGGGCAACACCCTTAATCCCCTCCCCCCTTTTCCCCAAATAAATATTGTAATACTCATTGCACTATATAACATAACTGATTCAAGTTCCTGGTAGGCCAAAAATTTCAATATAACTTGCTACATCTCCACTGGTAAGTGCATTAAATTCTTCCACTGAGTAATGGAAAAATATCCAACAATATGTATGGATGTATGATCTAACAGTAATAAATTTCAGCTAGAGTACTTAGACATAGGAAAATTAACAAGTTAAAATGAATGTGAAATACAAGACAGTCAAATCTCAATGAAAGACATGTTAAGACTCTAGGAATAATTGTTGGATGATTTAACATTTACAGCATAAAGCTCCTGTTTTTCAAATCACACGTGCTTTCCTGCCTTGATTATTGCTCTACTTGCCTTCCATTTCAAGGCAGGAGAGATTTCTGAAATATTAGGAATACTTAAACTGCTACATGCACAGATACTATAAAGCCTCAATTACTGGGACTGGCTCAAAACGATAAGAAATTTACTCTGGAAATGAAATTAGTGTTATTACATGTACGTGTTAGATATTGAAAGGTCAGGTCCCAAATGCGCACAAATAAAATAACTTGCTGAAGCAAAAGATATGGTAGGAAATGCATATTATACCCAATGAAAAGTAAAGGTGCGATAGGCACAGAATATTTTATGAACGTCAGAGGCCTATGGCTTTTCAACCTCCCACCAAGTGTGGGAGACGGTAGGCCTCCCTTCCCCCTCGTATTTATTAATTATCTACTTAATAATATTGATCCTAAATTTAATAAATGTTACTTGAGCATGATGTACCCTCTGAGAACTCCAAGCCACCGCTAGCAACAACCTTACTGATCAAGTTATCATCAGTTGGATAAGTACACATTACAATGTGACATGTAACATGTAACATCAACCCAATTAGGTTAAAACAATTCTAAGTGTTGTACTCATATTTTACAATTTACAATTTATGTACACCTCTAATTTTCTACATTGTATAATTATAAGGGTAATGCATGCAATTATCATATCAATCATTGTATGTTTGCTGATGAATAAATACAAATTTTATTAAATATGAATGATTTATGTAAATCTAACAGGTGATTATATTAATATATTGATGAAAACTACTTGTTACTCATTAAAATGTGGCCTACAGGTGTGTGGCTTGAGGATGCCATAGTAACTTCCATGTTAGTACAAACCACCAAGGATTGAGTGATTAAATTTCCATAACTTTAGAATCTGTGGTATGTAAAGAGTTTTAACAAGTTATTTAATAGGAAACAGATTCATTTAGATTTAGTGTTTTAATTTGTGCAGTTGTGCCAGATGTGTGATGTGACCAAATGTTGAAAATACTGTGGCAGTATGATATGGGAGGGATCTCAAATGGGTTTCCATTGTTGTAACAAAGCCCCCCCTAGGACAATGATTGACTTTCCCCAGTTTGTAACCACAACAGTTGACTTGCCACCAGGTAAAATGTTAGGTGAACAGCACCATCAGGTGCAAGTAAATGTGCCCAAATGTCATGTCCTAGGTGGGATTTGAATCCCATACCAATTGGTTGTGAGTAGACTGCACTGGCCATTGCTCTACAGGTCACTGCCTCAGACGGGGTTACTCCACTGTATTAGTATGTGGCGTAAAGAGTTCACAGCCTTGTGAGCTAAGTTACCAGGGAGTTAGGAGTCTGCATTAGTAACATAACATTCCTAAGACATCATCATTGGCTGTATTATCTGGCACCGCAGCATCTCCATCATTGATGCCTCACACCAGAGATAAATAAATCCTCATTTTGTCAAGGTACCATTAATTCGGTAATTATATCTACGAATATAGTGATACAAATGGAGATATTACAAGAGTCCATAAGGTAACATGTTAAGTATATACTTCTGGTCTCCAAGTAGTATAAGTGGATGCATCAGTCTACTCATATGTTCAATGATGGTCTACTGTATATACATTTATATTAGGAGTGGCAGCATGAACTTTTCATAGTGCTCGTGAGAATGAGTAAAGCTGATACATCTTGAGAGATTCGCTCATCGGCATGATTGGGGAAAATGCTATTAAACAGTCATATGAGAACAGATTGTTAATTGTAGCATGGATAACATAATGTACCACTCAGAGCAGCAGGTTTTGGATGTAGGATACCTCATAAGAAATAATGCATAACAGGATATTTTGGTATGTACAAACTTAGCTCACATCTGCATAATCATGCATGATGAGTTTCTCAGAATATTTGCCTCAAGCATGTGTGTTATTGGCAGCATATTTTTATTACCCTAAAGTATATATTATTGTACATTGCACATAAATTTAAGGAAATTTATTGTTTGTTTTTCTAATACACATTGTGTTTGAACATGTAAAAAGACGACTAAGACATAAGATAAAATAAATGTAAATAACTAATATAGGTTAATATTTCCTTGGGCTAATTTTATTTTCAAGTCACCAGTTTCCATTTTGGCCAGGATCAACACAGAGTCACTAGCAGTACATTGATCACTGATTGGCCATCTTTGATCTCATACTGCCTAATAGCTCTGCCAATCCTGGAAGATCAGTTGCAGTATCCAGAGAGATGCTAAATTACTCCCACTTCCTGCCCCTAGAGTAATTTTGCCAAGAAACCTGGAAAGCAGGGAGCAGATCCATTCAAGGACATACTAGAAGATAGAACATGTACACAGGGATGAGGCCCAAGAGGAATACTCCCAGCATCACACCAGGACAAATACAAATACAGTATTTATTCAGGTAAAGTACATACATACAAGGTAAGATACAAAAGTTGATGGATTTATAGATAAGAGCTAGTACATACAGTGCCTAAAGCCACTATTACGCAAAGCGTTTCGGGCAGGAAAAACACTAAGACTAAAACTTAATACTAATTGAGATTAACGTATAAATTGTGTTGAGAAAAAATAAGAAAAAAATGGAAAAAAGGGGGGGGGGAACATGGCAGGAAAAGTTAGGACAAGAGAATAAGGTTGAGGCTTCATGATGAAGGACCTGGAAACAGCTGGGGACTGGAAGAAGAGCAGGTCAAAGGGTCCCAAAATGTAGCACATGCATAAATGATGATAAAGTGGTTTAGAAATTAGAGTTTCTGTCTCGCCTCAGAAGAGTTCTTATGCTTTCAGTTGAGGATGGTCTGTATAAGCTTATAAAGAATGCATGACCAAGAAACCACAGGGTGGACACTACACAATTTGTGCAGTGAACAGTAAGGTGCGACATTCTCAGCATGCAACCCGTCCTCAACTCAAGTTCATTACATCCAGCGGTCGCCCCCACAGACGCATTCATAAATTTTAACATGCTGTTCATTCAAAACAAGAATTTTCTCAAATATCAATTAATATTATAATATATTAGCATATTGTGCATATATATAGGCATAGGTTAGGTTAGGTTAGCTGTTTAGGTTCGGTTGGCGATTATTTGCATTTGTAGTACGTGGGTGAAGCATTTATAGCGATGTGGTTCGAACAAAACTCGTCAGTGAAGCACTTGTTCCGGAAGTGTTCGAACGAAATCAGTTGTGAGTCGTGTGTAAACTGTTTTTCATTCATAAACAGGGGGTTTGGCGGGTGGATGGAATCACTTTTAGATCTTTGTTTGGAGGACGGGCTGCAGCATGGATAGATGTACACAGGAAAAGAACACCTCATTACGACAGGTTGGAGCTCTCATGTCCAAGCTCAGTCTCTCATTGTGATTACTGCACCTTTTAACCCTTCTCTTTCCCTAGGGGGCGGACCGTCTAATTACCGCAAGCTACCACAAGCTACACAAGCTTCACTAAGCTTCCTGGCAATACGTTAGTAATGAATAAATATGATATATTTACTCATTATAATATTGGTGCTGAATGTACAACATGAAAAAACATAATTTTAATCTGAAAAAGTATCTTTTTATAAAGAAATTACACGAAAATAAAGAGCTGGTGACGCCAAATCAAGTCGACGGTCGATGATTCATTACTAACGTATTGCCAGGAAGCTTTGTGAAGCTTGTGTAGCTTGTGGTAGCTTGCGGTAATTAGACGGACCCAGGGGCAGTACTTTGATGTCCCAGTTATTCATTCCTCCATCCTTGCCCGTTGGCAGGGTTGTTGATTTTCTGTTACTGGTAACAAACTGCCTACTCTTAAGCATAGTGTGTCCCTGTGGCCTTCCTCCTGCCACCGTAACCGGCGGTGGGAAACAGCTCTGGCAAGGTTGCGTATTGGCCATACTCGCTTAACTCACGGTCACTTAATGGAGCGCCGCCCTGCTCCGTATTGTCCCTCTTACAGTCGTGCATATCCTTGTTGAATGTCCCGACTTCCAGGACGAGCGTGTGTCTTGCCTTCCGACCATCCCTCGCGGTCACTTGTCCTTCGATAGAATTCTTGGTGAATCGGATCTTTTGATATCATTCGCCTTATGCGTTCCTGTTCTCGTATTGGCATCCTTGGTAATATTTAGCGCCCTCTGATTATTCTGCACATTTGATGGTGCTACATAGCCTTCCCGGTTTGGTGCCTTCTTTTGATAATTACTTTATTCCTTATTCACATCTATCCAGTCTTTCATTCCTTAAGAGTTCACAGTTTGTTACCTGTAACATGACGCTAACGACCCTGCCAATAGTTGCAGGCTAAAGGTAACCTATTCCACTGGCCTTCCTCCTACCACTGTAATAGATGGTGGGAAATAGCTCTGGAAAAATAGGCACATTACTGCCAGAAGGCAGGAACTAGCAGTAATGTGCCAGAAGGCAGGAACTAGCAGTAATGTGCCAGAAGGCAGGAACTAGCAGTAATGTGCCAGAAGGCAGGAACTAGCAGTAATATGCCAGAAGGCAGGAACTAGCAGTAATATGCCAGAAGGCAGGAACTAGCAGTAATGTGCCAGAAGGCAGGAACTAGCAGTAATGTGCCAGAAGGCAGGAACTAGCAGTAATATGCCAGAAGGCAGGAACTAGCAGTAATGTGCCAGAAGGCAGGAACTAGCAGTAATGTGCCAGAAGGCAGGAACTAGCAGTAATATGCCAGAAGGCAGGAACTAGCAGTAATGTGCCAGAAGGCAGGAACTAGCAGTAATGTGCCAGAAGGCAGGAACTAGCAGTAATATGCCAGAAGGCAGGAACTAGCAGTAATATGCCAGAAGGCAGGAACTAGCAGTAATGTGCCAGAAGGCAGGAACTAGCAGTAATGTGCCAGAAGGCAGGAACTAGCAGTAATATGCCAGAAGGCAGGAACTAGCAGTAATGTGCCAGAAGGCAGGAACTAGCAGTAATGTGCCAGAAGGCAGGAACTAGCAGTAATGTGCCAGAAGGCAGGAACTAGCAGTAATGTGCCAGAAGGCAGGAACTAGCAGTAATGTGCCAGAAGGCAGGAACTAGCAGTAATGTGCCAGAAGGCAGGAACTAGCAGTAATGTGCCAGAAGGCAGGAACTAGCAGTAATGTGCCAGAAGGCAGGAACTAGCAGTAATGTGCCAGAAGGCAGGAACTAGCAGTAATGTGCCAGAAGGCAGGAACTAGCAGTAATGTGCCAGAAGGCAGGAACTAGCAGTAATGTGCCAGAAGGCAGGAACTAGCAGTAATGTGCCAGAAGGCAGGAACTAGCAGTAATGTGCCAGAAGGCAGGAACTAGCAGTAATGTGCCAGAAGGCAAGAACTAGCAGTAATGTGCCACAAGGCACATCACTGTATTATTGCCAGAGGATTGGAAAAAAGCATTGATTGTGCCATTGTATAAAAATGAGGAACATAACAAGTGCATTAATCTACCAAGTGTAGTGGACAGTGTGTATAACAGGATAGTGAACAGAATAATAAAGAAGAATACTGAGAAATGGATCAGTGTTGAAAAGATTTGCATAAAGATAGCCTATAGAAAAAGCGCATAAGAAAGACTAAGGTGTATATGATATTTATGGACTTGGAAAAAGCAGATGAACATATATGAGGTAGCGCTACAAAATGCTGTGAAAGTCCTCACATAAGTAGCAATGCATGTTCAAGAGTCAATGTGTAACGAGTGACTGGTTTGATATTAACGTAGGTGTACATCAGGTTGTGTGACGTTTGCCTGGTTATATAATATATTCCGTACATGGATGGCATCATGAGGGAGGTCAAGGTAAGAATGTTTAGAATGCCAAGTATATCTTATGTATATATATATAGGCCTAATATTAATAACTAGTAAATGTCACAATTAATGTATACACATGATAGTTCTTAAAACAGTGAGAGAGTGCTATACAGACAAGTTAACATTTTCTTGTAGTGTGTGCAAGAACTGTTAAAGTCAATGTAGACAAAAGTAAAGCAATAGTGGATGGCAGAAAAAAATTGCAATTTGCTGAAGTGGTCAATCAGTTTAAATACCTTGGATTTATGATAATTAGAAGAGGAATTAGTGCAATCAAATTGAGAGCAAGGTAAGTCAGTAACGGAAAGTGGCTGGTGCAATGAAAGCCTGGTTCACAACATCGATAATGCATAGGAACAGATGCAGCCACAGGTCTGCACGACAGAATGGTGGCAGACTCTTATGTACAATTACAAGTCAGTGGTGAGGTCGTTGTGAAAAATGAATTAGACCAGTAGAAATGGATAAGCTGAGAGGTATGTGTAGTGTTTGAAAAAATATAGAAGGAATATAAACGTCCCAGAGATATGTGGAATGCAAAAAATGAATAGCAACAAAAGTCTTTTTTAACTAATTTATTGTATGAAACAATTATAGCATTAACAATATTCATTATATTCATAAAATATTGAAAAGTCTGGTATATGGCACTTTATACACACCTTACCTAATATTGAGCATGTAACAATAGTATCAGCCTATAGCTTATTTTATTACTAGATAATCACTTTAAAACTTAAAAAAAAAAGTGTGCCTGATTATTTTGATAACTATATGTACAAAACAAATGCAAATTTCATGTCTACATAATTCTAAAACTACAAAAATTAATAAAACAATAGTTTTGTAACTCAAAACAGTGTTCATTACCTGCAATAATCCACACTTCAGGGTTTCTCAAACTGGGATGCATGTTCTACCTGTGCTCACTCGTGTTTATATTTGCAAAGCTCAAGTGTGTACATACTCCAAGGTTGCTCTAGTGTGTACATATTCCAAGGTTGCTCAAGTGTGTACATACTCCAAGGTTGGTCTAGTGTGTACATACTCCAAGGTTGGTCTAGTGTGTACATATTCCAAGGTTGGTCTAGTGTGTACATATTCCAAGGTTGGTCTAGTGTGTACATATTCCAAGGTTGGTCTAGTGTGTACATACTCCAAGGTTGGTCTAGTGTGTACATACTCCAAGGTTGGTCTAGTGTGTACATATTCCAAGGTTGGTCTAGTGTGTACATATTCCAAGGTTGGTCTAGTGTGTACATATTCCAGGTTGCTCTAGTGTACTAGTGGCAGTAGTGGTTGTTGTACTAGTGGCAGTGGTTGTTGTTACTAGTGGCAGTAGTGGTGATGTACTAGTGGCAGTAGTGGTGTTGTACTAGTGGCAGTAGGTGGTGTTGTACTAGTAGCAGTAGTGGTTGTTGTATAGTGGCAGTAGTGGTGATTAATAGTGGCAGTAGTGGTTGATGTACTAGGGCAGTAGTGGTGATGTACTAGTGGCAGTAGTGGTTGATGTACTAGTGGCAGTAGTGGTTGATACTAGTGGCAGTAGTGGTGATGTACTAGTGGCAGTAGTGGTGATGTACTAGTGGCAGTAGTGGTTGTGGTACTAGGCAGTAGTGGTGAGTACTAGTGCAGTAGTGGTTGTTGTACTAGTAGCAGTAGTGGTTGTTGTACTAGTGGCAGTAGTGGTTGACTGTACTAGTGCAGTAGTGGTTGATTACTAGTGGCAGTAGTGGTTGTTGTACTAGTGGTAGTAGTTTTTGATGTAATAGTGTGTGCAGTAGTGGGTGGTTGTACTAGTGGCAGTAGTGGTTGTTGTACTAGTGGCAGTAGTGGTTGATGTATAGTGGCAGTAGTGGTTGATGTACTAGTGGCGTAGTGGTGATGTACTAGTGGCAGTAGTGGTTGATGTACTAGTGGCAGTAGTGGTTGTTGTATAGTGGCTGTAGTGGTTGATGTATAGTGGCAGTAGTGGTTGGTGTACTAGTGGCAGTAGTGGTTGATGTACTAGTGGCAGTAGTGGGATGTACTAGTGGCAGTAGTGGTTGATGTACTAGTAGCAGTAGTGGTTGTTGTACTAGTGGCAGTAGTGGTTGATGTACTAGTGGCAGTAGTGGTTGATGTACTAGTGGCAGTAGTGGTTGTTGGTACTAGTGGCAGTAGTGGTTGTTGTTGTATAGTGGCAGTAGTGGTTGTTGTACTAGTGGCAGTAGTGGTTGTTGCACTAGTGGCAGTAGTGGTTGATGTACTAGTGGCAGTAGTGGTTGTTGTACTAGTGGCAGTAGTGGTTGTTGTACTAGTGGCAGTAGTGGTTGTTGTACTAGTGGCAGTAGTGGTTGATGTACTAGTGGCAGTAGTGGTTGATGTACTAGTGGCAGTAGTGGTTGTTGTGTATAGTGGCAGTAGTGGTTGATGTACTAGTGGCAGTAGTGGTTGTTGTATAGTGGCAGTAGTGGTTGATGTACTAGTGGCAGTAGTGGTTTGTTGTCTAGTGGCAGTAGTGGTGATGTACTAGTGGCAGTAGTGGTTGATGTACTAGTGGCAGTAGTCGTTGATGTACTAGTGGCAGTTGTGGTTGCGTACTAGTGCAGTAGTGGTTGATGTACTAGTGGCAGTAGTGGTTGTTGTACTAGTGGCAGTAGTGGTTGATGTACTAGTAGCAGTAGTGGTTGATGTACTAGTGGCAGTAGTGTTGTGTACTAGTAGCAGTTGTGGTTGATGTACTAGTGGCAGCAGTGGTGATGTACTGTGGCAGTAGTGTTGTTGTACTAGTGGCAGTAGTGGTTGCTGTACTAGTAGCAGTTGTGGTTGATGTATAGTGGCAGTAGTGGTGATGTACTAGTGGCAGTAGTGGTTGATGTACTAGTGGCAGTAGTGGTTGATGTACTAGTGGCAGTAGTGGTTGTTGTACTAGTGGCAGTAGTGGTTGTTGTACTAGTGGCAGTAGTGGTTGATGTACTAGTGGCAGTAGTGGTTGATGTACTAGTGGCAGTAGTGGTTGATGTACTAGTGGCAGTAGTGGTTATTGTACTAGTGGCAGTAGTGGTTGTTGTACTAGTGGCAGTAGTGGTTGTTGTACTAGTGGCAGTAGTGGTTGTTGTACTAGTGGCAGTAGTGGTTGATGTACTAGTGGCAGTAGTGGTTGATGTACTAGTGGCAGTAGTGGTTGTTGTACTAGTGGCAGTAGTGGTTGTTGTACTAGTGGCAGTAGTGGTTGTTGTACTAGTGGCAGTAGTGGTTGTTGTACTAGTGGCAGTAGTGGTTGTTGTACTAGTAGCAGTAGTGGTTGATGTACTAGTGGCAGTAGTGGTTGTTGTACTAGTGGCAGTAGTGGTTGTTGTACTAGTGGCAGTAGTGGTTGTTGTACTAGTGGCAGTAGTGGTTGATGTACTAGTAGCAGTTGTGGTTGATGTACTAGTGGCAGTAGTGGTTGATGTACTAGTGGCAGTAGTGGTTGTTGTACTAGTGGCAGTAGTGGTTGATGTACTAGTGGCAGTAGTGGTTGTTGTACTAGTGGCAGTAGTGGTTGTTGTACTAGTGGCAGTAGTGGTTGTTGTACTAGTGGCAGTAGTCGTTGTTGTACTAGTGGCAGTAGTGGTTGATGTACTAGTGGCAGTAGTGGTTGATGTATTAGTGGCAGTAGTGGTTGTTGTACTTGTGGCAGTAGTGGTTGATGTACTAGTGGCAGTAGTGGTTGTTGTACTAGTGGCAGTAGTGGTTGTTGTACTAGTGGCAGTAGTGGTTGTTGTACTAGTGGCAGTAGTGGTTGTTGTACTAGTGGCAGTAGTGGTTGTTGTACTAGTGGCAGTAGTGGTTGATGTGCTCGTGGCAGTAGTGGTTGATGTACTAGTGACAGTAATGGTTGATGTACTAGTGGCAGTAGTGGTTGATGTACTAGTGGCAGTAGTGGTTGATGTGCTAGTGGCGGTAGGTATTCTTGTGCTAGTTGCAGTAGAGGTTGTTGTGGTAGTGGCAGTTGTGATGGGATGGTTCACCAGCTCACTTACAATGGTGCTCCTATGCCTGTGGAGGCCAGTACACTTGTTAAGTGCACTTGCTAAGTGTTGGAAATTTCCAACAGTAATACATCATTTCTTGTATTACAATACATCATTATTGTATTAACCATAGTAATTACTAACACTACTAGTATGTAGAACTTATTCAATTAATGTTTCTATTGCGACGCAATATTTGCCAAATTCTTCCCACAGTCTCAATGACGCAGGGAGGTAGCTACAGGCTAAAACATGAATCTTTCCACATTTAGTTACATCTAAACAGAGTTTAGTTATATTAATTACGTTCCCTTACTAAGGATAATCGTTTATTTAGTTAATTATATACATAACATATTATTACTTACTGAATTCGTTCATTTAGATGTATTAAGAACTATAGTGGAAAATATTGCATAGTAAAGCAGTTCATATAATATTTCTTTATGCAGTCTTAATAAGCTAACTTGCATTGTGCAAAAATATATTGCACCTTAATACATTATTTAGTGACATAAGCACTTGTCACTGCCCCTGGTGGACTCTCCAGGTGGACTGCTTTCACTGTCCAGCTCACCTATCGCATCACCTCTGGGAAAAGAACATTATATAAACAAATCCACAATGGCCGTGACGCGGATTCGAACCTGCGTCCGGGAGCATCCCAGACACTGCCTTAATCGACTGAGCTACGATAGGGTTAATTTTGATGCCCGGGTGCTTGAGGAGGCATACTCTTGCACCCGTAGAACTGTAGTACCCAACGTCGAGAGCGAGGGGTACCTTTTATTGTCAATCCCCCTTTCGTCACTGAACTCGATTTCGACGGACTGTCGGTTCTATATGTGGGGCGTATAATCACGACGCACCCCTGGGAGGCCCCGGCATGATCGGCGATAGCTTCTTGTTGGGTTTCCTGCCTCTAATTGTGGCTCCATGGTGGGTGTGGGGGCACATTCGTGAATGTGCCCCAGGCCCCCAGTGGTGACTACCTCGTTTCCTGGCGCGGCTTCGTCTCTCATTGTGACTACTGCACCTTTTACCCCTGTGACCTCCGGGGGTTCTCAATGCCGTTCCCACCACGGCCGCACTCGCACGCTCCCTTCCTGTAATAGTACTTACAATGCCTTGTTTGATCCCGCTACGTGGGCTAAATGCTTTGATCTCCACCATCTGGATTCTACTCCTCCTGATGATTTCTCCCTCCATAAACACCTTGTTGATTCAGTAGATGCCTCTGTTACTTTTAACTCCACCAGTTACGGTACATGTGTCGTCGCTGCTCCTTCTCAGGACGCAGCTACTCCCTTACCTGCTTTGTCCTGCATTGGCGAGACCCCTGTCCAGGTCTCCAAGAACATTTGGTTAAATGCCGGTGTTGGTACTGTTCTCCTCCCACACCATGGTGCAACTGGTGTTCGGGACCTCAAAGATTGCCAGGAGGATATTAAACATATCCTCGAAGCCCAAGGCCATTCTGTCCTCCAGGTGGACACGTTTACTCGACCCCCTCGTGGTCATCGCCGTCAGCCCCTTCGAGTTGTAAAAATCACCTTTGATAGTAGGGCTCTTCCGCCCTCTGTTATTCTTGCTGGTGCCAGATGCTCCGTTCAGGAGTACATTCCCTCTCCTAGACTATGCAATAAGTGTTGGAAGTTCGGCCACGGTGTCCTCAAATGCACCAGTACTGTGTATCTGTGCCCCTTGTGTGGGGACGATAGTCATTCTAAGTCCGAGTGCACTTCTCCCCAGGCTCGCTGCCTCAATTGCGGTGACGCCCACCCTACCTTCTCACGCTCGTGTATGCACTACAAACTCGAGGAAGCTGTCCTCAACTTGAAGCACCGTGATCGTCTGTCTTTTCCTGAAGCGAGATGCCAAGTTCGTCGTCTCACCCCTTTCACGGGCGTCTCCTACGCTCGCATGTTGCGTTCTACCTCTCCTCGTCCTTCCCGTCTTCCTCAGTCTCACAACCGTTTCCAGGCCTTAAACCCGACCACACCCACCACCACCTCCTCTATTCCTTTGCCTCCTGTCCCAGATGATCTCCCTCCCAGTTCTCCATCTGGGATTTCCCCCTTCCTACCCAGTCCGCCATATCTCCTTTGTCTTCTTCCCCCATCTCCCCCCACTCTTTCTTCCCGACCCTCCCCCCAGTCTCTTGACCCACCACGCCACCTGTCTGTCCAGGCTGATATCCATCATCTTCCCAGCAATCTTCATGTTGTTCGCTCTCGTTCCTTTTCTCCTGCTGAGACCATTGAGTGTCGCCCAGTACGTTGTTACTGGAACGTCTGTCTCTTCGAGTCAGAAACGTAAACCTGGCTCCTCTCCTTCTTCCTCTCGGCGGGTAAGAAGGTTTCGCTTTCTTCCTCACCCCCTCCCTCTGACTCTGTCACTACATCCCCTCCCATTTCAGTAGTCGACCCCCTGTCTCTGATATGGAGGTTTCTTCCGCCCCCGATTCCCTCTCTGTTGCTACCCTCCTGAGGTGCACTCCCTGATTTCTGCCCCCCCCCCCTCCTCCAACTGTCCTTGCCTGCCCCTCTCAGTTGTCTCCTCCTCCTCC
>WNGS01087021.1:2530842-2601221 GCA_020271785.1 Procambarus virginalis
TATCACACAGCATAGAAAATTTTTGAAAAAGAGTGCTAAAGAGTAAGATCACAAAACACATGGAATCAAAGTGTCTACATATCCCTGGGCAACATTGGTTCAGGACAGGGCACTCCTGCCTCTAACAGTTGCTTAACCACCATGAGCCATGGAAGACGATCAAAATGCTGATGTAATTTACGTAACTTTGCAAAAGCTTTGACAAGTGTGCTCATGGTATTATTGCATACAAAATGCACTCAAAAGGAATTACTGGCATAGTAGGGAGATGGAGTTTTTAACTTAATAATGAACAGAGCCCAGAGTGTAATAGTCAATGAAATAGAATCCGGATCATCCACCGTGAAATGCTCAGTTTTGCAAGGTACTGTACTTGTTCTCATCCTCATATCTCATATTTTTTCTCACCCTCATATCAGACATAGACAAGGATACAAAATATATCACTTTCATCCTTTGCAGATGTCACTAGGATTTTTATGGGAGTAGACATATATAGAATACACAGCAAACCTCCAATCTGATGTCATTTGTCTTTCACTGGACCCCAGAAAATATGTCTAATGAGGATAAGTTCCAGTTACTGCACAATGGAAGAAAAAAAATTGAAAATGTAAACCACATATAAAATGCAGTCAAACCACACTATTGAAAGAAAAACAATGTAAATGATTTAGGAGTAATCATGTTGAAAGCTTTACTTTTATATTATTTATTTATCTATTTATTTAGTTATTTATATACAAGAAGTGCATTGAGTTTGTGAAAGCACATAACACTGGTATTTTTACATTCTTGCAAAGCCACTAATATGCAAAGCATTTTGGGCAGGTCCTTAACCCTTAAATTGCTCAGCATAAAGGGGCATAATTAAAAAATATTTGAATTATGTAAAAATTACTTAAAAATGGGTTATATATATACATAATACCATATACCTGTATATACCATAAGTTTGTTTGTTATAGTTCTTATAGTTTAGCCCAACCACTTGGGCTGGATGGTAGAGCGACGGTTTCGCTTCATGCAGGTCAGCGTTCAATCCCCGACCATCCAAGTGGTTGGGTGCCATTCCTTCCCCCCATCCCATCCCAAATCCTTATCCCTGACCCTTTCCAAGTGCTATATAGTCATAATGGCTTGACACTTTCTCCTGATAGTTCTCATCTCTTCTAATAGTTTAAAGTATAGTTTATAGAACACAAAAAGTAGCTGTCACAACTGCAAGAAAAAGGACAGGTTGGATAACAAGAACTTTTCAAACAAGATATTCCACATCATTAATGTTTTTTAAGACACTAGTGCTTTCTAGCATGGAATATTGTTGCACACTTAACAGTCCTTATATTCTGTAGTCCCTATAGTGCAGGTAGGAGAGATGCATAATAATTTACACTTGGAGAATATAGTACTATGTGGTGTTATTACTTTATACAGTACAGTAATAACACCACATTAAACCAGAAGGCATGGCAGGATATGCAAAATAGTCTATCAACTTTAAAGGCCCAAGACTTTTAAACGTTCTCCCTCTACACCATTGGGCATAACTGGTCGATAACTGTTGTAAGATTGGGCAAAACTGGCCAATCCCTCACAGTGTTCAAAAGGTAACTTAATAAACACCTTCAGAGGATACCTGATCAACTAGGCTGTGATTCATACAACAGGTTGCAACCAGCCGCATAGAACAGCCTGGTTGACCAGACCACCAACTACACATACCCATACCTGAATTTACCTGAGGGCTACTGACACTAGTGGCCTTGATGAGGATAGGAAACTGACAGTTTGTCACAGGTGCCCATTTGCCCTTATGATTTTTTCCGGCTGGATTTTTAAATTTAACAGTTTTGGGATTTATGGCTTTGGCAAGTAGGTGGTTCCATGGGTTTATAACCCTGTAGATGAAAAAGCATCTCCTGTTGTAAGTCCTGCATTGTGGCTTGTTGAGCTTGAAACCATTGCTTCCTATTTCTGTTTCATCTGACCTTTTGAAGAAATTGTCTGGATCAACATCCTCCAAATTCACAATTTGTATTGTGACTCCAAATGCAGATCCGACCGACTAGGGTCCCAGTAGTACAGTCGGGTTCGTTCTCAACACACAATCGAGAATTCCGGGTTCAAATTCCGGCCGGGACAGAAATGGTTAGGCACATTTCCTTTTACCAAATGCCGCTGTTCACCTAGCAGCAAGTAGGTACCCAGGAGTTCGTCAGCTTATTATGGGGTTGCATCTTGGGCAGGGTCAGTAACTCGACCCGGGGGGGAAGGGAGACCGTGATAAAAGCCAAATGTGTATGAATATACTCTGGCTTCCTGACCCCTGACACAGTGAATTAAATTGTTCAGTATTTTAGAGGTTTCAGTGAGATCTGCCCTGTCATGCCTGGTTTGCAGTGTTGTTATCCCTAAGGCTGTCAATCATTCCTGGTATGAGAGATGACTTAGTTCTGGAATGACTTTTGTTTCCCAGTGCTGCATTTTCTCCAAAGCAGCTATGTATTTCTGAAGATGATGTCTCCATGCTTCAGTGTAATAGTCTAAGTGGGAGCACACCAGAGATTTATAGTTAAATCATCACCTTTATTTCCTTTAAGTCAAAGGTAAAGAAGCTAGTGATTCAATTGTATAAATCTCTGGTGCACATATCTACATACACAGGCTGCCTGTCACTGACAAAATGAATTATTATAACTACTGCATATAATTTTCTTATGTTATAATGATTAGAGAATACTGTACTGTATATTAATGTATACATCACTAGGTAATTATACATCCACACACAAAGAAGATTCTCATATAAAACCTAATACTTAATTGGTACTCCATCAAGTACATTATAATACAGTACATGTACAGTATCCTAGGAAAATGTAACAGTATAGCTTATTGTGTCACATGGCAACCCATCTCCAGATCTGAATGAAGAACCGACATTAGCAGTAGCATCAGCTGGAGCAGTATCATTACTAGGAAAGGAGTTGTCTTATATAGTCCAGTCCTTCATCACGTCAGTAATGGACACCCACATGCCAACGTGTAATGGAGGACACAACCAGTCACATCTCACCCTTGGACATGCGTGTCTTACTGTGTCTAACGTGGATGCTGCAGCTAATCTCCAGCTTTGGGCACAAGCTGTTGAGTGTTATAAGGTCAGTATACTAGTTGTAACATATCATGCGATTACTACTAAATTCAGTTTCATTGTTGTAACATCCTAGGGATTACTACTGTGGTCACTGCTCAGCATGTCCTCTTGAACTGTTACATCATAATATTTGTACTGTTCAGTATGGTCACTGTCATGGCTGTAATTGTCAAGAATTTCTACTATGGTCACTGCCATGGCTGTAAATGATGGAGATTACTACTATGTCACTTTCATGACTGCAATATGCCAGGGATTACCACTGTGGTCACTACCATGGCTGTAATTGCCAGGNCCATTGCAATTAAATATAATAGAGTAGAGAAAGCACACTACGGGATGAACTACTATGTTACATCTGGTTTTATGCTGCACTGATTTCCACTTAAGGGAACATCTAGTGCAGTTGAATATACCTTTTGAAAGTCATTCTAAGCTGGCTCAAGTGTTCCCATCTCCCTAGCACTAGAATACTCCAACAAGAACATTCAAAGAAAAGATCCCAGCTGTGCCTGTGTAGAATATCAATTTACCCTGACTGCACAGTCATGTTCATGTAAACAGTGGGACCGTGCTTAATGGAGTAAGTGTGTGTCTTATTCAGAAACTATCTTTCCATTTAGACTCAAAGCCATAATTATACTTTCATATCAAGATCCTGAATATTGTATTGTACCGCATTTTAAAGAGCACATCACAAATTGGTAAAGGTGCTAAGACATACAATTAAATGGCTCCCAGAACTGAAGGACAAGAGCTATGAGGAAAGGTTAGAGGCATTAAATATGCCAAAACTAGAAGATGGAAGAGAAAGAGGCGATATGATCACTACGTACAAGATAGTAACAGGAATCAATAAAATTGATATAGAAGAATTCCAGAGACCTGGAACTTCAAGAACAAGATGTCATAGATTCAAATTAACTAAATCAAGCTGACAAAGAAATACAAGAAAATTCACTTTTGCAAATAATGGTAGACGGTTGGAACAAGTTAGGTGAGAAGGAAGTAGAGGGCAAAGCAGTACAGTAGTTTCAAAGCGTTATATGACAAAGAGTACGGGGAAGATGGGACACCACAGGCATACTCTTATCCTGTAACTACACTTAGGTAATTACTAATTATCGGGACCAATCCGAGCTTGCAGATGTCAGGATAACTGAAAATCCAGTTAAGTGAAGAAAAGATTGTGAGACATCAATGGTGCTTGATGAGGGTGTCTATGAGGGAGATACAAGCATCTCCTCACATCAACATTGCCTAACTTTCCCCTTTTCCCTCTTTTTTCCTGTAATGATTCATGCATTAATAAGCATTCTATTTCTCAAATCCTAAAGTTAATTGAATATTAACCTGTGAGATAGCACAGGTTATTTGGTCAGGAAAATAAAGGAAAATATTGCCAAGTAGAAAACATGCTGCAATCATCACCAATTATTAAGCATGATGCAAATTTGCCATTATTTGTTGCTTGAAGTATTTTAAAACTATGTATTCATTATATTTCTTATTTTACACTAAAATTGTTTGGATGGCCTTGAGTGTGTGCAGAGATCCTTTACTACTAGATTCCACTCAGTAAAACATCTAAACTATTGAGACCGACTAAAGAGCCTAAATCAGTATTCTCTTGAGCACAGGCGGGAGAGATACATAATAATTTACACGTGGAAAATAGTAGAGGGGCTGGTCCTAAACCTGTACACAGACATAACACCACATGAGACCAGAAGGCATGGCAGGATGTGCAGAATACCCCCCATTGAAGAGCAGAGGTGCAATAGGTGCTCCGAAAGAGAACTCTATCAGCATCAAGTTCAAGTTCAAGTTCAAGTATGTTTATTGAGATAAGCAAGAAATACATCTCAAAGGGATAGAGTAGCTTAGGCTATTTCTACCCCCCTCTACTTCAAGTCCCTCAAGGGGCGCACAAATTCAGTGAGTCAAATACACAAATAACATTACAAGAATCCCATTTAACATTGCAGGTTAATATAGTAAGTACAGCATATTACAAGAATCCCATTTAACATTGCAGGTTAATAGAGCAAGTACAGTATATAATTGTCACACTCTTGGGGCAAACTTCTTGTAGCTCCTAAGTATACTGTCTATCATACCATTATCACACATCCAAACAATTTGATGTGGTACGCTATTTAATTCCTTATTTCTATAGTTTTCAATAAGTTGACACTCTAATACATAGTGTTCTAAGGTGTGGGCGTGCGGCATACTACATAATTTACACTCCTTATCTTCTTCACTGACATCAACACCGTATTGCCAGATATATTTGTATCCTAATCTTAATCTCATGTAAATTGAATCCTTCCAAGTAGACTTTCCTTTACCATAGGTGAAGGACGAATTTGTATTTATTATTGAATAATGCTTAAGTGTGTTACTACTGTCCACCATTGCCATTCTCTTTATCATTTCTTCACCCTCTTGGATCATCTTGATTCTTGTTTTTATTTGTTTCAAGGTTAACTGACATATAACATCAACAAGAGGTTTTTCAGTGGCTCTTTTCGCTATGTCATCAACTACCTCATTCAACAGGATTCCCACATGTGAAGGGATCCACATGAATCTTACTTTATACCCAGTTTTTTCTAATTTCTTAACATTCTCTCTACACTCTATCACAATATTCTGATATACTGGGCGTCTGCTATTTAAAGACTCTAACGCTCCTCTGCTGTCAATAAAGAAGCAAGCATTTTTACCACATTTGACTACTTCCTGTAATCCTGCTAATACACCTTGGAGTTCAGCCTGCGTTGAAGAGACATTGTCAGTTAAGCGGCGTCCAATAACAGTATCTACAGTGCCGATGTCAGTGTACTCCCTGATCAAGACTCCACATCCTGCCTTCCCATCCCTAGCTACTGACCCATCACAATATACATGTAGAGTGTTTTCTGTAGGCAGTTTTTTAATTATACAATCATATGTCGCCCTCAGCTCTCCTATTTCATACATACTTTTTTTCTTTTGCAAGGGAGTAATTACTACATCTACATTACAATCCTCCCATGGTGGTGTGACTTTTCTCTTGGGCACAGCAATACACTCTGTAATAACATCATACTTTATAACATTAGAACATAAGTTATTCATATATACTCTCTTCTTCATCATACACTGTTCACTACTTCCCACCTTTTGAACCGAGAGGATTAATTCATTAGCTCCCCCACCTCTCATTAATCTAATGGCAGAGGCTACATTTATCTCTGAAATTCTATCCCCAATACTCTGCAGATTAAGCTCCATCCTCATTATCTCAATCATAGCATTTCTTGGGCATCCTAAGATAATTCTCATGGCTTCATTTTGTACCTTCTCCAACTTGCCCATCCTACCTTTACCAAAACAAGAAATGACAGGTGCAGCATAATCAATAAGAGATCTATCTCGCTGGATAGGGGATTATCTTTATGAAAGGAAGGCTCAGGTGTGGTATCAAGGTTGTATGTCAGGTGTGAGGTCTTTTGAACTCGGCACACCTCAGGGAGGCGTGTTGAGTCCCACCCTGTTTAATGTACTAATGAATAAGATAGCATCTGAGAGATACTCAAATGGGGTAACTCCAATCATATATGCCGATGATATTTTGTTTCAGGGCAAAGATATTTCAAAGGTTCAAACAGTGTTGGACAATTTCGGATACCTGTGTCATCATATGGGACTGGTGGTTAATGAAAACAAAACTAAGTTTGAATGTAGAAGTCGGAGGCCCATTATATTGAAAATAAATGGTAAAATATAGAGAGAGTTAATATATATAAATATTTAGGCATATATGTTGGATATACCCATGAGAGTTTGGAAGCTGAGATGAACAGACTGTTGGGTCAATGTCGGAAGAGATTACAACCTCTGAAGGCCTTGGCATGCTGTGGAAAGGGAGTGGGAGTCCCTGTGCTACGAATGATATACTTGAGTACTATCAGCATCAGAGGCCCGAGATTGTTGAACACGCTTCCACTACACATAAGGGACATAACTGGCCGACCCCTGATAAACACCTCCTAAGGATACCTGTTCAACCAGGCTGTGACTCATACGTCAGGCTGAGAGCAGCCGCATCCAACAGCTTGGTTGACCAGTCCAGAAACCAGGAGACCTGGTCGAGGACCAGGCCGTGGGGACACTTAGCCTTGAAATCATCTCGAGGTAACTTCAAGATATGGCTTAATATAACCAAGTTAGGTTGGCAGAACTGGTCAAGAGGCTTGTTCACACTGGTGACACTACTAGGTGTAGCTGCGGAGATGACATAATGGAAAACTGCTACAAACACCACATTTCACTTTTCCCCAAGGATGGATCCTTTCACTTCCCCCAAGGGTGGACCCTTTTAGCTTTTCCCAAGGGTGGACCCTTTTAACTTTCCCCAAGGGTGGACCCTTTAACTTTTCCCAAGGGTGGACCCTTTTAACTTTTCCTAAAGGAAAACCTTTTGTTTTTCATACGTGTATTAAGCAAATAATTCAGTCCATAAACAAATGAACTGCACAATGTTAGACATTTCATTAGTTATTTACAATGTATGATGAAATAAGATAATTGGAAGGTGAACACAATTTATATTTAAGTAATTTCTTCAACGACTAGAGCCCTTATTTGTGATCAATTGCAAAGATAAAACCAGAGCTTACGTTTCTGCCTCAGTCCAGTCAAAGTTAACAGGCCATGCTGAGAAATCAAATTCGTACTCTCGCAGAGGTTCCTTAAATAAAAAATGCCCACAAATTAGTTTTACACATTACAACGCTAACAGCAATATACAACAAATAATGTGTTCAATACACTGGTACTGTAGTTGTACCACTGCATTCCATTAATTCACTCTAAATTAAACAATTTTATTAAGAGCTTTTATTAAATTTATAAGCAACAATATTTAAATGCAAAGACAACTAATTTGAGCCCAATTACTGAACATTTTATGGCTACTGTATTATGTTATGATTTTGGTCTTGGCAGCACAATTTAATAGGAACTAGTTAGTTACTCAGTCTCATGTTTTCCCACGTACACAATCTGTCAATAGTTTTACATCCAGATCTTCAATGGCTACTGCAGGTACAAAGAGAGAGGGACTGATACCTAATCATCTCGCCTTCCTCGACATCCAAAATCAGGTCCTCTCATTTCCGAGATGAGAATGCTATCCACTACACCACAGATGTATATTGCAGACCAAAAGAAATTATTTCTACCTACCATCACCTTCTCTGTTGGGCTGTTCTGCTGTGCCTTGGTCAAGATGCTTAAGAAGGTTGTGTAGGTTGGGTTAAACCAGCGGCCGATGCCTCTAACACCAGAGACACTATCAACAACAACCCCAGACCTGTTCCAAACTGAAATGCAAATAAATTTACAAGTGCTAGAGAATATACACAAAAATAAATATACAGTACTGTACAGTATTAGAAACTTTCCAAACATTATAAACACACACAACTAAAGACAAACATATATTATAAAATAAAATTATCTAAATGTTGAAATTAATGTAATACTGTATACAATTTGACTCCTATACATTAATCCTTATAAGCTTTATAATAATAAACAACAAAAGTCTACTATGTGTACGGTATTTATTTAACGATCTTCAGACCCATAAATGCTATAGATTCAGGATAAATGTTACTTTATATATGCATTTTGACCTTATTTTTCCCCCCTAATGCTAATATTTCTTGCTAATTACATTGAATTTTTTCATTACTGAAATATATTACACACACTTCAAATTAATAAATTAAATGGGATATAGTCTTTCCTAAGTACTTTTTGGGGGGAAAATTATAACAGTAGAATCAGTTTTTGTTGGTTTCAAGACTTCACAAGCGGAATAAAGTTTTACTCATTGCCACTACTACCTTATTTAAAAACATGGTTAAACTATGTCTACAAAGAAATACTTATAAGCATTTTTGTAGCCTAAGCTACAAATATGTTATAATCATAACACTTTTACATTTTTGTTATAAGAATAACAAAAACGCTTGTTAACAACCTAAAGGTTAAGACGTAGCCATCTCACTTTTATTGCAGACACCAAGGTGAAGTGCTCCCAACGGTACAAAGACAACGCTAGGAATGGTGATGTGTACAGCCCAATATTGTACAAGATGTTCAGCTGAAAAAAAAAAAGATTACTCAATCAATACTAGCTTTCTTTCTAAAACATGCCAGATGTCTCAAAGCATTCACACCAAATTCAGACATGTAGAGGTGAGAAAATTAGAAGATCCCTCCCCACCCTCCATCCCACCTATGACAGCATGGAGGAGTAGGCTTCAACTGGAACACGAAGACACCTAACACAACAACAGCACCTGGCAGGAGACACATCCAATAACATCTGCCAGGAAAAATGTCTTTCTTTGAAACCTGCAATAATGGATGAATTTGAATGTAGAACTGTCAATCAACCACCTTTCATAACAGAAATGGAATGAAATATAAAGGGCCTGAGAACATGCAGAGTACTAGACCATCATCAGAGGGGACCATCAGAGAGGCCTGATAGCTGATGGACAGCACCTCGGATTTGTAGTCCTGAGGTTCCGGGTCCGATCCCCGATGGATACAGAAACAAATGGGCAGAATTCCTTTCAACCTGATGCCCATGTCCACCAAGCAGTAAATAGGAATCTGGAAGTTAGACAGCTGCTATGGGCTGCTTCCTGTGGGGGGGGGGAACAAAAAAAAAAAAAAAAAAAGAGGCCTGGTCTCTTAACAGAGACGTTAAGCTGTGAACTCATCTCAAGATAGAAGATCATTCCCAAGTAGGAACACAAAAAACTGCACTAATGGTGAGAAGAAAGTTATACTGCACTGAAACTAAGCTAGAGGATACATAAAAATTAACAAGCTGGAGATACATCCCATTTCATCTGGAAGCCACAAGCCATAGGTGGCTCATTTTATATACAGTATGAAAAAAAAAGTTTTTCTACCACAGTCCCAGGTCGATTTACAGTGCTTACTCGACAAAACAGAAGTCAACACAGAACCCACAAGTATGGAACAAGCAGTGCATGAACAATCATGGTTAAATTACAAAATATAATAAAAAAAATTTATACAAGGCAAACATTGAAATTAATATTCCAATAATTGTACATATTTCAAGTACAAAGCAAAATACATGGTGTTTATGGTCATGTTCATAAAAAAGTAAAATCAAAATTACAGTTTATCACTTTATATCACATTTATTACTCTGATAATAATACAGGTGGATTTATCCAGTACACACACTAATATTGGTACCCTAACATTATGTGACGTGTTGGAAAACTTACCCCTTGGAAGATTTTGTTACCAATCTTCTCCAATACATTAGGAACATACACCCTAGTCTGAAAAATAAAACAGGTTATAATAAAAATAGTTATTTTCATAAAACAAAATAATTACGCAAAAATATTATGCGAGTAAGCACAAATACAGTAGTATTAATCTGCCTTGTTTTAAGTTTAATGTTTTACATTTTAGCCAGGAGGATGGATATTAATAACTACCATTAACAGGTTTAGAGTAATGTTGAGTATTATAATTAGTAAATGTCTCCAAAAAATTTAATTGATTATTTGACATGTCAGTAACTGCATGTATATTATCCAATAGACAAATAGTACTCCGATAGACAAATGTACTTAAAACATAGTACTTAAACTTAATGAGAAGGTAACATTTTTGAATTGTTAGAGAGATTTTGCAAATGATATACAATTTTTAAGTGATATTTAGAAACTGCAGCATTTAGTACAGTACAAACATAGTATTTAACATTCATCATAACAGCAAAACACAGGTTGACATATAGGAAGAGGAAATGTGAATAAAATTGGTTACATAATGTTAATTTGGTATTTCTTAGTTTCTCTTTTAAACTGGCTGAGAGAAGTTCAATTTTTAACCTTTGGGAGGTCATTCCACAGTTTAGGACCCTTAGTTGATTTGCAAGGCATTTTCTTTTTGGTTAAAATGCACACTTAGAATATCAAAAAGATATTTGTTTCTTGTATGGTGCACATGAGTCCTGTTACAGCCCTCTAGGAAGAATTTGAGGTCAGGATTAACATTGCAGTTCAGAACTTTATTGATATTGAGTACATCTGAGAGTATATGCTGTGACTTGATACAGTATTTAACATAATCAAATATTTCAGTAAGGGAGCAGAGTGGTGTCTGGGACTGGTGTTTGTTATTGTTCTAACTGCTGATATATGTGAACATATAGGGGGTGAACATGATACATGTGAAAGGCAGTTTTGAGCTATGGATACCTAGGTACGAATACCATAGGTGAGATATGGATAAGCGAATAATAAAGTGCTGTATCATCTTCTTTATGGTTATGTGCAGTCTGATAAAGGTTTTTCTCCCAATGAATATATGAGAGGTAAAGTTGGGAAAGGTATCACAGTGGTGATCAATGTTTATAATTTGGCAAGCCTTGTACATTAGTTTTGTCAGTTTATACAATGATGATGACAAAACTAGAAGTGTTTGGGGTCAGACTTGATGCTTGGCAGCGAGAACTGAATAGTTTGGAGGGTAAAAATTACTCAAGTTAATATATCCTTTTGAGATGCATTTTATTTTCTCAAATTTGATAGCATCAGCTGATCATTGTTGTTCTTTGTAGCTAAGGTTGTGTTTTCTATTTATGATTGTAATGGTAGTCTGAGTTATATGAATAGTTCAAATGTGGTCTAATACTTTGATGAGATATTTACCCAATGCTTTGACTACAAACTTTATATATATATAGCGAGATGTATTGTACATCTTAATTGGTCAAGATAGAAATGTAATTCTTTTAGGTTTATTGCTTTTTGTATATTTGTATTTATTTATATACAAACGTTCTTACATGTTTGTGCAGCCACTAGCACAGTGTTTTGGCCAAGTCCTTAATCCTATTTTTCCCCAGAATACCTGCTAAATTGTTTGACAACCACGTACCCAGTCACTGCTGGGTGAACAGTGGCTACAGTTAAGGATTGGTGCCCAGTCAATCCTCCCCGGCCAGGATACGAACCCTGGATAGGTAAATCCAGGATAGTTGTTGCATCATTGTTACAGTCTGTGCTGTAATGCTGTACTTCACTACTGTATAATACGCTGCTGTTGGAGAAAGTCTTACTGTTGTCTAGGAATGTATAAGTTTAGGTCATTAACAAAACAATTTTTAAGGTTCAGAGCTGACCTCAACCTGGTGGGATATGTGGCCATAGATCTTGTAGAGCCTGGGCCCCACCACACACCCCCACAGCCAAGTCATCTTCCTCACTCTCACGTCGGGGAAGATGAGGGGAAAATGAGGGCGAGGATGAGGCGTCCTCTTGTTGTGGTGAGGGAGAAGTGGGAGTGGAAGGTTGCCGGGGCCGCCGCTCGATGCTCTCCCTCTACCTTCCTCACTCGCCACCACGCTCATAGATGGCGCTGATCACCGCTCTCTGGGTCACCACTGTGGCAGTGACCGCTCTCTGGGTCACCACTGTGGCAGTGACCGCTCTCTGGGTCAACACTGTGGCAGTCACCGCTCTCTGGGTCACCACTGTGGCAGTGACCGCTCTCTGGGTCAACACTGTGGCAGTCACCGCTCTCTGGGTCACCACTGTGGCAGTGACCGCTCTCTGGGTCACCACTGTGGCAGTCACCGCTCTCTGGGTCACCACTGTGGCAGTGACCGCTCTCTGGGTCACCACTGTGGCAGTGACCGCTCTCTGGGTCACCACTGTGGCAGTCACCGCTCTCTGGGTCACCACTGTGGCAGTGACCGCTCTCTGGGTCACCACTGTGGCAGTCACCGCTCTCTGGGTCACCACTGTGGCAGTGACCGCTCTCTGGGTCACCACTGTGGCAGTGACCGCTCTCTGGGTCACCACTGTGGCAGTCACCGCTCTCTGGGTCACCACTGTGGCAGTGACCGCTCTCTGGGTCACCACTGTGGCAGTGACCGCTCTCTGGGTCACCACTGTGGCAGTGACCGCTCTCTGGGTCACCGCTGTGGCAGTGACCGCTCTCTGGGTCACCGCTGTGGCAGTGACCGCTCTCTGGGTCACCGCTGTGGCAGTGACCGCTCTCTGGGTCACCACTGTGGCAGTGACCGCTCTCTGGGTCACCACTGTGGCAGTGACCGCTCTCTGGGTCACCACTGTGGCAGTGACCGCTCTCTGGGTCACCACTGTGGCAGTGACCGCTCTCTGGGTCACCACTGTGGCAGTGACCGCTCTCTGGGTCACCACTGTGGCAGTGACCGCTCTCTGGGTCACCACTGTGGCAGTGACCGCTCTCTGGGTCACCACTGTGGCAGTGACCGCTCTCTGGGTCACCACTGTGGCAGTGACCGCTCTCTGGGTCACCACTGTGGCAGTGACCGCTCTCTGGGTCACCACTGTGGCAGTGACCGCTCTCTGGGTCACCACTGTGGCAGTGACCGCTCTCTGGGTCACCACTGTGGCAGTGACCGCTCTCTGGGTCACCACTGTGGCAGTAACCGCTCTCTGGGTCACCACTGTGGCAGTGACCGCTCTCTGGGTCACCACTGTGGCAGTAACCGCTCTCTGGGTCACCACTGTGGCAGTGACCGCTCTCTGGGTCACCACTGTGGCAGTGACCGCTCTCTGGGTCACCACTGTGGCAGTGACCGCTCTCTGGGTCACCACTGTGGCAGTGACCGCTCTCTGGGTCACCACTGTGGCAGTGACCGCTCTCTGGGTCACCACTGTGGCAGTGACCGCTCTCTGGGTCACCACTGTGGCAGTGACCGCTCTCTGGGTCACCACTGTGGCAGTGACCGCTCTCTGGGTCACCACTGTGGCAGTGACCGCTCTCTGGGTCACCACTGTGGCAGTGACCGCTCTCTGGGTCACCACTGTGGCAGTGACCGCTCTCTGGGTCACCACTGTGGCAGTGACCGCTCTCTGGGTCACCACTGTGGCAGTAACCGCTCTCTGGGTCACCACTGTGGCAGTGACCGCTCTCTGGGTCACCACTGTGGCAGTGACCGCTCTCTGGGTCACCACTGACCACTGTCTGGGGTCACCACTGACCACTGTCTGGGTCACCATTGACCGCTGTCTAGGTCACCACTGACCGCTGTCTGGGTCACCATTGACCACTGGGTCACCATTGACTGCTGTCTGGGTCACCACTGACCACTGTCTGGGTCACCATTGACCGCTGTCTAGGTCACCATTGACCACTGTCTGGGTCACCACTGACCACTGTCTGGGTCACCATTGACCACTGTCTGGGTCACCACTGACCACTGTCTGGGTCACCATTGACCACTGTCTGGGTCACCATTGACCACTGTCTGGGTCACCATTGACCACTGGGTCACCATTGACCACTGTCTGGGTCACCATTGACCACTGGGTCACCATTGACCACTGTCTGGGTCACCACTGACCACTGTCTGGGTCACCATTGACCGCTGTCTAGGTCACCATTGACCACTGTCTGGGTCACCACTGACCGCTGTCTAGGTCACCATTGACCACTGTCTGGGTCACCACTGACCACTGTCTGGGTCACCATTGACCGCTGTCTAGGTCACCATTGACCACTGTCTGGGTCACCACTGACCGCTGTCTAGGTCACCATTGACCACTGTCTGGGGTCACCATTGACCACTGTCTGGGTCACCATTGACCACTGTCTGGGTCACCACTGACCACTGTCTGGTTCACCACTGACCGCTGTCTGGGCCACCATTGACCACTGTCTGGGCCACCATTGACCATTGTCTGGGTCACCACTGACCACTGTCTGGGTCACCACTGACCACTGTCTGGGTCACCATTGACCACTGTCTGGGTCACCACTGACCACTGTCTGGGTCACCACTGACCACTGTCTGGGGTCACCACTGACCACTGTCTGGGCCACCATTGACCACTGTCTGGGCCACCATTGACCATTGTCTGGGTCACCACTGACCGCTGTTCACCTATGTTTATTACCCTCATTAGTACCTTCAAAGTTATATAGTTTATAATTAAAGTTATTAATAATTAAATATATTAATAAACTTTCATCGCAAAATTAACTCACACATTGCTCTATTACACAAGCAACTTTTATTGCTTATGGGTACGAGATGTATCAATATAAAATAATGCATAAGTTATTTCCTTAAAAAAGAACTAATAAAGATTTGTTTAAATAAAAATAATAATAACAACAATAATAATAATAATATTAATAATAATAATAATAATAATAATAATAATAATAATAATAATAATAATAATAATAATAATATAATAATAATAATAATAATAATAATAATAATAATAATAATAATAATAATAATAATAATAATAATAATAAAAATAGTAATACTAATAATAATAATAATAAGAATACTGTAATAATAAAAATAGTAATAATATTTAGGCTGGTAGTAAGTACAACAATCAGAGGGTGTAGTCAGGTGATGGGCGGAGAAGAGCCACAGGCGGCGGGTATATTTTCTCTTATATATCTTCCTTACTCTCGTCCAGTCAACTATATTATGACATATTTGTTATGCGTATGAGTGTTGCATGTAGAGTGAATTATTTAATTTGGCGAGTAAGAGGGCCGCAGGTCTTGGGTAGACAGTGGCCCCCCAATGTATTTGTTATCTTAATATGATTTAATTCATTTAGTCTGGGGACGGGCAGCCAGTGTATGTATGGCTGATATCGAGGTCCCTCCAAGGTGGAACTGTTGACCTTCTCCAGGATGCAATTCAACACTTCACAAACATACAGGAACCAATTGACTGCTAGGTGAACAGTGCCATTAGGTGAAAAGAAACTTGCCCAACCATCTCTGTTTGTGCTGGGATTCGAACCAGGGATTTCCGATTGTGAGTCGAGGATGAGTGCAACTCTTCTACTGAGACCCTTTATACTGCCATTTTTCATTTGAGGAGTACCGGCATGTCTAATAATTACCTAAGTTCATTTACCTGTTTTGGCCTAGGGCTCAAAACGTTTGATCTGGCCCTAGCTGGGACTGATATCCTAGATTCGTGTTTGATGTACGTACTGTATATATGGCGTATTTAATGGTGCCTTCTTAAAAGGCATTTCTATTTATTCTTAATTGATAATATTAATTCCTGTCATAGGGGACAGGAAGTCTGTATACATATACTTCTGGCTTGTATCAAAGTCTCCCCAAAGTCAAACTACTGAGTCTTCCCAGGATGCAACCCCATGACTGTTGCCTAGCCCCGGGTACCCATTTACTGCTTGAAAAAATGCATTAAGTCAAAGGAAACTTCCTCAGTTATTTACCTGAGCATGTGGTGAAGATCATGGGCTATACTGTATAGCAAAAAACAAAGTAATTATTCAGCTTTACATATCTCTGATGCACCTTATTTTGACTTTTGGCTTTAACAAGCCACCAGTTGCCTGTCCATGCCAAGGCCTCTAGAGATGAGTGGTCCTCGGGTAAATTCAGGTAAGCATAGAGGTCTCATTTTCAAAAGGATGTAAAGTTTTACTAAAGAAAAGTTAAGTGAAGAGTAACATAAATCATACCAGAATTGAGTGATCTTATGAAAGGAAAGATTGAGGGCTTCAGACTAACAACACTACGAACCAGAAATGACGACTATATTATAATAATCATTGCATTTCCTCGGGGATCATCATGATGATGATAACCACACTTTAAGGGCTGATCACATCTCTTGTGTTGATATTAACAGTTTATGATAAGGAATCAAGTTTTTTTTTCTGTATGATTTGGTATTATTGTGTTCACCCACCTTTTATCTAGCCGCGTTGAGACAATGGTGCATTGTTTAGTGATGATGGTGTAATCAGTTTTGTCACAAGTTTGGTGTTTATGGGTCACTATGAATGTGTCACCATAGCAATTTTGGAAACCATATAAGTGGGAGACACTTGCAAGGTAAGAATTTCTTGTTCACTATATCAATATTTTGTTATGTAAGGAAATTCAGAGACATATTCCCATGTGTATATATTTGAACATAAACTGCATGAAATCCAGATTAATAATGGACAACAGATTCATGAAGACAGAGAAGGAAATGTGTGAGGCTCAAAAATGAATAGTTTCAAAATGTGTTTGTACAAAATAAACCTTTTCAGATGTTTGAAATAAGTGGATAATGTATGCCAAAATTATTGGTAGCTTTAAAACAACATATGACAAAGGTTATAGAGAAGACAAGACACAGATATCATAACTCTCGTACTGTAACCTTCACTATGGGAAATTACACTGCCAGCTGATCAGCAGGTCCTGATGAATCACTCATGATGTCATTCAGAGCTGAATCCAGCTGTTTTTAGGCCCTATGCCATAATGGGTAAATGGGGCCCCACCCTCTGGTCAGTGTGGCTATTCAAAGGCTGAACATAAATGACTCGTATCATAATAATATGAAATGATTAATTATCAGATATATATTGTTTTTCGGAAGAATACATTGAAACCATATAGAATTATACCAGAGCATCTCAGGAAGCAGTCTAAATGAATAGTCACAGACAAATGTACATGTGTGACAGATTTGCCTTAAACCAGCAAATAGTAGAACCAGCTAGACACCCCTAGATCTTATTTTTACAAACAATGATGAACTGATTAAGGACATAATGATTACTTGTTATTCAGATCACAACGTAATTGAAGTTCAGACATGCATGGGCAATAGACCGGTGCAGCCGGTCTCAAATTCAAGAGGAGGAGAATTCAGCAAATTTAATTTGAATAACAAAGGGATCCACTGGGAACAAATAAACCAAGACCATGCAGAAATAGTCTGGAAAAGACAGCTAGATAATGCAAACTTAAGCCAGTTGTTTGAGAAAATAAGCACAGTATCACTAGCAATATGTGTAAGTCTCATACACACACTTACCTACACTTAGGTAATTACATACCACTAAGGAGAAAGAGGGAATGATGAAAACTGCATTCCCTCTACAGTATGTACAGTATAGACAAAGAAAACAAATTACGGAACATCTAAAATGCTACTCCGTCCCAAAAATGACAAAGAAGGTTATGTAGAGGAAATTGAAATGATTGAGCTCAAAGTTGCAAGAATCATAAAATCCAGGAGAAGCAAAGAGAGCAAAAGGTCATAAGTGAAATAGAGAGGAATCTAGAATACTTTTTCTCCTATACAAACTCTGAAACAAAAACTACATCTTGCTTTAAGCCCTTGTGCAAGGGTGATGGAGCTTTCACATATGACAACAAAGAAATGAGTGAACTTCTGAGACTACAGTATGATTCTGTTTTCAATGAATCCCTGAACACATTGAAGATCAATGATCCAAACAAATTCTTCATGAAAATGGCACGACCATCAAACCAAATATCAGATGTCACCCCTAACACCCACTGGACTTTTATGTAGCCATAGACAGCATTCCCATGCACTCTGCATCAAGCCCTGGCTCCTGTAATTCAATATTAATAAAAAAATGCAAGAACAACTACTGTATCATTGACCCTAAACATTTTTTTGAAGACAAACCTAGATACTGATTTTATCCTGACATACCTGTACTTAAAACAGCGGAGATCATACCACTTCATGACAGAGGTAGTAAAGCACATGGAAAAACTATAGGCTAATAGCTCTAATATCACACAGCATAGAAATTTTTTGAAAAGAGTGCTAAAGAGTAAGATCACAAAACACATGGAATCAAAGTGTCTACATATCCCTGGGCAACATTGGTTCAGGACAGGGCACTCCTGCCTCTAACAGTTGCTTAACCACCATGAGCCATGGAAGACGATCAAAATGCTGATGTAATTTACGTAACTTTGCAAAAGCTTTGACAAGTGTGCTCATGGTATTATTGCATACAAAATGCACTCAAAAGGAATTACTGGCATAGTAGGGAGATGGAGTTTTTAACTTAATAATGAACAGAGCCCAGAGTGTAATAGTCAATGAAATAGAATCCGGATCATCCACCGTGAAATGCTCAGTTTTGCAAGGTACTGTACTTGTTCTCATCCTCATATCTCATATTTTTTCTCACCCTCATATCAGACATAGACAAGGATACAAAATATATCACTTTCATCCTTTGCAGATGTCACTAGGATTTTTATGGGAGTAGACATATATAGAATACACAGCAAACCTCCAATCTGATGTCATTTGTCTTTCACTGGACCCCAGAAAATATGTCTAATGAGGATAAGTTCCAGTTACTGCACAATGGAAGAAAAAAAATTGAAAATGTAAACCACATATAAAATGCAGTCAAACCACACTATTGAAAGAAAAACAATGTAAATGATTTAGGAGTAATCATGTTGAAAGCTTTACTTTTATATTATTTATTTATCTATTTATTTAGTTATTTATATACAAGAAGTGCATTGAGTTTGTGAAAGCACATAACACTGGTATTTTTACATTCTTGCAAAGCCACTAATATGCAAAGCATTTTGGGCAGGTCCTTAACCCTTAAATTGCTCAGCATAAAGGGGCATAATTAAAAAATATTTGAATTATGTAAAAATTACTTAAAAATGGGTTATATATATACATAATACCATATACCTGTATATACCATAAGTTTGTTTGTTATAGTTCTTATAGTTTAGCCCAACCACTTGGGCTGGATGGTAGAGCGACGGTTTCGCTTCATGCAGGTCAGCGTTCAATCCCCGACCATCCAAGTGGTTGGGTGCCATTCCTTTCCCCCCGTCCCATCCCAAATCCTTATCCCTGACCCTTTCCAAGTGCTATATAGTCATAATGGCTTGACACTTTCTCCTGATAGTTCTCGTCTCTTCTAATAGTTTAAAGTATAGTTTATACAACACAAAAAGTAGCTGTCACAACTGCAAGAAAAAGGACAGGTTGGATAACAAGAACTTTTCAAACAAGATATTCCACATCATTAATGTTTTTTAAGACACTAGTGCTTTCTAGCATGGAATATTGATGCACACTTAACAGTCCTTATATTCTGTAGTCCCTATAGTGCAGGTAGGAGAGATGCATAATAATTTACACTTGGAGAATATAGTACTATGTGGTGTTATTACTTTATACAGTACAGTAATAACACCACATTAAACCAGAAGGCATGGCAGGATATGCAAAATAGTCTATCAACTTTAAAGGCCCAAGACTTTTAAACGTTCTCCCTCTACACCATTGGGCATAACTGGTCGATAACTGTTGTAAGATTGGGCAAAACTGGCCGATCCCTCACAGTGTTCAAAAGGTAGCTTAATAAACACCTTCAGAGGATACCTGATCAACTAGGCTGTGATTCATACAACAGGTTGCAACCAGCCGCATTGAACAGCCTGGTTGACCAGACCACCAACTACACATACCCATACCTGAATTTACCTGAGGGCTACTGACACTAGTGGCCTTGATGAGGATAGGAAACTGACAGTTTGTCACAGGTGCCCATTTGCCCTTATGATTTTTTCCGGCTGGATTTTTAAATTTAACAGTTTTGGGATTTATGGCTTTGGCAAGTAGGTGGTTCCATGGGTTTATAACCCTGTAGATGAAAAAGCATCTCCTGTTGTAAGTCCTGCATTGTGGCTTGTTGAGCTTGAAACCATTGCTTCCTATTTCTGTTTCATCTGACCTTTTGAAGAAATTGTCTGGATCAACATCCTCCAAATTCACAATTTGTATTGTGACTCCAAATGCAGATCCGACCGACTAGGGTCCCAGTAGTACAGTCGGGTTCGTTCTCAACACACAATCGAGAATTCCGGGTTCAAATTCCGGCCGGGACAGAAATGGTTGGGCACATTTCCTTTTACCAAATGCTACTGTTCACCTAGCAGCAAGTAGGTACCCAGGAGTTCGTCAGCTTATTATGGGGTTGCATCTTGGGCAGGGTCAGTAACTCGACCCGGGGGGAAAGGGAGACCGTGATAAAAGCCAAATGTGTATGAATATTCTCTGGCTTCCTGACCCCTGACACAGTGAATTAAATTGTTCAGTATTTTAGAGGTTTCAATGAGATCTGCCCTGTCATGCCTGGTTTGCAGTGTTGTTATCCCTAAGGCTGTCAATCATTCCTGGTATGAGAGATGACTTAGTTCTGGAATGACTTTTGTTTCCCAGTGCTGCATTTTCTCCAAAGCAGCTATGTATTTCTGAAGATGAGGTCTCCATGCTTCAGTGTAATAATCCAAGTTGGGGCACACCAGAGATTTATAGTTAAATCATCACCTTTATTTCCTTTAAGTCAAAGGTAAAGAAGTTAGTGATTCAATTGTATAAATCTCTGGTGCACATATCTACATACACAGGCTGCCTGTCACTGACAAAATGAATTATTATTATTTAGAACGTTTTGTGCCAGAGATAAAGGAAACAGATTAAGGGTTTGCTATCCTGGAGCTGGTATTGGTGATATTGTTGGAAACATGAAAGATATTATGACGGGAAATGGGAGCAAACCCATTATTTGTATTAGTGTAGGGGTAATGATGTTGGGAGAGTTAGAAGTGAGGAACTAATACTGAAATTCAAGACAGCAATAGAATTAGTTAGGAGCAAGGGAGGAATCCCGATCATATGTGGCATTCTTCCAAGAAAGGGAGTGGGAAATGAATGGATGTCGAGGGCACTTGGTGTCAATTGCAGGCTGGAAAGATATTGCAAATCTAATGCAATATCTTATATAGACAACTGGGAACACTTCTATGGAAGAAATGAAATGTATGCTCGGGATGGGGTGCATCTATCGAGAGCTGGGGTTGTTGCTGTTGCAAATTCGTTGGAAGAAGTGGTTAGAGGTGTTTGTTTGGGTTTAAACTGTTAGTAGATAGAGGTATGGGAATTGATTTGGAGGAAGGATGTAATAAAAGTATGTGTTTGCGGGAGAAAGGAATTGGCAAAATGATCAGGGAAAGAGAAGGGCCTCAAAATAACAATTCACTTAGGGTATATTACACAAACAGTAGAAGTCTAAGAATAAAATTAACGAATTAAATGCTCTTGTCTGCACAGAAAAAATAGATATTATTGCACTTACCGAAACGTGGATGAATGTTGATAATAGAGAACTATTAGCCGAATATCAAATAAATGGATTTAAACTATTTCACACAGATAGATATATTAGACGAGGTGGTGGAGTAGCCATATACGTTAGGGACAATTTGAAATGTAGTCTCAAAGAGGGAATCAAAACTGAGCCACACACAGAAACTATTTGGATAGAATTAAACGAAAAAGCAAATAATATTATAATTGGAGTTATATATAGGCCACCAAATTTAGACAGAATGGAAGCAAAGCATCTATGGGATGAAATATCTAGGGCATCTAGATCTAACAGTATTTATGTCATGGGTGACTTTAATTTGAGTGGAATAAACTGGTTGAACAAAACAGGGAATAGTGAAGCAGAAGATTTTCTAGAATTAATTGACGATTGCTTTCTTACGCAACACATTAAGGAACCAACACGGGAAAATAATATTTTAGATTTAGTGTTAACTAACAGGGAAACACAAATTAATGACATCGAAATAGGGAGTGAGCTAGGGAACAGTGATCACAAAGAAATCAGATTTGGCATAGAATGGAATAGACCTGTAGGAGAAAATTCTGTTAAAGTGCCAGATTTTCGAAAAGCTGATTTTAATAGCCTAAGAAATTTTTTGGGTCAAATTGATTGGAAAGTCTTGGGTATGGGGTGTGGGCCGGTCTTGGAGCGAGACATGAACCCAGCGATAGGTGATGTAAATGGGGATTTCGATGTAGATTCAATTTATAACGTATTTAAGAATATTCTAAACAAAGCACAGGAACGTAGTATACCACACAAATTGAATAGATCGATTACTAATGACCCAAAGTGGATAACAAAGAATTTGAAGAATCTTATAGGTAAAAAGAGAGCTTGGTACAAGAGGATTAAAAATGGGGAGGTCACTTTAGAACAGGAATTCGTACAACTAGTTAGAAATGTTAAAAAAGAGATAAGGAAAGCAAAAAGAAACTATGAAGTTCGTATAGCAGGGCAAGCAAAGACAAATCCTAAAGGGTTTTTTCAGTTATATCGAACTAAGACTAGGGAAAGGATAGGTCCATTAAAACTGAGACAGGTCAAATAACAGATAGTGATGAAGAGATGAGTAGTATTTTTAATAATATTTTGTATCTGTATTTACTAAAGAGGAACTTAACAATATGCCTTCAGCCCAACAAGTCTATGTGGGTGGGGACGAGGACAGGTTGACGAGTTTAGCAGTTACCAGGGAGGATGTTCTTAAACAAATAGTAAAACTCAAACCAAACAAATCCCCAGGGCCGGATGAAGTGTTTGCCAGAGTGCTGAAAGAATGCAAAGAGGAGCTTTGTGACCCACTGTCAATCATATTTAATAAATCAATAGAGTCAGGCACAGTGCCAGAGTTTTGGAAAGTTGCTAATGTGATACCAGTTTTTAAGAAAGGAGATAGATCACTTGCGTCTAACTATCGACCAATTAGCCTAACGTCTATTGTGGGAAAGTTACTCGAATCTATAATAGCAAATAAAATTCGTCTTCATCTTGAAAAACATAAATTAATAATTGAGTCGCAACATGGTTTTATAAATGGCCGTTCATGTTTAACAAATTGTTATCTTTTTATTCTAGCATAGTTGAGGCAGTTGATAGTGGTAAGGATTGTGATGTTGTGTACCTTGACTTTAGCAAAGCTTTCGATACAGTGCCACATGAAAGACTGATTAAAAGATAGAGGCTCATGGTATTGGGTGCTATATTACTGGATTAGGGCATGGCTATACCAAAGGACAGAGAGTTAGTATAAAGGAGTCAAGTCAGAGTGGGGAAAATGTTTGTAAGTGGAGTGCCTCAAGGCTCTGGCCTGGGACCTCTGTTGTTTATAATATATATCAATGATTTAGATTCAGGTTTGAGTAGCAACATTTGCAAATTTGCCGATGATGATACGAAAATCGGTAGGGAAATTAATTCGGAGGAGGACTCACTATCCACTTCAAGTTGATCTAGATAGGGTTTTTGAAATGGTCACAGGACTGGCAGATGCAGTTTAATGCTGATAAATGTAAAGTTCTAAAGCTAGGTAATGATGAATAGAGTTACAAGATACGAGCTAGATGGTATTTAGATTGCGAAGTCGGATTGCGAAAGGGATCTGGGAGTTATAATTAGTAAGAATTTAAAACAAAAGGATCAATGCATAAATGTTCGTAATAAGGCAATAGGACACTCGGATTTTATTAATCGCAGCGTAAGTAAGCAGACACCTGGTGTGATTCTCAAGCTAATCTTGCTCTGGTTGAGGCCCCATTTAGATTATGCAGTTCAGTTTTGGTCGCCATATTATAGAATGGATATAAATTCACTTGAACGTGTCCAGCGTAGGATGACTAAGTTAATTCCCCAAATTAGAAATCTTTCATATGAAGAAAGATTAACAAAGCTTAATTTGCATTCACTGGAAAGGCGAAGAGTAGGGGTGACATGATAGAGGTTTACAAGTGGATGAATGGACATAACAAAGGGGATATTAATAGGGTATTGAAAGTATCAACACAGGACAGAACGCGAAACAATGGGTATAAATTGGATAAGTTTAGATTTAGGAAAGACTTGGGTAATTACTGGTTCAGTAACAGGGTTGTTGATTTGTGGAACAAATTGCCGCGTAACATTGTGGAGGTGGGGTCCCTCGATGTTTCAAGCATGGGTTGGACATGTATATGAGTGGGATTGGGTGGTTATAAATAGGAGCTGCCTCGTATGGGCCAATAGGCCTTCTGCAGCTGCCTTGTTCTTATGTTCTTATGTTCTTAACTACTGCATATAATTTTCTTATGTTATAATGATTAGAGAATACTGTACTGTATATTAATGTATACATCACTAGGTAATTATACATCCACACACAAAGAAAATTCTCATATAAAACCTAATACTTAATTGGTACTCCATCAAGTACATTATAATACAGTACATGTACAGTATCCTAGGAAAAAGTAACAGTATAGCTTTTGTGTCACATGGCAACCCATCTCCAGATCTGAATGAAGAACCGACATTAGCAGTAGCATCAGCTGGAGCAGTATCATTACTAGGAAAGGAGTTGTCTTATATAGTCCAGTCCTTCATCACGTCAGTAATGGACACCCACATGCCAACGTGTAATGGAGGACACAACCAGTCACATCTCACCCTTGGACATGCGTGTCTTACTGTGTCTAACGTGGATGCTGCAGCTAATCTCCAGCTTTGGGCACAAGCTGTTGAGTGTTATAAGGTCAGTATACTAGTTGTAACATATCAGCGATTACTACTAAATTTAGTTTCATTGTTGTAACATCCTAGGGATTACTACTGTGGTCACTGCTCAGCATGTCCTCTTGAACTGTCACATCATAAAAATTTGTACTGTACAGTATGGTCACTGTCATGGCTGTAATTGTCAAGAATTTCTACTATGGTCACTGCCATGGCTGTAAATGATGGAGATTACTACTAGGTCACTTTCATGACTGCAATATGCCAGGGATTACCACTGTGGTCACTACCATGGCTGTAATTGCCTGGAATTACTACTAATGTCACTGCCATGGCTGTAATTGCCAGGGATTACTATTGTGGTCATTGCCATGGCTGGAATGTGCCAAAGATTACTACCATGGCTGTAATATGCCAAGAATTACTACTATGATCACTACCATGACTGTAATATGACAGGGATTACTACTAAGTTAATGGCTGTTATAGCTATGGTTTAGAGTACTGCTATGGTCACTCATGTTTTATTTATTTATTTATTTGTTTATCTATTTGTTTATGAGAAGGTACAATGGGGTTTGAGAGATTACATAATATTGGTATTTTTATATTCATGCAAGTCCTAATCTAACAGATCAGGTAAGATGAAAAGGTACAATGTAGCAAAATTTTATGTCAACATTTAACTACAGTATAGACAGAGGTGAATTACATTGGTAAAGATGTATGCCTTAAGTACTAATATGGGGGAGTGGGTAGTACAAGATACAGTGTGAGTTAGAAGCACAAGGTAGGAAATTATGAGGATGAAATAAGGTACATTTTGGTTTTACTTTTGAATAAGGCATAGGTTGGACAACTTTTTAATTCATTAAGGATTGAGTTCAATAGATTGGGTCCTTTTATTTGCTTGGAGTGTTCGCACAGTTTAGTTTGACTCTGGGGATATCAACGTGATATGTATTTCTAGTGTGGTGCTCATGTGTTCTATTACTTCTGTCAAGGAAAAGTTTCAGATCAAGATTAGCATTTAGGAACAAGGTTTTTACATGTAAATATCTCTGGAGAATGTGTGGAGTGAATGTATGTTTAGCATGTTTAGGCCTTTTAAACAGAGGGCTGTGTGTAGTCTGAAGACAGAGTTTGTTATAGTTCTGATAGCAGATTTTTGCTGATTGATGATTGGCTTGAGGTAATTTGCAGTGGTTGAACCCAGTGCACATATACCATATGTAAGATAGGGATAAATTAGCGAGTAGTGCTTGTAATATGCCAGGGATTATTACCATGTCACTGTACAACAGTCTATTCAAATTAATATCAAGAACAGGTTTCCCATTTTGAGGGATTAAGAGCCTCTTACGCCAAAGCTAATGGCTAACCTTTGCTAAGATGCAACCCACAACAGTTGCCTAACACCTGGGTAACTGTTTACTGCTAGGTGAACAGAGGCATTGGGACGTCACCCTAGGCCACTGGCTGACCTTTGTGATGCAACCCACAACAGAAGTACAGTATAGGTTTGAAGTGTGAGGGTGAGGGTTCGAATTCAGCATATACTGTATGGTAGTTTTGAGCTCTGTTACATGTGGTAAAATTTTATTTTGCCACAAATCACTTAGATTATTTACTGAGTTCATGAGCATGTTTTAAAGATCAGATGACCTGGTAGAACATTACATGATATGGAAACATTTTTATAAGCACATGGATTGAGGTCAATTATCTCATTAAAAGTTTGTGTTGTTGAATTGACCACAATCACTTTGTGCAGCCAAAGAACTGAGAAGATAATGAAGAGAATCAGAGTTTACGGTTCTAAGAGTATAAAGAAATTTAAACAGTTTTATTTATTATATTGAATGTATTATGTCAGTTTTATTATTGCTTATAAATCTATTTGAAAGTACACAGTGTATTATTTCTATCGATGAAAACAAAACTTGTAAAAGAAATTAAACTATAAAAGTTTGATGCACTTGATGGGTCAAGAGTCTGTCATTCCATTAGTACTAGATATCACTGTATCTGTGCTTCAAAAAATTTAATTTTACTAATTTTCTACTAAAACTGCACAGGCATATTAAAAATGTGATTTACTTAATGTTGCTACTTGACTACCTACCCAGTGTCCTCCATGGCCATATCTGATGCTGCAACCCGGCACCTCACAAGATCTAGCTGTCAACACCACATATCCTACTGATCTTTATGTTAGAAATACAACTGGAGGTGACCTATACAAGTAAGTGGATTGATCTAAGATTAAATTTGTATCTTGTTCTGTGCAACCACATATCTTCATGCAGCTCTCTGGCTTCATTTGTTTTCTCTTTTTGGCACCATGATGGCAAATCATGATCTCTGAAACATGCAAAAATGGTGCAGCCACAAGATTTGGTGGTGGTGTTAAATACAAGCCATACACTTTGATATGACTCACACCCCACATAAGATCTCTACACATAGGTCTTATGCCATAATGTATAATACTGCATACTATAATAAATAAATGATGTTTTATTTTTGCCACTCTAATATTATGTAATAATCTATACTTGTTAGTTTGAAGTACTGCATTATAGTAAGATTTATGAAAGCATTATCAATACATAATGCTATATCAGTGTGCAAGCATTGTTCACATTGCTGTAGCAGTGTGCAAACATTGTACATATTGGTATAATATACTGGACAAGCATTGTACACGATTGCATTCATTGTTTACGTGCATTTCAAGAGCCTTGTTTATATTATTTGACAGACTGACGTATCACTTTGGAGAATATGGGGCCTATCAGCTGGGGATTAGTACAGAGAGCATCTCAAATATAAAAGTCCTCACTAAGCCTCCCAATGAATTTCTTCGTGAGTATGGCCTTTAATTCAAAGAAGCTTTCATGTATTTTTTATTGTTAATATATTTCAATCTATTTGTATAAATGTTTGTGGAGTTTGCAGAATTAATGTTACTACCTTTTATAAATGAATATTTGTTCACTTGTGTGTGGCACAGAGCACGATAGCATGAAGCATGTTTATAGTTATTTTTTATGTCAAATAAATGGACAGCAACTAGGATAGAAAGTGATGAAGAGGAAATAATAATGATAATGATAATACTTGAAGTACTGTATCAGAAAGTCTAAATACTGCATAAGGTATCAGTGACAGATAGTACTACTAGCCCTAGCAGCCACTATTAGGGTCCCGTAAGTGTCAATACTGACCCCAACAGTCACTATTAGGGTCCCACAAGTGTCAATACTGACCCCAACAGTCACTATTAGGGTCCCGTAAGTGTCAATACTGACCCCAACAGTCACTATTAGGGTCCCACAAGTGTCAATACTGACCCCAACAGTCACTATTAGGGTCCCGTAAGTGTCAATACTGACCCCAACAGTCACTATTAGGGTCCCACAAGTGTCAATACTGACCCCAACAGTCACTATTAGGGTCCCACAAGTGTCAATACTGACCCCAACAGTCACTATTAGGGTCCCGTAAGTGTCAATACTGACCCCAACAGTCACTATTAGGGTCCCACAAGTGTCAATACTGACCCCAACAGTCACTATTAGGGTCCCACAAGTGTCAATACTGACCCCAACAGTCACTATTAGGGTCCCACAAGTGTCAATACTGACCCCAACAGTCACTATTAGGGTCCCACAAGTGTCAATACTGACCCCAACAGTCACTATTAGGGTCCCACAAGTGTCAATACTGACCCCAACAGTCACTATTAGGGTCCCACAAGTGTCAATACTGACCCCAACAGTCACTATTAGGGTCCCACAAGTGTCAATACTGACCCCAATAGTCACTATTAGGGTCCCACAAGTGTCAATACTGACCCCAACAGTCACTATTAGGGTCCCACAAGTGTCAATACTGACCCCAACAGTCACTATTAGGGTCCCACAAGTGTCAATACTGACCCCAACAGTCACTATTAGGGTCCCACAAGTGTCAATACTGACCCCAACAGTCACTATTAGGGTCCCACAAGTGTCAATACTGACCCCAACAGTCACTATTAGGGGTCCCACAAGTGTCAATACCGGTACCGCATGGATTAACCATGCACAACTCGCAGAGTTGTAAGATATTTTCAGTTTAATATATATATATATATATATATATATATATATATATATATATATATATATATATATATAATTTATATTTAATGTATTTTTATTAGGCTTGTATCAAGGGTCCCCCCAAGGTGACTGACCCTCCCCAGAATGCAACCCTGCAAAAGTTGCCTAAGTCCCAGTTACCTATTTACTGCTAGGTGAATAGGTGCAAGGAAACATTCCCAATCATTTCTGTTCAGCCTGGGATTGAATCTGGGATCCCTGATTGTGAGTTGAGAATAAATTCAACTGTTCTCCAATACTGTACTGTTGGTTAATACAGTACAGTAACATAATTGCTATGACTTGCCTGTCTAGTACACCTATGATTAGCAATTCATATTCAGTACAGTATTTGCAAAATATTTATCTTCTATTCATTGTTTACAATATTATATATCTTTATTAACTGGTATAATTAATGTAATTTTCCATGTACAGTATAACATCAGGTTTGTTACTAATAAAAAATCTGTTGGCAGCCTTGATTGTTGCATTCGTGTTCTTCTTCATGTTGGCGTTCATGTGGCAGTGTGCCAAGTTCTTCCGGTACCGCATGGATTCACCGTGCACGACTCGCAGAGTTGTAAGATATTTTCAGTTTAATTTTAGTTTCTTTGACAGAAATTAAAACATTTTTTGTGCCTATGTAATGAACAAACTTCCAATAAAAAGTTTTGTTATCTAGGTTATGAGTGTGTGTACTGTTTCAAGATCAACTCCTAGTATGTGAGAGTAGATGATTTCAAGAATAACCTCTTGTGTCTTTGATCACAATGAATGGAAATATTAATTTAGATTTATATGGGGCTCGTCATAAATAATTTTTGTTGAACACCAGGTTTATATATTCAGTACATGGTATAAAAAAGTTAAAGAACTCTATTGTTTAGATGCAGAATGTACTGTATTTGCTGTCATGTGTTACCTGATTAAAGGGAGTCCTTCATAATTTTCTTAAGATAAGAGGCTGGGATGGGAATGAAGAAAGGTAAGATAAGAGGCTGGGATGGGAATGAAGAAAGGTAAGATAAGAGGCTGGGATGGGAATGAAGAAAGGTAAGATAAGAGGCTGGGATGGGAATGAAGAAAGGTAAGATAAGAGGCTGGGATGGGAATGAAGAAAGGTAAGATAAGAGGCTGGGGTGGGAATGAAGAAAGGTAAGATAAGAGGCTGGGGTGGGAATGAAGAAAGGTAAGATAAGAGGCTGGGGTGGGAATGATCAATAAAATAAGACGTGTAGTAAGAATGAAAAGAAAAAGGAAAGATAGATGAAATTGAGAACATAAATGTCATAAAGGAATGGAAATGATAAGAAGAGAGGTAATAAGGAATGGTGGATTAGGGGCAGAAAAACAGGAAGTAGATAAATTATTAGAAAATATTCAATTGACACAAACCAGGAAAGGACAAATTTACAGACATTGACTGGAGACAGATAAAAGAATTCCGTGGAAATATATGCAGCAAACCAGACGCCTAATGCATCAGCACATCGTTTACACAGGTTCTAATATTTCAGAGGTCGGTGTCAGCAGGTGAAGACACTTCTCTGCTGTCATCCCAGCCAGTATATCAGGGAAGTCCTTCGTCTTCTCAGCTGCACCAGACGACTCAAGTCGCACCGTCCCTGTTACCCCAATTATCAGCTGGTGTCCCAGACTCAAGTATGAGAGGAGGACGTCTTCAGTCTCTGGACACTTTCAGAGGGTGAATATTGCATGTGGTATTTCTCGTCAATGTTTTATAATGTCCAACAATTTTTTGAACTATTGCTTCAGTCATAGAAATCTAAGAAAGTTTAACAAACACAAGCATAAATCTGTTTCTCTTGTACAGACTTGCCATCGTCATCATGGTCTTCGTGAACTATGGAGGCGGTCGGTATTACTTTTTCCAACATGCCCACTGGAACGGCCTCACTGTTGCTGACTTGGTCTTCCCCTGGTAAAGATGTAGTTTGGTTTGTCATAGAAAATGTACTCATATATTTTAACTTGTATTATAAGTTAGAAATTATACTGCACTTTGTATTTAAGAATTAGCTTTGTTGGCAGTCATTATACTCTAGTCAATAATATGTAGTCATGGGTTTTAAGCCTTAATTTAGAGAGTACTCTGGGCTAGCTCTTTTATTAGCCTAGTGCTTAAGGCTGTATACCACAGAGTAGTATATAGCCTATAGGCTATAGGCTAAGTGGTATATAGCCTATAGGCTATATGGTATATAGCCTTAAGGCTATATACCACAGAGTGGTATATAGCCTTAAGTATGTGTACACATGTGTACACATACATGTGTATGTGTACATGTATATATAACATTAATAATTGTGTAACTAGCGTCAAAATATTGTTATTTACTTAGCTAAATGAACTAGAGGGTTCAGTTCCTGAACCGATTATGTGCCTCTGTAATCCTTTATATCACCGCCCACGGGATGGTTATGGGGTGCATAATAAAGAAAGAAATTGAAAGAAATTGAATTGGTCTCACAAAGATTGTAGACAATTTCTTTAATATTTCATCATTTCACTTAAAAGCAATTGTAAATGTAAGGTGAACTGTGTTATGGGAAACTATCTTCTATCACACATGAATAATGCCACTGGAAGTGCAACAGCTTCATTTCTGGATATCTTATATTGTAAATTAATGAGATCTCATGTCTGCACGCTTAAAACCACTTGCCTTCCTTACAGGTTCATGTGGATAATGGGGGTGAGTATGATCTTCTCAGTTCGGTCACAGCTGCAGCGCACCACCAAGAGGTATCTAATGGTTTTCAGGATCCTCAAGAGATGTGCAATTCTTTTTACTCTGGGCCTAATCATTAATAGGTAAGAAGGCCTAGCTTAATGTCCTACTTCAGAGGTACTGTACTGTCAGTTATCATCTTTATTGTTTATACAGTACCTGTACTCATGAATGAGAGATGAAATGGAAGTTTGTACCAGTGTTTTCTCTCCTTTATTGACAGAATTAATTTGTTTGACATTTGTTTCTTTCTTTTTATTTTCTTCATTTTTATTTTGTCTTTGTGGTTGTGCGCTACATTTTCTTCAATTTCAGCCATTTTTTGTTTCCAAAACTCAGAAGTGGTTTCTTAGTGTTGAGGACAGGAAACACATTAGTCTTATTGAGGTTCCACTAGGCTATTAATAAATTCTCCAGAATGCAGTCCACAACAGTTGCTTGACTCCCAAGATTCTATTTACTGCTAGGTGAATAGGAGCATCAGGTGATGCCTTTGTTCACGTAGCCAATAACTGACCCCACACAGGATGTAACGTTCAAGTACCTATTGACTGCTAGGTGAACAGAAATATCAGGAATAAAGGAACATGCCCAAATATCGTGTCCTGTTGCATGTTGCTGAATTATTTAAATTATGTTAACTCAAAGCATGCAAGTTGTTTCTTTTAAGACTTATTACTTCAAACTTAGTATTGAAAGGCATATTTCAGTTGATAAATTAAGAGGTGGGGCCCAAGGGCACTAGAATTATTTTTCTGATCCAGCCAGATTAACGAATCATTTAATTAACTTCAATACCACGGTACTATATTGTACAAAAATAATACTTGCCATTCATGGCAGCTACAATCACTGTTCCCTTCATATTTTTAAGAACGGTAGTTATTGTTGATATGCAATAAGTATTTAGTGGATACAGGCCTATCAGTGATTACTGGCAATTATGGCACCTCTAGCTTATTATTATTATCTAACTTATAAATATAAATATCTAACTTATTATTATTATTATTTCTTCTACTTAAAAATAGAAGAAATGTAGAATTTAAAATGTTATTTTATAATGCAGGCGAAGAGTCACAATAACATGGCTAAAGTATGTTTGACCAGACCACACACTAGAAGGTGAAGGGACGACGGCGTTTCGGTCCGTCCTGGACCATTCTCAAGTCAATTGGTCGTCGTCCCTTCACCTTCTAGTGTGTGGTCTGGTCAAACGTTATTTTATAATGCTTGGCAATGGGAGGGAAAAATTATTTTTTCTGTCTGCACCTAGATGAGATTTCAACCAGGTGTAAGGGAAGGCTATGTTCTTCCCCTTATGTATTTTCAAAGCATTATTTAATGTAAGTTGAAACTAGTAACAAAATAGATATCTATGGAAGAAAGTGTGTGTTGAGCCCATCATCAACTGCTGTAATATGACTATGGAGTATGAAACAATTATTATGAGAAGAGTAGCCATCTCGCTTATTAGTAGAGATGGATGTCAATTATCCACACGTCGCAACTTGGTATACACAAATGATATCCAAATTTTTATTGTCCACATAATTTTAGTATATAATACAGTCATGGTTTGACAAGGCAGCATCTCATCTATGTAAAGTAACAAATATATTCATCATATATACTATGCATTGATTATATGGAAAACTTTCATTATTTGAATAGCCCACATTTTCACAACCACTTCCTGCAGTGCATTCCAATTGCCGATCCTGTATGGGTTGTCATCAAGTGGAATGCACTGAAGGAAGAGGTTGTTGAAGCCAGTTCATCCATAGCTTCAAGAAAAAATTAAAAAGTTAATGTTGATAGAGGTAATTGGCATATTTGGTATAAACATCAGGATCTCACTCCTCCATAGTCACTGATAGGTAAGCAGTGATAGGTAAGTATTCCAGTGAATGCTGGAGGCATAAATTTGGATTATTTAAATTGCTTTGTGCAATACTTAATTGAATATCAAATCTCTGACCATCACAATGCTGTTTTAGAAAGTTGGATTCATCTGGTCTTTGCCAGTTCTGAGTTCATATCTAGTTATTGATTGTAAATTTACATGCATAAAGTAGCATCTTTAACAGGTCTGGTCAGGTATTTCAAATGTGTAATGGCTAAGTAGGAGTTGCTGATAAGAATGTGTCCCCAGATATTGGTTCTTAGACTTAATTCTTTTTCTTTTAGTGACAACAATCAAAACTACATGCCTACCCTCCGGATCATGGGTGTTCTGCAACGCTTTGCCATTTGCTACGGCGTCACAGCATTAATGGAGGTGTACTTAATGAATCCCCAAGAATCACCAGAGGTTGGTCTACTCTCAGTATAAAAAGCACTAATTTCTGAATGTATAGACAAAGATAATTGCTATACAAGGACAAGCTTATGTTGCACTGCAGACATTTCTTACGGAACAAGCTTTTCCAGCTCTAATTATTCTCGGAAAAGCTCACCTGGAGAAACACATTACCTTAAGTAGATGTTTGTCCTTTGCATATAATTTCTTCATCTACATTTATGTAGTGTTCACTTCATTCCTGTACTAGAGCTCACTCCTCCCTTCATTCCTATACTAGAGGTCGGCTTTTCCCTCATTCCTGTACTAGAGCTAAGTTTGTAGACTTGAAGTTCACCTTTATTACCTCTTGCATTTTCCCATTTGGATTGAAAGGTGATTTCATCTTAAGGAATGTAAGTCATGCAATGTTTAAGTTACCACCGTCTTCGACCCCTAATCATGATTGAATGTTTATGTTGCTGCTGCAAAGTTGAGGGGTCGAGTGCCTAAATGTTTGTACAAGTGGTCAAAATTCCGAGCCGTGTCTGGACTTTATATCCAGGTTCTTTATCTCTCTTGGTTAAGGATCTGGTCCAAGGTTCTGTGCTCTATTTGTTCCCTGTTATGTGGTGAAGATGTGGCACCACAGGAGTTGATGGGATTGACCTGGTTTTCCTTCTATCCATCTAAGTGTGGGCTTGTAAATCAGATGACATCTATCTGCATTTAGAAAGGAAGGGTTTGTTCCCCACACAGTAATTTGAAACAGTCTCATGCACCTGCTCCTTCTTATAAGATTCCACTGTGCATTTGGGCATTGATTGTTTACTCAAGCAGGTGCAACATACAACACAGTGCCATGGGTATTTTTCTAGTATCCTCGCATGGTCATAATGGTCTGAGAGTCACTTTAGAATACTTTAACCAACCCAGAAATGAATATCAGAAGGTCTTTCTAAACAAATTTGAGGCCATGCCAGCCTGACCTGAAGCCTGCTTGCCTAAAGGCTTCTTGTCTAAAGCCTGCTTACCTAAAGTTTGCCTGCCTGAAGCCTGCTTGTCTAAACCTGGCATGCATGAAGCCTGATTGCCTGAAGCCTGCTTGTGTGGAGCCTGCCTACCTGAAACTTACCTGCCTGATGCATTCCTGTCTGAAGTCTGCCTACCTATATAAACCCTACCTGTTTGAAGCCTGTTTGGCTGCTTTCAGTCAGAGATTTAGTGCATAAAGCGTATTTGCATACTAGCTATTGATGTTGATGAGAGTAAACATTACATTTTGTTTTTCTTCACGGGGACACATTGGGATGCGGCCAGCCCACACTAAGCAAACCATGCCTCAAGCTTTTCAGCTTTTTCATGGTATATTCCTGTTTCATGTAAACTTCACATTTTTTTTAGTTCTTAGTAAGGGCTGACTGTTTTTATAGTAATACATCCTTGCATAAAATACAGCATTTCAGGTTGTAGATAGGCAAATATATTTTAATACAGTACAGTGGAACCTCGACTTACGAATGCCCCTACTTACGAATTTTTCGAGTTACAACCTCAATTTAGTTGGAAAATTCGACTCGACTTACGACCTTGGCCTTGACTTGCGAATTTGTTGATACATGTATGGGTCGACCGAGTTCCTGTTGGCATGGGCGACCCCACCTCAGTTTACTAGAGTCGCCCGCTTAGTGACAATCACGCTTGTAAAGAATTTCATTGTTTTTGTGCTTTTTTGTTTTTTGAACATAAAAGTAATTATTATATATAATGCCATGGATCCCAAGAAAGTCAGTGGTAATGTTCAACCTAAGAAAACACATGTGAGGATGACTATAGAGGAAAAACAAGCGATCATTCATAGTGAATGAATGTGATGTCTCAGTACAGACAAATGTTAAAATGTAGGGAAAAACAAGTGTCTGTGGAAAGGTTCTTAGTGAGACAAATAAGCAGTGAACCACAACCAGGTCCTAGTGGTATGCAGGCAAAATGTAGGAGAGAGAATACCTGAGAGAAGTCATCATTGCCTGATGTTATAATGGAAAAGGACTTCCCTTCCAAACAGTAACATCTCTCTTCCTACTCACCGTCTTCCATACGCCAACAAGAGTCCTCAATAAAGGTAAGATATACATAAAGCATTGTAGCTAGAACGAAAAGAGTGGTATTTGGCATAAAATGTATTTTTAAGTTAATATTTTTGGGGTGTGTGGAACAGATTAATTCAATTTACATTATTTCTTGTGCGAAAATTCATTTCGAGTTACAAATTTTCGAGTTACAACCTGTTTCTAGGAACAGATTAAATTCATAAATGGAGGTACCACTGTATATTAAAAGCAATGACATTTTAATTTTCATGCTTATTTGTTGAACATTGCAGTATGTGTGGTACTGGAAGATACGGGACATTATCAGGTCTGGAGTGCAGTGGGTCATCACTGTTCTTGTAGTTGGAGTGCACACAGCCATCACATTTGGCCTCCACGTTCCAGGATGCCCCACGTATGTTCCTAGTGCTAATATCTGTGATCTGTGTTACTAATCTTATCACTGACTATATTGGTGCCATAATTTTTCTGTCTATATCTGTTGGTTTGTCATTTGCTGTGTTAATTAGGTTATTATTGCTGTTAGCCATTTGTTATTTGCATTGCTAAGTGTATCTTTGCCTTTGGTAGTAAGCTTATCTCTGCCAGGATAATTACAATGGTTTGATTGTAAAAAAAAATTGAGCAGTGTGCAAATGTTGATTTTCTTTGCTAAACCAGCTGTAACTACAGTATTTGTTCATCTACTTTAGGTATTCACAGGCTTGGTTAAATAATTTCCATCTCTGAATCAGGATTTAAATGTAACAGAATAATAGGCAGACATAATTGCCCCATTCTCAGTTTCATATAAGGGGTTCTGGTTGCCTTTTGGCATTAACAATTTCATGCAGTCTGTTTACCTTTGTTTTCATTTTGACAGTAGTGTCCCTAGTGGTCCTTTGGAAGTTAGTTTGATCAGAGAGGATCAGGTTCATCTTCTCATTAATATAAATATCACTTGGTCATTCATTATATGGTCCACAATATGTAACATCAAGGCTAAAGAAGCAACATACCTACACATCCAGATCAGCAACTCGCACTAAATATGGTCAGTTGTTCAGTGATCCTTGTAAATTGTTGTTACAATTCCATTTTTTCCCATCCTACAAAGCATATCCACCCAGCCTAGGTTACCATATCCTGTGTTATGTTCACACATTCACTCTTCACTTCCTCAGATACTCACTGCCCTTGTCTGCCCATCTTCTTCCCACCCCTTCTCTTCTCTTCCTATACACAAATAGAATAAACACACTTCAACACTCTACCACCATGCATTCATTCAGTACAGTACTGTATACCCAAAACATCTCAGTTTGCTCTCTTTAGTCTTGCAATTTATTGTTTAGCACCACATCTCTCGTTAACATTTTTATTCTGTATTCTATTCTCCAAATACCACAGATACCATTACAATTATCCATTTCTTCTGCTCTAACTCTTGAGTGTTTACATTCACATCACGATATAAGTCTTTCAATAATACATTAAAGTCAGCACAACCACTCCTTCCTGCATCCCTTTGGCCATATCTGTTCCTATCTTATTTGTTCTGACCAGGGCTCTCATTGCACCAGCCAGTTTCCTTCTCTGATTACATAGCATATGATATATTAAAATAATCTATATTTTTAGAATACATTACCCTTTATATATTGTAATACATTATAATGCAAAATAATTGCCAAGTTATCTTAATATGGATGGGATGGAATAAGTCAAAGACTGTAGTCTTTATAATCATAATGAAGTTTTGCTATGAATAAATTTGATAATTTGACACTTGAGTATGGCTTACATCACATAGGCTGTAAAGGTCTGCAGGATCACACTTTGTATGACATTTATCACCCTAGAAAGTCAAGAAAATTGATTTTGGTTAAAATACTGCTAATTACCAAGCTTTGACATTTCTCTGTATACAATATTATTACCTAATAAGAAGATAAACCTGTTATTATAAACGAGACTCCATTTATTATAAGAATTTTGAAATATGCATCATGCCCAAGAATATTTATATAAAATATTAAGTTTCAGACCAATTTGGATTCTATTTTCCAGTACTAGTATTTGTTTTCTCATAATCATGCTGATTATTTTTACTTATTTGCTCATAATAGTCTGGTAGGCACTTTGATATAGCCAGATGGGTACAAGTTGGACAGAAGCTGATATATATCTCGTAGATTGAGGTGGATAAATATAAAATGGAGAGGCAGATACAAAGTAGAGGTGTTAAGTAGGAGCAATATTAATATAGGATAGGTACAGTACTTGGTGGATTGACTAGCAGAAGCTTGAAGGATAATATATTGCAGGTGTATTGCAGGATTGAAAAGTAACTGTTTATCTAAGAGTTATATATTATTTGTCAATAACATTGTCATCAATACGGTGGTAGGGGCTATCTAGGTCCTGGGGGTCTTCACGATGGTGGTGTCCACGGCAACTGTACTGGTGGTGCTGCTGCTTATGTGGATGTTAGTGTGCTAGGCGAGGCGCACATATATTCACATCCAACGTGTAAACAATATACAACAATGATGCTCCTTACGACCCTGAAGGCATCTTAGGTGCTCTGATGGCGGTGCTCACGGTAAGTATTGTTACATGGATTATGTGCCAACTTATTTGTTAGTACGGTTGAATGGGTGCTCGAGTATATAGCTTTTTGTGACAGCTCTTGTATTATTTTTATTCTCTGTTTTTCCACTGAGTATCCACTCTCTATTCTCCTCATTTCTCCATTCCTACCACTCTCAACAGCCTCATCCCATTAATAAAAAGTTATCCAGTTGGAAAGAATGGTTAAGGAATGTATGGGAACAATTACTGCTGCTATTCTAAAAGATTTCAAATCACAATTGACAAATGTGGCATATAACATTAATAAATGTGCTTTCCTACTGTTTTCATTCAGCTGCATATTGATTGTACTGTATCTGCCTCCTTAGCTCAGGGGCAGAGCACTGGTCTTGTAAACCAGGGGTCATGAGTTCGATTCTCACAGGGGGCACACAACTCTTTAGGGGAGCCGGTCGGCCGAGCGGACAGCACGCTGGACTTGTGATCCTGTGGTCCTGGGTTCGATCCCAGGCGCCGGCGAGAAACAATGGGCAGAGTTTCTTTCACCCTATGCCCCTGTTACCTAGCAGTAAAATAGGTACCTGGGTGTTAGTCAGCTGTCACGGGCTGCTTCCTGGGGGTGGAGGCCTGGTCGAGGACTGGGCCACGGGGACACTAAAGCCCCGAAATCATCTCAAGATAACCTCAAGATAAGAAGAAGATATATAAGGCAAGGTTTATGAGCAGGAGACACCTCTATATCAGGGGTGTCCAATCTGGCACAATATGGCAGTACAGGTACTCGTATTTCCATATTGTGCCACAGTACTGATAATATGGCAGTACGTACTCATTCTGCCATATTACAGAGACAAAGAGCAGCAAATTCAATTGGGTGGCACATTTATAAATCACATATTGGATGTTTTCTGAGATAGTTCTAATAATTTTTGTTCTAATAGTTTCTAGTAAAATTTGAGTCCTGGAAATGTGAAATTGATCATTAACATTAAAAGCAAAGAATACTGAAGAGTTTCAAATGATTATTCATACTCAAGGGTTATGTGCTAGGGTACAAAAAAGGGGCTTGCAGGCTCTGAGATAAAGCAGGGGAAAATGTATGAACTATGGTACAGTATTAAAAAGCCTATTTTATCTCAACACATTTTTGATTTGATATACCAGAGCCAATTGTTTGTATTCTATGAATCCAAGTACTACTTTGATCCAAGGATACTATTGTATCTAAGCTTAGAAATCCCATCTTCAGAAGGACATAGCTGCTCTGGAGAAAGTGCAACACCTGGCAACAAAAATAATTCCAGAGCTAAGTCATCTCTTGTATCTGGAACAGTTGAGGGCCTCAGGGCTAACAACACCGCAAACCAGGCATGACAGGGCAGATCTCATTGAAACTTTTCAAATACTGAACAATTTGGTAGATGTTGATCGGGAAAATTTCTTCAGAAGGTCAAATGTAACACAAACAAGGAGCAACGGTTTCAAGCTCAACAAGTCACAATGTAGGACTGAGGACAGGAGATGCTTTTTCACCCACAGGGTTATAGACCCATGGAACCACCTACCCACCAAAGCTGTAAATACCAAGACTGTTGAATTTCAAAATCCAACTGGAAAAGATTATCAAGGCAATGGGGGGGGGGGCTTGACAAGCTGCCAGCTTCCTGTCTTCATGAGGCTACTAGTGTTAGTGGCTCTCAGGTAAATTCAGGAATTACAGTTTCATGTACAGTATTGGCAAGATTTTTTTTAGTGGGGCATCCTACAGTTCAACACATCAAATGATTTAACCAAACACTGTTTCTTCTATAATACATTTATATGCATTTAAGACCTTCTGCTGTTTCTTCTATAATACATTTATATGCATTTAAGACCTTTCTGCCCTATCTCCTGAGTGTTGACAAGAATTGCTTGAGTCCTCAGGTACAATTTGGAGCAGCAGCCGGACGCATTATCATCACTTACCAGGGCCATGGACCACGCATTAAACGCTGGCTTGTTTGGGCAGTTGTTTGTGTAAGTCATCTTGATGTTTGTTGCCATTGGTACTTAAATAGTGTGCATGTTGCATTAGGCATCTCGCTGGTAAGTATCTCCTAAAGGGATCCCATATACAGTATTGGTATGGTAGTTGTAATGTAGCCTAAGCAGAACACCAGTAATATCTAGAAGTGTGGTGATTTTATGGAATTGAATTCAATTCAATTTCTTTATTATGCACCTCATACCCATTCCGTGGGTGGTGGTGTAAAGGGTCACAGAGGCACTAGTTCGTTTAGTAACAATCTTTTGACGCTAGTTACACAATTATTAATGTTATATATACTCGTACATATGCCATAAATATATGGCTTTTCTAGGGAGTCACTTTGTGGCTCCCTGGAGCCATCTAACTGAGATTGCTCAGAACTAAAAGGTCACATCAGTCACAGAAGTTCTGTTTGACCTATTGGTGACCAGAGCCACAACCTGGCCCCACTCACAAAGGCAGAGAGAAAGTGACAACTTGGCACCCCACCAAGAAAGCATCCAGAAGATTGGTGAAGTTTTACAGGCAACTGAAGGATTCACAGAAAGCGATGCCTCAAAACCGCTAAACAACTCGGCAAACAATTCACACAAAACCAAGAAATTACTCAAACTCATTAGTTCTAATTACGACCACCAGGCAGCCTGGTCCCCAGCCCTCAGCTGGCTTCCCATCTCAGTTTTGGGGCTGATGAGCAACTCGCCAACAAATTGACGAACCTAAAAGGGAGAGAATCGGGGAACCACCGGCATTTCATTACATTTTATGCTGGGATTTTGTGTGTTGTGGAAAGTTGAATTTCATTTAGAGATGACAGGATCTTTCTTAGAGTTAATGTCCCAGGTTTAGTGATATAATATGTACATATTTAAAGGCAAGGTGTACAGCAATAGCTCTGTTTGAAGTGTGTGGAGTCCCAGTTATTTATACAGTGCCCATAACTCCAGATAAGAACCATCACTTATGTTTACAACAGCTGCATTTGTGACAGGAATGTTGGGGTGATGTAGGTAACCATCAATACTGTCTGTATGATTTAAAAGAGGGAGTGCTCTGAGGGTAGAGTATTAATTTGCTAATGGTATTGTATCTTGCTTCGCATGGAGCTCGTGTTGAGATGTAATTCCTATTTCATTTTGAACTACCTGTTTTGCATTTAGTTTCTCCCTAAGGCAAAAATCCACTGCTCCATAAAACTTATTATACATTTTTATTTTTAGTTTAAAAGCAACACACAATGAAGATACTGTTTTAAAGGCAGTACATAAGTGTTGCTTCCCTACTAGATGTGCTGGTGCCTCTTGATAATCATTTTGGGCAATGATCATTGCAATGACTCTGCAATGTTCTTTGAAAAGATCTCTACATTGCTTGAATACGATCCTCTCTGTTTATTTGTAATTCCTGTTTATGGCATAGTAAATCTTAGGGAGCAACTGCTCATAAAGAATATTTACTTAATGACAATCCTGCTTTTTGTTTTAGCATTTGTATATTATTTATTTTGCTTTGCCTTTGTGCTTCCTAAATTCCACATATTTCTGTAGGGCTTGTTAGCAGGCTTCCTTTGTGACTGGCGTAAGGAAGGTGGCCCAATTCCTGTGAACAAGAACCTGTGGTCGCTGTCCTTCGTACTGACCACTGCCTGCTTCGCTTTCTTCCTTCTGTCACTCCTGTATTTGTTCATAGATAAATGGCAATGGTGGAGCGGCAACCCATTTAAATACCCTGGTAAGTAGTGGAGCAGCAACTCCTTTAAATACTATGGTAAGTGGTGGCATAGCATCCCATTTAAGTACTAAATACTTACAATGTGGTAAGTGGTGGAGTGGCAACCCCCTCTGATGTCAAAGAGTGACTGTATATATACTGCCACTAATAGTGAACCTTGGTAATACAGTAGTAGTAGTAGTACTTATCAACTCCACCCATCTTCCTAATCCTTTTGTGGTCACTTACTATTTTCTCTGGAGGATTTACTGGAGCTCCTCCAGAATTTCGGTTAGATTTTTTAAGTGGACTAGTAATATATGTGAATTTCTAACTTTTTCTGTATAGATAATAATGCAGTACCTTTCCTCATAAGCTTCGTCTTGTGAAAGCTTGGAATTCGAATGCTGTTTAAGGAGCCCGGTGCATGTGGGGACTTTTCCAAATGTGGAAAATAGTGAAAAATTTCAAACAAATCTCCCGTTATTTGGCGTCAACGTCGTGAAAATTTCATCCCAATATGTTAAGAAATGGCTTTTTTTTAAATTTGTTTAAAAATAAATGCGAGCGGCGACAGGCAGCAACCGGTACTGATAATAACGATAACTCCTCCTATTTTCTGGCAATCAGGGATAAAGAGATGCAAGCACCTGTCTGACACACAAAGAAGGTGAGTAATAGTAAGGAGGGCATAATAGTAACCAGTGGCATATCACAAAGAGGATATGCCACTGGTGCCACCTGGAGGGCCAGATTTCACACATAATACAGTAATGAGTTAGTATGTTATTATGCTGTATTCTATTATATATCATATAAATATATTGCCTAATGGCAATATTTCTTATGTCCCTTTGTACAAAAAGCTGACAGCATTTTTTTTTTGTTTTTGGTGTTTTTTTTTCTTTTCTGGGGGAGCCCCTTCGGCTTCCTGGAGCTATCCAGGCTGATATGCTAATGTCAGACTTTGGCATCAGTCATGTGTATGGAGTTCTGTGGGCCTACCGGGGACCATGAGCCAGAACCTGGCACCCCCTCACAGAGGCATGGGGAGCAATTGCATAGAGACCCCCGTGTAGTTGGAAGCATTCTATGTCTGCCATCGACCGGGTCATGCACCCAGAAAGGTAAGCGTCCCAAAATAAACCCCTATTCTGGTGAAAATTGCTACAAAAAACTGAACAAATGGATAGAACTTCCCAAAAAGAAGCGAGCAAATGAGCATGACGTCACACGTCACCGCGCTGCTGTCTGCGCGGCTTCCCCCCTCCCCAGGAGGGGAAAGGGGGAGCCCCAGACCCCCACGGCGGCCATCCACCCTTCAATTCTGAGGCTGATGCCATAGGCAATGGTCGTGTGCTTTGGCTCCAGTGGTTGTTTCAGCACTTTGCCTTGTGTGTGGTGACTGTCTTCTAGGTGGTGTGTGAGCCAGGAGTGATTCTCCAGTACTCGGGCTGCATGCGCCTAGGATTTCCTTCCCTAGGTGCCCTGTAAGTACTGCCCTTGGGGCTTGCGGCCACCTTCCACAAATTCCTTGAGTTCTGCCTTTGCTAGGCCATTTACTGCCTGGTTTTTGACCGCCCTTTGTGTGCTAGGGTGTTCTGTTTCTCTTGTTCGCCTTAGGATCGGGGGTAGTTTGCACTGGTAGGGGCACAGAGTACTGCACAGCTTGTTTTCACCAATCATAGCGGCTGGCTCTGTTCCGCCTGGGTTCACTGTACTCTTGCGGGGTTTTCTTTTTCTTTTTGTTTGCCTGCCTGGTGGGGGGGGTCTGCTTTGGTTCTTGCCCCCTGTGTACTGAGTACTCTTCCTTCTTCCGGTGGTTCCCCCTGCTAGGTCCCCATGAGTGTACACATCCCGGGGGTTCAGTTCTTAGAAAGTTGTTTGGTAGACTTGGGTGTCGGTTAGCAGTACCCTGCCTGGGCTTCCCTGAGCGTGAGTTCTGTCTCAGGGCCCTGGGAATCCCCATGGGGTGCATGGGTCCAATGGATGTGACCCCCTGAATCCCCCCTGCTTTGTGCGAGTTCGATGGTTGCTCTGTCTCCTTGTCTCAGGGTGACTCTCACTGTTTTTGCCTCTGCTGCCTGTTGGGTCGGTGGGTTTTGTGAGTTCTGCGAGTTTTGTTGCTTGTTTGTGACTCAGTTACCCATTCTTATGCTATGTGGGTGCTGGCAGCATGGGCGTTGCACGTTGAGTTCAGATGGTTGCAACGCGTTAGGTTGTTTGCTCCCCAGACGCCCCGAGGCTGCCCCGTTTTGGTTGTTGTGACAGGGCTTGGGGGTGTTGGTTGTTTCGGTTTTGTTTGTGTCTGCGTCCCCCGTTGTCTTTTCTCTGTTGTGTTTTTGTCTGTTCCCTCCCCCCCCCCTTTCCTCCCTGCATCCAGATCTTTCCCGTCTGTGGGTTCGGCGTCGGGCGGGGCTTCGATGGTCTTGAGACTCGAGCGGTCTCAGGGATTTCCCCTTCCGGGGTAACAATGGGGGCATTCGAGCCTGTTCCTCCAGCCGTGTTGTACTCTTGAAATCGCTTGTGTTGTCCCATCTTGAGTACTGCTCAGTACTCTATTTCCCCTTCAGAGCAGGAGAGATTGCTGAAATAGAGGGAATACAGAGAACATATACAGCACACATAGATGAGATAAAGCACCTAAATTATTGGAATCGTCTCAAAGCTCTCCAAATATACTCACTAGAAAGGAGACAAGAGAGATACCAAATAATATACACATGGAAAATACTGGAGGGCCAGGTCCCAAATCTACACAGTAAAATAACAATGTACTGGAGTGAACGATATGGAAGAAAATGCAGAATAGAACCAGTGAAGAGCAGGGGTGCCATAGGCACAATCAGAGAACACTGTATAAACATCAGAGGTTCACAGTTGTTCAACATCCTACCAGCGACTATCAGAAATATTGCCGGAACAACCGTGGACATTATCAAGAGAAAACTAGACCCGCAAGAGGACAACGCATCCCAAGGAACAGAGCCAGCCGCTGTGAATGGTGACAACTAGCTGCGCGGTACCCTAAGCTCCGCACCAGTGCAAAACTGCCTCTTACCCTAAGGTAAATAAGGAAGACAAAACGCCCAAGCACTCAAAAGGCAGCCGAAAAACCGAGCAGTAAAACGGCCCAGCAGAGGCAGGTCTCGAGGAACTTGTGGAAGGCAACCCCAAACTCCAAGGGCAGTACTTACGGGGCACCTAGGGATGATAACCCTAAGCGCATGCAGCCCGAGTACTGTAGAATGACTCCTGGCTCCTGCACCCCTGGAAAACAGCCACCACACGCAAAGCACAGTTCTGGAATCACTGGAGCCAAGCACAAGACCTCCACCTCTAGCATCAGCCTTAGAACTGACAGGTGGATAGCCAGTGTGGAGGTCTGGGGCTCCCCCTTTCCCCCTCAGCTGAGCAGACTGCGGCACGGCGATGTGTGACGTCATGCTCCTTTGCTCTTTTCTTTTAGGGGAGTTCTATCCACTTGTTCGGCTTTTGGTAGCAAAATTTTTACCAGAATAGGGGGGGGATGCTTACCTTTCTGGGTGCCTGACCCGGTCTGGTTGATACCTGGTTACCTGGTTGATGGGGTTCTGGGAGTTCTTCTACTCCCCAAGCCCGGCTCGAGGCCAGGCTTGACTTGTGAGAGTCGATGGTAATGTGTACAATTGGTAAATATATAGTGGTCAAGTGGTCGATGGCAGACATAGAATGCTTCCAACCACACAAGGTTTCTATAGGCCATTGCTCCCCATGCCTCTGAGGGGGCCAGGTTCTGGCTCATGGTCCCCGGTAGGCCCACAGAACTCCATACACATGACTGATGCCAAAGTCTGACATTAGCATATCAGCCTAGTAAGCTCCGGGAAGCCTTTGGGTCTCGCCCAGAAAATGGCGTTTCATTACATTCAACACTGGTTTTTTCTATTATTTTCTGAAAACAAATTTTTCCTTACAGGTATGAATTCAATCTTGATCTATGTTGGCCATGAGATTTTTGGTGGATTATTCCCCTGGTCTTGGAGACCTGTTGGTGAGACCCATACAAACTATCTCATCATGAACCTCTGGGGCACGAGCACATGGGTTATCATAGCTTATCTCTGTCACAAGCGGAAGCTATATTTGTCTGTGTGAAGCTCAAGAACTGGAGGATAAGCAGAGTTGGAGCATGTGTCATGCTGACCAAGCCAATTGTACACATTTCTCTTCTCATGCTTTTAAATCTTCAACTTCCACTACCCAGTACACTGTAACTAGGCAGCTTTTCAATGGTGCTAGTTGATTGTTGGAATCCCTCTGGCATCACAGTAGATGCTGTGTTTTCCTTACCAAATTTTGTAGTATGTTGGAAAGGGGCCAGTCATTGTGATAACATAATAATGAGCTGAGAGAGAGAGAGAGAGAGGCAAGCCTTCCAATAGGATTTGATTTTGGCAGAGAAAAATTTACTAAGGATCCTCAAATTTCCTTTTGTCTGTCAGAATCATGACTATTTCATTTTTTAGTTGAGGCTAAGCGTATGTATTTTTATATTTTTGATGTAAAGTTCTATCTTTTACTATTCAATTTTAGAGAATAAAAACAGTTATACAGCAGTTTGGCAAAGAATAATAATACTGTATTAGTATTAGTGTTTCTTAGTATGATTAATTAAGAAAGTTCCTAACAAGTTACCAATATGGAAATAATTCCTAATCTGAACATGCATTGTACAATTCCTCATGTTTTGAAACAAGACTTTACAATTTGGTTCAGCACACTTGTACTAGGCTGTGATTTATCATGACAGCTTGTAGGCTCTTGAGAGTCAGTCTCCGTGGTGTGATATTCATTTTTTTTTTAAACAATTATATGTGCTGCTCAGTGATCATTTACCGTCCAAAAAAGGTCACATCAGTAAGGGAAGATGCTCAGCACTATATTCAAAATTATACTTAACACTATACTCAGTGCTTTACTCTAGTCTACACTATACTTGGTGCTATACTCAAGATTATACTCAACACTATACTCTGTGTTACACTCAACACTACTTAACACTGAGCATGCTATGCTACATTATACTCAGCTCTATACAGGTGCTTATAGAACTACTTGTGCACATGTCTCTCAGATTTTTAGTACATTAGTTATAGTACATTGTGCAGCACCCAAATCAACCAACCAGTTATCAGCACATTAGTTATATAGATGATATCTTGCATCAGGAAAAATACCTACAGATACAACATGTAGCATCAGGCAAACAGAGTACTAGTACTTGATGCTTATGCAAATAGAGTAATTGAGTATCCAATTACCTGTAATATAATTGAAAAAAAACAAGTAAGTGACAAAAAAGTGTAGCAGTTGGCAAATGAATGAATGGAATTTCTACTCCTTAATTTGGAACTACAGTACTAGAAAATTCATGTGGACAATTTACAGTGAGTTAAGACTTCTGATTTGCATGGTTATACTGGTACTATTTAATTGTCTGTTTGTGGCTTTGAAAAATTGTCTTAAATGGTCAGTGCTCTTCATCTTCATGGAGCATGACTTGAACGAGGGAGTTTATTCACGGGCCTTGGAGTGGTGTAGGTCAGGGGTTCTCAGAATAGGGTGCATGTACCCCTTGTGCTCTCTAGTGTGTGTGTGGGTGGGTGTATATATATATATATATATATATATATATATATATATATATATATATATATATATATATGTGTATATATATATATATATATATATATATATATATATATATATATATATATATATATATATATATGTGTATGTATATATATATATATATATATATATAGATAATATATATATATATATATATATATATATATATATATGTATGTATGTATGTTTTCAAGAGTGTTTTAATGACTAGACTGAACTTGGAACATAATCACACTAGACCAACCTTGGAATATGTACACACTAGAGCAACCTTGGAATATGTACACACTAGACCAACTTGGAATATGTACACACTAGACCAACCTTGGAATATGTACACACTAGACCAACCTTGGAATATGTACACACTAGACCAACTTGGAATATGTACACACTAGACCAACCTTGGAGTATGTACACACTAGACCAACCTTGGAGTATGTACACACTTGAGCTTTGCAAATATAAACACGAGTGAGCACAGGTAGAACATGCATCCCAGTTTGAGAAACCCTGAAGTGTGGATTATTGCAGGTAATGACACTGTTTTGAGTTACAAAACTATGTTTTATTAATTTTTGTAGTTTTAGAATTATGTAGACATGAAATTTGCATTTGTTTTGTACATATAGTTATCAAAAATAATCAGGCACACTTTTTTTTTAAGTTTTAAAGTGATTATCTAGTAATAAAATAAGCTATAGGCTGATATTATTGTACATGCTCAATATTAGGTAAGGTGGGTGTATAAAGTGCCATATACCAGACTTTTTCAATATTTTATGAATATAATGAATATTGTTAATGCTATAATTGTTTCATACAATAAATTAGTTAAAAAAGACTTTTGTTGCTATTCATTTTTTGCATTCCACATATCTGGGACATTTATATTCCTTCTATATTTTTTCAAACACTACACATACCTCTCAGCTTATCCATTTCTACTGTCTAATTCATTTTTCACAACGACCTCACCACTGACTGTAATTGTACATAAGAGTCTGCCACCATTCTGTCGTGCAGACCTGTGGCTGCATCTGTTCCTATGCATTATCGATGTTGTGAACCAGGCTTTCATTGCACCAGCCACTTTCCGTTAGTGACTTACCTTGCTCTCAATTTGATTGCACTAATTCTCTTGTAATTATCATAAATCCCAGGTATTTAAACTGATTGACCACTTCAGCAAATTGCAATTTTTTTCTGCCATCCACTATTGCTTTACTTTTGTCTACATTGACTTTNGAATAATTACACTCAGTCTACAACTATGAGTGTAATTATTCATCTATACTGATTATATGATTAGGTATTACTGTAGAGGCAAAATATTATTAAACCTCCCGGGGTTGGAGGTCCCTGTGCCTTCTTCACCAACTTCGAGGTCATCCCCGAACTCTCAGTTCTTGCGACGGCGCTGGAACCAATCGTATTGGCGTATGCCTTTCCATTGGAGACTTTCAGCGCCATGAGAGGGGGGACCTGCTGCCTGGGTAACAGCTTCTCCCCTGAATTAACCTGCCCTGGTGAGGCCACTCCAGACCAGGCCGACACCAGAGCGCAGCTCCATAGTCTCCTGAGACTGATGGATGCCTACTACTACTACTACTACTAGTCTACAACTGGCTATTCATATTATATTTAACTTGTCATCCTGTACAGGGCACTTACTTTCCTCGCCTGTCCACCAGCATTGTGTCAATGCTGTTTCCATCCCGAGTAGTGACTTTGTTGCGAAGTCCATTTTGTTCCTTTATTAACTTCTCTCTTCCTTGGAGCAGATACTGATCTGTAATGATCAATATTTCCTATAATAAAAGTTAGCCATAGGAGTATTATTTCTCAAATACAGTATTGCCAAAGAACTTAGAAGGTTCTGTAATAATCCAAGGTAGGTAGGTAGACCCATTCAGACAAAATGACAAGTAACACACACTAACGGGATTGCTGAAATAGAGGGAATACAGAGAACATATACAGCACGTATAGACGCGATAAAGCACCTAAATTATTGGGATCGTCTCAAAGCTCTCCAAATGTACTCACTAGAAAGAAGACGAGAGAGATATCAAATAATATACACCTGGAAGATACTGGAGGGCCAGGTCCCAAATCTACACAGTAAAATAACAACGTACTGGAGTGAACGATATGGAAGAAAATGCAGAATAGAACCAGTGAAGAGCAGGGGTGCCATAGGCACAATCAGAGAACACTGTATAAACATCAGAGGTCCACGGTTGTTCAACGTCCTCCCAGCAAGCATAAGAAATATTGCCGGAACAACCGTGGACATCTTCAAGAGGAAACTAGATTTATTCCTCCAAGGAGTTCCGGACCAGCCGGGCTGTGGTGGGTATGTGGGCCTGCGGGCCGCTCCAAGCAACAGCCTAGTGGACCAAACTCTCACAAGTCAAGCCTGGCCTCGGGCCGGGCTTGGGGAGTAGAAGAACTCCCAGAACCCCATCAACCAGGTATCAACCAGGTAACTCAACAGTAGGAAGCTCTCATATCTGTAGCCAGATGTAAGAGCTGAGAGAGGAGCTGGCAAGATAGCACATTGACATCTGCCAAGTTATTATGTAACTTGAAATATGTAGAAGCAAATTAATGCAATAAAAAGGGAACTTGGATGTAAAGCTTCAAGCAAGTTACCTCACAAGGCTAAATATATGGGATCTAAATAAAGGCATCTAGGTCGAATCCTGCCCACATCACACTGAAGACTGGGGAAACCTTCTACTTGAACACCTAAGCAAAGCAAAACAACTACCACTTTCCCCAAAAAAATAAATAACTACCCACTAGCCAGGTAGCAACTTAATCTAGGTGCTGCAGCTTAGAAGGTGTAGACTCAAAATCAAAATGACTCGGACCCATTTCTTATACATAGACTCCTTCAAGTATTGTAATGGTATTATAACTCACATTGTTACTCAAGTATTTTAATGGGAGGTCAAGAGTAGGAAACGCAACAAACTTGTGTATAAATAGCCAGAGAAAAATAGAGAAAGTTGTTAGGAAAGCCAGGTATCACAGTCAACTGAAAAGCACCAACATTAGACAAGAAAATATAAATGAACTGGGATCAAATATTAGGTTGGCACAAAACCAGTAGTAAGAAGCCAGTCCCTAATCATTTTTGAATACCACAAAAAGAACATGTAGGTTAGTAAAAACCACAGAAGCTTTAAAGATTGTACAATATATAAAATTGTTGGGTTAGTGTAAGGCACTTCAACCAAAGATAATGTTTGTAACAAAAGAATTGGTTGGTATGAAAAGGAAAAATATCATCCCTTAAGGGCGACTCTAAATTGAGCTAAACAGATAACAGAAGTAGTCAGAAATGCCAGAAAATAAGAACTGATGAGAATGGAATACTGTGGGCATTAAGTTGAAACCTATCAATGGAAGACAGAGAAGGTCAAACAGAACCTCATTGAAGCAACATGACTAAAAGAAGGTATAAATGAGGAAGAAACACTCCACTCACACAAACAGTTTACAAATACACTGCAGTAAATATGCTCAGATAATCATCTTAAGTATACAACATTCTCTGAGTCTTTTACTAAAAACTTTGTTTCCATTTACTTGGGCTGGATAGTAAAGTGATGGTCTCGCTTCATGCAGGTCAGCATTCAATCCTCAACCGTCCAAGTGGTTGCGCACCAGTCCTTCCTCCGTTCTGTCCTAAATCCTGATCCTAATCCCTTCCAAGTGCTATATAGTTGTAATGGTTTGGCACTTTCTCCTGATAACTCCCTTTCCCCTTACTTTCCTGTCTATTTCTTCCACCTGACCTAGGCACTCGCCACATCAAGCAAAACTAAACTTTCTTTGTACAGTACTAACATGAGGCAATTTAACCACTTGGGCTGGACGGTAGAGCGACGGTCTCGCTTCATGCAGGTCGGCGTTCAATCCCAACTGTCCAAGTGGTTGGGCCCCATTCCTTTCCCCCCGTCCCATCCCATTTTTCAGAGGTCTGGTTGAGGACCGGGCCATGGGGACACTAAGCCCCGAAATCATCTCAAGATAATTAAATAAATTGCCACATGTGAACAATTTTTAGCAGTCTCCGTGGTGTAGTGGTAAGACACTCGCCTGGCGTTCCGCGAGCGCTATGTCATGGGTTCGTATCCTGGCCGGGGAGGATTTACTGGGCGCAAATCCTTAACTGTGGCCTCTGTTTAACGCAACAGTAAAATGTGTACTTGGATGAAAAAACGATTCTTCGCGGCAGGGAATCGTATTCCAGGGACCTGCCCGAAACGCTACGCGTACTAGTGGTTGTACAAGAATGTAACAACTCTTGTATATATCTCAAAAAAAAAAAAAAAAAAAAAAAAAAAAAAAATCAGCACATGTTAAATACAACTGTATTTCAAAATTTACATACTAGTAATTTGTTTACATTCAGTAAACTGTCTTATTAGCCTCTATCAAGAGTTCAACTTTCTTTTGAAAATACTTTAGTTAATCATTAGAAGAAAATGTTTAAATTACAGAAAGGACTGGGCACTTTGGAACATGAAAGCCAAGTGAAGATCATAACACCTTTCCTAAAGTTAGTTACTCTTGAAAATGCTGGTGAGCCTAACAAAACTAAGTTAGTACAGTGTAATGCAAATCTGCAGGTGCTAAGATAGATACAGTTTTACACATTGTATAAATTAAACAAATATTGTCAGTGACAACACAGTACACCTTCAAAGGATACCTTATCAACCAGGCTGCGACTCATTCGTCAGGTTGCAAGCTGCCATGTCAAACAGCCTGGTTGACCAGGAGGCCCGGTCAGAGATCGGGCAACGGAAATGTTGATCCTCAGAATTGATAGGCATACCTACCAACAGCAATCTGTAGCAACTGTATAGAACCAGGGTAAACCATCTTTTTGCCAATCAGGACAGTGACAACCCATGCCACAAACTGGCATGGCATCATTACAGCTTGGCTGATGATCCCACCCTTTCTGCGTGACAAACCTCTATCCACATACACACGGGGTTTGCGCTCATACCTGAAAATCAGAGGAGCCGTGTTAAAATGCTTACATCATCCAGCTATTTATGTCACGTTGGTTTGTGCTCAACCTTACAATGAAGGAGGGTACATAAACAATGCTTACATCATTTTTTGTTTTTGTACATATCCCACTAAAGATATTCAATAGAATACCTCGAGTACTATTCTTAAACAGCCATCAGTCACCTGCTATTCCTACTATTTCAGCAAACAAATATCAATATACAAACCTAATTTCTGCACTACAGTATACTATTTGGTTTCTCCCTCTTCATAACCAACCACTTGGGCTGGACGGAAAAGCGTCATGTAGGCTGGCGTTCAATCCCCGACCGGACCGTCTAAGTGGCTGGGCACCATTCTCCCCCCCCTCACCCTGTCCCATCCCAAATCCTTATCCTAACCCCTTCCCAGTGCTATATAGTCATAATGACTTGGCACTTTCCCTGATAATTCCCTCCTTGTAAGGTTCTGTTGTTTCCAGACAGACAGACTTCTACACCAGCCCAATAACTGGGTTACCAGCTGGGTTACATTTATGCAAGGAACATTGAAATATTCAACACCACCCAGAATGAACTCTCAAGGGCTGATTCAACTACACTAAGCCTTTCAAGCACTATATAACATGGCAGGGACAAGCAAGGAGTGCTCTCACTAGTCGCTAGTTGGTTCACCCGTTGCTATTCCAACAGCCACCACAAAGTGGCACAATCTACACATCAATAGGGTTATACTAACTGCCCACTTCACTCCACACAACTGTTCTCAGATGTACAGTACTTCAGTGTACATCACATAACTATTCATCAAATGTACATCACCTCTACACTATACTGAACAAGGAAAACATTTAACACAACTCTAATGCAAGTTCCTATCTATTTAGTTGTCAGCTTGAACATATAGCACAGAAACATGTGGCACAGTGAGGGCAGGACATAAGCATAGTCCTATATGTGAGGGGAGAAAGGAGTGCCAATTTTCAGCATAGAAAATAGACAAGGAGGTTGTGACAATGATAACCATATACAGTGGTCAATGGTTAACAGTGGGAAGGAAACCCATCACCATGGGGAAGCATTATAAACTAGATGCTGTTCTTAACTGGCAAAGATGTTTAGTTTATAAGAGCTGCACGATGATTTGTACTGCAGAATGTATATGCAGGTGTGAAGTAGTACAAGATTTTTTTTCCACCAGATTCAAATTAAAATACTGAACTGCATAACATGGACTGTATTTCCTCCAAATTTGACTAAGCCATTCCAAACCCAATCCAAATTTGTGTCAAATCTGGATTTCAGAAAAACTGCACTTTCTTTGCTATCTCCAAGTATTCCATATAAAACTCAAATTGGAAATGAACTGTAGAATTTTGAGCAGCCAAGCTCAGTCTGCCACAGTTTTATTCCTATGACATGTTTAGCTGAAGTTCGCTTTCCTGTATGCACTCTTTCCACCTTATTCTGCTCCAATATCTGAGCTAGGAGGTTCTGGAGCTTTAACCAGATGATTGCATCACCAGTACTGTATGCTGCTCTTGATGGCACTCTTCCAAATGATTATCTCCTTAAATGAGAGGTCTGAGTACCTGAACGTTTGGGCTTCCTTTTCCACCAGCTGCATCTGGCACGATTCTGTAGCACAGGTAAGTTCAGTTCTTTTTCCTGTTTCTAGACAAAGTCTTCCAGGATACTCTTGCCTAAGGGAACACCAAAGTGATACACAGCACAAGTATAGCATTAGTGTAAATGAAAAAAAATTTCTGAAGGAGATGGCTATTGCCATTTCCTATCATTACTTTTCCTGAGCTTGACAAACCTTTTTTTTTCAAGTGGAATGCCAGATGGACAGTCAAGGTACAGTACCATGTTGATATTTAGGTGTGACCACCAAGTGAAGGTCAGGAATAATGGACAGGTGGTTCAAGTGAAGGTCAGGAATAATGGACAGGTGGTTCAAGTGAAGGTCAGGAATAATGGACAGGTGGTTCAAATGAAGGTCAGGAATAATGGACAGGTGGTTCAAGTGAAGGTCAGGAATAATGGACAGGTGGTTCAAGTGAAGGTCAGGAATAATGGACAGGTGGTTCAAGTGAAGGTCAGGAATAATGGACAGGTGGTTCAAGTGAAGGTCAGGAATAATGGACAGGTGGTTCTTCTGATGAGAAATAGTGCTTGAAAAACCTTTAGTGTTCACTGGCCTCTCCTACTCATATACTCTATAGACAAATTTATACCAGACATTATTCCCTGCAACCAATAACATTTATCAATTTTGTATTATAGAAAATTATAAAATGTTTTATGAACATTCTGAAACCAAATTTACTTCAAAGAAGTACATCTTTAAACATTTGTAGTTTTTGTTAATTTCAGCATTAATTTATATCCAATGAAGAACACTCACAATCACTGGAGGAATTCTCTTATTTCCCATTGCAATTAAATATAATAGAGTAGAGAAAGCACACTACTGGGATGAACTACTAGTGTTACATCTGGTTTTATGCTGCACTGATTTCCACTTAAGGGAACATCTAGTGCAGTTGAATATACCTTTTGAAAGTCATTCTAAGCTGGCTCAAGTGTTCCCATCTCCCTAGCACTAGAATACTCCAACAAGAACATTCAAAGAAAAGATCCCAGCTGTGCCTGTGTAGAATATCAATTTACCCTGACTGCACAGTCATGTTCATGTAAACAGTGGGACCGTGCTTAATGGAGTAAGTGTGTGTCTTATTCAGAAACTATCTTTCCATTTAGACTCAAAGCCATAATTATACTTTCATATCAAGATCCTGAATATGTATTGTACCGCATCTTAAAGAGCACATCAACAAATTGGTAAAGGTGCTAAGACATACAATTAAATGGCTCCCAGAACTGAAGGACAAGAGCTATGAGGAAAGGTTAGAGGCATTAAATATGCCAAAACTAGAAGATGGAAGAGAAAGAGGCGATATGGTCACTACATACAAGATAGTAACAGGAATCAATAAAATTGATAGAGAAGAATTCCAGAGACCTGGAACTTCAAGAACAAGATGTCATAGATTCAAATTAACTAAATCAAGCTGACAATGAAATACAAGAAAATTCACTTTTGCAAATAATGGTAGACGGTTGGAACAAGTTAGGTGAGAAGGAAGTAGAGGCCAAACCATCAGTAGTTTCAAGCGTTATATGACAAAGTACGGGGAAGATGGGCACCACAGGCATACTCTTATCCTGTAACTACACTTAGGTAATTACTAATTATCGGGACCAATCCATGCTTGTAGATGTCAGGATAACTGAAAATCCAGTTAAGTGAAGAAAAGATTGTGAGACATCAATGGTGCTTGATGAGGGTGTCTATGAGGGAGATACAAGCATCTCCTCACATCAACATTGCCTAACTTTCCCCTTTTCTCTCTTTTTCCTGTAATGATTCATGCATTAATAAGCATTCCATTTCTCAAATCCTTAAGTTTATTGAAGGGTGAGATAGCACAGGTTATTTGGTCAGGAAAATAAAGGAAAATATTACTAAGTAGAAAACATGCTGCAATCATCACCAATTATTAAGCATGATGCAATTTGCCATTATTTGTTGCTTGAAGTATTTTAAACTATGTATTCGTTATATTTCTTATTTTACGCTAAAATTGTTTGGATGGCCTCGAGTGCGTGCAGAGATCCTTTACTACTAGAATCCACTCAGTAAAACACCTAAACTATTGAGACCGACTAAAGAGCCTAAATCTGTATTCTCTTGAGCCAGGCGGGAGAGATACATAATAATTTACACGTGGAAAATAGTAGAGGGGGCTGGTCCCAACCTGCACACAGAAATAACACCACATGAGACCAGAAGGCATGGCAGGATGTGCAGAATACCCCCATTGAAGAGCAGAGGTGCAATAGGTGCTCCGAAAGAGAACTATCAGCATCAGAGGCCCGAGATTGTTCAACACGCTTCCACTACACATAAGGGACATAACTGGCCGACCCCTCACAGTGTTCAAGAGAGAACTTGATAAACACCTCCTAAGGATACCTGTTCAACCAGGCTGTGACTCATATGTCAGGCTGAGAGCAGCCGCATCCAACAGCTTGGTTGACCAGTCCAGAAACCAGGAGACCTGGTCGAGGACCAGGCCGTGGGACACTTAGCCTTGAAATCATCTCGAGGTAACTTCAAGATATGGCTTAATAAACCAAGTTAGGTTGGCAGACTGGTCAAGAGGCTTGTTCACACTGGTGACACTACTAGGTGTAGCTTCGGAGATGACATAATGGAAAACTGCTACAAACACCACATTTCACTTTTCCCAAGGATGGATCCTTTTCACTTCCCCCAAGGGTGGACCCTTTTAACTTTTCCTAAAGGAAAACCTTTTGTTTTTCATACGTGTATTAGCAAATAATTCAGTCCATAAACAAATGAACTGCACAATGTTAGACATTTCATTAGTTATTTACAATGTATGATGAAATAAGATAATTGGAAGGTGAACACAATTTATATTTAAGTTATTCTTCAACGACTAGAGCCCTTATTTGTGATCAATTGCAAAGATAAAACCAGAGCTTACGTTTCTGCCTCAGTCCAGTCAAAGTTAACAGGCCATGCTGAGAAATCAAATCGTACTCTCGCAGAGGTTCCTTAAATAAAAAATGCCCACAAATTAGTTTTACACATTACAACGCTAACAGCAATATACAACAAATAATGTGTTCAATACACTGGTACTGTAGTTGTACCACTGCATTCCATTATTCACTCTAAATTAAACTATTTTATTAAGAGCTTTTATTAAATTTATAAGCAACAATATTTAAATGCAAAGACAACTAATTTGAGCCCAATTACTGAACTTTTATGGCTACTGTATTATGTATGATTTTGGTCTTGGCAGCATAATTTAACAGGAACTAGTTAGTTACTCAGTCCATGTTTTCCCAAGTACACAATCTGTCAATAGTTTTACATCCAGATCTTCAATGGCTACTGCAGGTACAAAGAGAGAGGGACTGATACCTAATCATCTCACCTTCCCGACATTCAAAATCAGGTCCTCTCATTTCCGAGATGAGAATGCTATCCACTACACTACAGATGTATATTGCAGACCAAAAGAAATTATTTCTACNTCAATACCCATAAAGACCCACTGAACCTGTACGCCAGTAGATTGACAATTAAGAGGCGGACCAAAGAGCCGAAGCTCAACCCCCGCAAGCACAACTAGGTGAGTAACAGTAGAACCCCCGCCCCCCTGGAACAGCCAAACAGGCGGCCCAGGGAGTGTACCAGCTCCCATCACCGTAGACTGACACACCAACATAACATTACCTCACATGAAACTGGCAGGCATAATAACAGCATTTAGGGATCTAAGGAGAGAAGCGATGTTGTTGTTGTTGTTGTTAAAGATTCGCTACCTGGAACAAGAATTCCAAGTAGCACGGGCTATGGTGAGCCCGTAGTGGATGTTAGCGATGATGACCCAACCCACATCAGCTGTAGAACTGATGCCGTTTGGGTCCGCCCAGAGACCATTACCAAGCCTTCACAGCTTTGTGCAACGCGTCTGGGAGGCCCATCCTGGAGTACCCCGCCCAGCCTGGAACCCCCGCTTTTGGACACACAAAACAAAACTAGAACAGGTTTAAAGAAATGCAAGACGCCTCACCAGAATTGCAAAGAGAGAACAAGAAACGTCGAGGGAATAAACCCCACAACATATGCAGAGACAGGGATTCCTGGAGACATGATAACGACATATAAGATTACCAGAGATTCAATAACGGTGATAAATATGAAAAACTTCAATATCAGGCAGAGTAGAACAAGAGGACACGGAGGAAACCTTAAGGTATTCTCTGAGAATCTTGCATGCCGTTATCATGTCTCCTCGACTCAGTCTAAGTGCAGTGCGGTTCAGTTCCCTCAACATGTCGTCTTAGTGTCATCCTTGAGGCGTGAACAAGTCCCGGCAACGTTAGGAGAACGTTTTATCGCAAGAGTTGAGAACAGCTGACACAGACCAGAGGGGCAGATTCACGAAGCAGTTACGCAAGCACTTACGAACCTGTTCATCTTTTCTTATTTTTGGCGGCTTGTTTACAATTATTAAACAGTTATTGAGCTCCGAAGCACCAGGAGGCTGTTTATAACAATACAACAGTTGATTGGCAAGTTTTCATGCTTGTAAACTGTTTAATAAATGTAACCAAAGCCGTCAAGATTGAGGAAAGATTTACACGTTCGTAAGTCCTTGCGTAACTGCTTCGTGAATCTGGCCCCAGAGGGAGAGGTCGTAGAATATGACTCAGATGTTGTGTCGAAGATATGAGAGGGAACACGGGGCGCGGCACTGCATCACACAACCAGCAGCCCTACGGACGGATTCGGGAGCTTGAGTTCGACCCTGCAAATACACTTAGGTGCGTTCACACACACACACACACACACACACACACACACACACACACACACCACACACACACACACCTAGACAGACGGGTAGTGGACAGACACAGAGAGACAGACAGAGGGCGTCGAACCTTGTAAGGGGATAAAGCGGGTGGGGATAATTAAGTGGCGATAATTTTATGCAAATGAGATTGAGGGACGAAAGACTAATAGGCTTCGTATTAACAGAGAGGAGGGAGGGAGGGAGGGAGGGAGGAGGGAGGGGAGGAGGGAGGGAGGGGAGGGAGGGGAGGGATGGAGGGAGGGAGGGAGGGAGAGGAGAGGGAGGGATGGAGCGGGTGGAAGGAATACCAGGGAAGGATAGTGATAATGAAGGAAGGGGCACAGAGAGAGAGTTGATGAGAGGAGTTGTGAGAACATGAACATAACAGCACAAGAGAATGATAGAAATAACAGTGAGACGCATGAAGGAGAACAGAAGGAATGAACCAAGTCAGTAGAGGTGAAGGAACTGTAACCGTACATCACTATCAAAGATGAGAAAAACAAAGGAGACATGACCATGACGCAGAAAGTACTCACGGAAAACTAGAGAAAAAAACGTTAAGTGAAGGCGTGGGAACGAAACTAGACGACTTGGGTAAACAGGGAAAAGTAATGGAGGTGGAACGTAAGAAATTATTGCTCTAGTGTAGGGTTAATGACGAGTGGAGGAGCTGGAGGAGGAAGGAGAAGGAGGAGGAGGAAGGAGGCGGAGGAGGAAAGGAGGAGGAGGAGGAGATTCAATTCACTTCTGTGTTATTACTAAAAAAAAGCCGAAAAACTCTTGCCATACGATCAAGAGTTAGCCAGCAACACACACTCATACACACAAGGCGAGGCGGGACCAAAGAGCCAGAGCTCAACCCCCGCAAGCACACTAGCAAGTACACACACACACACACACACACACACACACACACAAATTTTCAAAGCGTTATATGACAAAGAGTGCTGGGAAGACGGGACACCACGAGCATAGCTCTCATCCTGTAACTACACTTAGTAATTACACTTAGGTAATTACACACCACACCCACAACCACACCACACAACAGAGTCTCTGAAAGAAGTATGATAATAATGACCCCATACATCACAAAGCAAGGGCATTAAAACAATACTTCGACTTTTATAACAGACATTTCCATATGAAGTATATCAGTAAAATATACACCAGCACGCTACAAGTCTTCGTTATCCAGATTACGTCCATGAATATAATCCTAAAGTATGAAAAATTGGGCTGTAGCGAATTATCTCAATCATGCGCCCGTATCATACTGGGAGATATATGAAGCTAATTAACAAATCCACCTTTACACCATCATGCTTAGAAAAACGGGAGGCGCTGGGCTCGGCGGAAGGGTAACGCAAGCATCTGCTGAAAATGGTGTTTAAAACTATCTTTGAAATAAGACGAAGTGGGTCGTGAGTTGATGTAGAGGGAAGGAGGTAAAAACGCAGAAAAACACAATATAGGAGAAAGGAAGAACAAGGAACGAAGATACACACGGGAGATGCTTACAGTCACTAATGAAAAAGAATGTTTATCAAGCGTTATTTATATCACACACCACACACACACACACACACACCCAACACACACACACACACACACACACACACACACACCACACACACCCACACACGCTTCACACAGAAACAAGTGAAGATTTGAGAGCAGGAGGATATGCAAGGCGCCGCTCACTGGAACAGGAAAAACGACATGACAAATGTGAACAGGCAAATTAAGGATGGGGAGTGATGGCTCTAGCAAATGGGATGCCAAGTCAAGAGTAAATGTGTGCGAGAGAGAGAGAGAGGAGAGAGAGAGAGGAGAGAGAGAAGAGAGAGAGAGACTTCTCTCTGCGTCCTTCACGATATCCCGAAAGACTTCCCTCTACCCTCCCTCCATTTCCACACCTTCATTCTCCCCCGATTTACTCAACTTTCCCACTCCCCCCCTCCACCGCTCCCCCCGCTCCCCGCTCCCCTCCCCACTCCCCCCCAGTAATTTATGAGGCACTCAGCCCAGAGCCTTAACAACCTGGCTGAACACCTCCTGCTCTATACTGAACACAAACTTTACCTCACTTTCCCATATTTCTTCTCCCTTTTCCCCCTCCCCTCTCTCGCTCGCTCTCCAACTCTCTCTCTTTCTCTCTCTTCTCTCTCATCTTTTTTAAATTTGTAAAGCAAGTTCAGCAGTTTCATCTTAGTGTGAGCAGAAACGATGTTACAAAGTAGATACTGGGTTGAATTGAGCTTGAACAGGAAGGTTAGTTGATGAACTCAGATGACGCAAGAACTTGCTTTGCGGAACTAAGGTTTAAAAAGTTCCTGAACGACCAGTGAGCCCCAGTGAACACCTGTACACAAGCACCCACAGCACAAGAACATGCCCAGAAGAAAATATATGAATTATCGAATATATGCACTTTTCCAAGTATCCTTTCTTGTGACGTTACTTAAAGTGACGTTACAATCATTTACCTCTGCGTTATGACTTCATGAGACAATGGAGATAGCATCAGAGGGAAGGCTTTGAAAGATGTTCTCGTTACACCTTAAAATAGTCTCCTTTAAGGACGAAAAAATAGCGTGGAGACGGCCATCATCAGCAACCAATGAGATGAGAAAAACAATTTGAAGTGGCCAATGGCCGGGTAACACCGGTTTTAAGAACCAATGAGCGGAGAGGTGATATTTATAGCAGCCGCTGAAGAGAAACTTGCTGATTCAGGACAGCCAATGATGGTGAAAATAGGGATTACGAATGTGTAGTGAGGGTGAAAGTAGCGATTGTGAGAACCATTGACCATGGAGATTACTATTTCTGACAAGGCGGGCAGAGTGACGTACAAACGGACACACACACACACACACACACACCACACACACACCACACACACACACACACACACACACACACACACACACACACACACACACACCTGAAACAAGGCCGTTCGAAAATACTGTAACAAGGTTCGAAGACTAACCAAGACAATCTGACAATCTAATAACCAAACTGTAAGACTAACGAAGGGGCAGGGCCAGCTATCAGAAAATGACAGCGAAGTCTATGAACAAACTTGCCTGAGACTGCAACTAGTGGACGAAAGCGAACCGAAATAAATGCCAGACATGGTAGAATAAAAAGAACTAATGGAAGAATTAAACATCGAAAAAACACACACAGGAGAAGGTAAAGAATTAAAACGCATTAAAAATTAAAACAATGGGATCGAAGCCAATCTCAATCTAGATTCTGAATCGTCTCGGAGGCGAAAGAACTCCAGTAAATCAATGATGTAATGTATACACCTACAGTCTTTAGAGCAGAGGAGGAGCGTGGAGCGTCTAGGAGACAGAGCTAGAGTACCAGTGTGGGGGGGGGGGCGGGGGGCAGGTAGGAAAGTCGCCTCTAACGAATCTAATAGAATTTCATGACTGAGTAACTGAAATCAGAGAAGAGAGGATGGGATGGGTGGACAGCGCACACACGCACACACAAACCCACATACACAGGGGGGGGGGAGTAAGGGGGGACATGATCACAACCTACAAAATCCTCAGGGGATTGACCGGGTAAACAAGGATGAACTATTCAACACTGGAGGGGCGCGAACAAGGGACACAGGTGGAAGCTGAGTACCCAAATGAGCCACAGAGACATTAGAAAGAACTTTTTCAGTGTCAGAGTAGTTAGTAAATGGAATGCACTAGGAAGTGATGTGGTGGAGGCTGACTCCATACACAGTTTCAAATGTAGATATGATAGAGCCCAGTAGGCTCAGGAACCTGTACACCAGTTGACTGATAGTTGAGAGGTGGGACCAAAGAGCCAAAGCTCAACCCCCGCAAGCACAATTAGGTGAGTACACACACAAACCCCCCCCCCTCCATACAACACAGACACACACACACAGACACACACACACACACACACACAAAACCCCCACACGCGCTTGAAACTCAGATGAGTCACAAAGATGTTAGGAAGTTTTCTTTTAGCGTGAGAGAAGAGGAAAAATGGGATGCACTTAAGGAACAGGTTGTGGAAGCAAACTCTATTCATAATTTTAAAACAAGATATGATAGGAAATAGCACAGAAGTCATTGCCACAAACAACCGGTGGCTAGAAAGGCGGGAACCCAAGAGTCGATGCTCGATCCTGCAAGCCCCAATAGGCGAGTACTGTACACACTACTAAAAAATGCACAGTTACACGATCCCAACATAAACGAACGCACCTCCAATAGGGTTACCTTAATTAGTCTGACGATTTTATGTTCTTTTATGGTTATTTTACCCCCAGATATAATGGGGGGGCGGCTAGACAGGGGGGGGCTAGACAGGGGGGGCGACTAGACGGGGGGGGCGGGGTAGGGGGGTATAGGAAGGTTACAGTAATTGCATTAATGGCATTAGTAGAGAAGGACACGCAAGCCAGGGTCTATCCTGGCTCGCGTCTCCTCTGTCCTGTCCTGTCCTTCTCCTTCCCCAACTGTGTTCTCTCTCCTGTCCTTCTCCTTCAACTGTATCCTCTGTGTCCTATCCTGCCGTCTATCCCCCCCCCCACACACAAACACGGGTGTATGTGTTCCTGCGCTCCTTGATCATTTGCCTTCATGATTGGTGGAGTCCTTGTACGCTCACCTTGTGTGTGTGTGTGGTGTGTGTGTGTGTGTGTGTGTGGTGTGTGTGGTGTGTGTGTGTGTGTGTGTGTGTGTGTGTGTGTGTGTGTGTGTTAGCCTACTCCCAGAGTTTGTCAAGGTCTTGCTCAAACTTTCTGCAAGACTTTTCTGTTTTTACATTTCGCCATTAGCTTTGCGTCGTGTGCAACAGTGCCATGCATGAGCTCCCTCCCTCGCGGGTAGGTCATTCACATCAATTCGGAAGATCAGTGATCCCTTGGAGCGAGGCTTGGAGGACTGCACATGTTATGTCTTTCCTCCAACTCCAAACCTTCTCATTGACTCTTTGTTTTATGTCCTTTGGGTACTCTCTTGCCCAGTTTCGTGTCTTCCCAGTTATCATGGCTTGCTTATTCATGGTGTGCGCCAGCCTTCCGTGAAGAACAATATCAAATGTTTTTTGACAGTTTAGGAAAATACAATTTACCCAACCTTCTTGTCCTGTCATTAGACTCGATTCAATTAGTTAGGGATGATTTTTCCATTACAAATCCATGCTACCCTATTGTTACATAGTTTCATAGTTACCTATCTTCACCAGAAGCTTCACTATTATCATCCTGATTACTCCCCTTCCGTCACTTTACAATGAATACTTGTCAGTCACACTGATCTGTTATGTAATGCCTTTTGTCTGCACCTCTTTTTTAATATGAGGACTTTTTATTTTTCCAAAATTCTCGGACATTTCCCGTCTCAAGTGTTTTATTGAAAACACTTGATAACCTCCTTCTTGAGGTTATCTTGAGATGATTTCGGGGCTTTAGTGTCCCCGCGGCCCGGTCCTCGACCAGGCCTCCGCCCCCAGGAAGCAGCCCGTGACAGCTGACTAACACCCAGATACCTATTTTACTGCTAGGTAACAGGGGCATAGGGTGAAAGAAACTCTGCCCATTGTGTCTCGCCGTCGTCTGGGATCGAACCCAGTACCACAGGATCACAAGTCCAGCGTGCTGTCCGCTCGGCCGACCGGCTCCCTTAGGCAACTGTGGGGGATATTAATTTGGTCCTAATGATTTTGTTACATCTATTTCCTCCAAGTGTTTTATCATTTCTTCCGCGCTAACTACCACGTCATCCATTGTTTCCTTCGACCTTTCTTCTCGCAACTCTCATGTCCACATTGATTCCCTTGTAGAGGCCTGGAATCCTTTAGTAAGCTTCTCACACACCACCTTGTCATTCTCTGTCTCTCTCTGTCAGACATTCTCATTTGTCTCTCTCTATTCCCTTTTTGCCTCTCCCATCCTATTCTCTTCTCCATTCTGTTGCCACACTCCCCTTCCCCTTCCCATTCTCTACCTTCTCGCTAATCTTCCACTTCCTCCTTCCCGTCCAGCTTTCATTATCTCCCTCTGTGCCCATGTACCTTTTTATCTATCTTCATCTTATCCTCCGAGTCTCCCTCATTCCTATGGGGCATAGGAATGAGGAAAGCTCTTTCTTCTCTTTCTCTCTCTCCTACTGTCTTCCCCTCTCCTCCTCCTCCTCCTCTCCAAGATTTAATGCCCTAATATCACAAGGTTTAAGATTAATCACCAACGTAAGAAAAATTGTTGGATGAATCGCTTACGGTTAGCCATCTATAAGGGTTCCCTCACTCACTCACTCACTCACTCACTCACTCACTCATCATCTCGAGAACTACCGCCACACTCATTTATTTACTTTTTTACTCATATTATTTACTCTTATTTACATGTATTTAGTCACTCACGCTTCACAACACAACACACACTCTCCCTAACTTAGTGTAGGGGAGTCTGCCCCCACACTTACACCCACTCACCTCCCCCACACTCCTCACATTCCCTCCCCACCTCTCCCTCACCTTCCCTACACCACTTCAGAGCTCTCACCACCCACCCACCCACTGTCCACACCCTCTAACTCACATCAAATCACTTGAGGGATGATCCCCCCTACCCCAGGAGCATATATCCAGGAGCATAGGTCCACGCCCGTGGGGGAGCATGTTCACTCCTTCGGGGCGCGGATATCCCCTTCGGGGAGCATGTATCCACCACAGGGGGGGGGGGGGTGAATTTGGGGGAGACAAGCAGGTTATTAAGACCAGGTAATTCTCAGGTACAGCCCACCTCTGATGCAGGTGAGATAACCTACCTTACTTCCCTCTATTGCAGACCGTCCTCACCATCAGAGGGAGACCGTCCTCACCATCAGAGGGAGACCGTCCTCACCAACAGAGGCAGACCGTCCTCACCAACAGAGGCAGCCCGTCCTCACCAACAGAGGCAGACCGTCCTCACCAACAGAGGCAGACCGTCCTCACCAACAGAGGCAGACCGTCCTCACCAACAGAGGCAGACCGTCCTCACCAACAGAGGCAGACCGTCCTCACCAACAGAGGCAGACCGTCCTCACCAACAGAGGCAGACCGTCCTCACCAACAGAGGCAGACCGTCCTCACCAACAGAGGCAGACCGTCCTCACCATCAGAGGCAGACCGTCCTCACCAACAGAGGCAGACCGTCCTCATCAACAGAGGCAGCCCGTCCTCACCAACAGAGGCAGCCCGTCCTCACCAACAGAGGCAGACCGTCCTCACCATCAGAGGCAGACCGTCCTCACCAACAGAGGCAGACCGTCCTCACCAACAGAGGCAGCCCGTCCTCACCAACAGAGGCAGACCGTCCTCACCAACAGAGGCAGCCCGTCCTCACCAACAGAGGCAGACCGTCCTCACCAACAGAGGCAGCCCGTCCTCACCAACAGAGGCAGACCGTCCTCACCAACAGAGGCAGCCCGTCCTCACCAACAGAGGCAGACCGTCCTCACCAACAGAGGCAGCCCGTCCTCACCAACAGAGGCAGACCGTCCTCACCAACAGAGGCAGACCGTCCTCACCATCAGAGGCAGACCGTCCTCATCAACAGAGGCAGCCCGTCCTCACCAACAGAGGCAGACCGTCCTCACCAACAGAGGCAGCCCGTCCTCACCATCAGAGGCAGCCCGTCCTCATCAACAGAGGCAGACCGTCCTCACCAACAGAGGCAGACCGTCCTCACCAACAGAGGCAGACCGTCCTCACCAACAGAGGCAGCCCGTCCTCATCAACAAAGCTCAAATGTTCCTTAACCTAATCGCCAAACCTCTTAATGGATGAAAATAAGGTTTACACACGAGGCGACTGATGACGTTCGAACATTTATCGAACAGTGCTTCGCTGACGACCTCTGTTCGAATCGCAACTCTGTAAATGGTTCACATAGTTAATAATCATCAACAGAAACCAAACACCTGACCCAACCCGCGCCCAAGTTTATTATTCATTAAAGTTGTGTGGAATGTTAATTTAAATATGAGAACAAACGTATTTTTATTACAGAATTTTAAAATTGACTGATATATTTATGGGGAGGGCCGCTGCTTTAACGAGCCTGGCCTGAGGACTGGTTCGCATTAAGAGGAAATGTTCTGAATCGCCTTATTTGGCCCGAGGAGTGAAACTAGATTTTTCCGCATGTTTTCCTTGACAAAATATCCAACAAGAAATGGTTAGCTGAGCTTATGGTTATTTAGTTGATTTTTACTCCCACTTGAATGTACTTTAGCTGCAGCGTCAAGGTATAAGAAAAACAAATGAAGCTCGGCAAAGGAAAAATAATAACAGCAAGAAAAGCTTGAGTATTGGTTGACAAAGACAGACCATCATAAGTTACAGCCCCGCTCCTGTGCCAGGTAAGTCCACTACGGGCTCACCATAGCCCGTGCTACTTGCCCCGCTCCTGTGCCAGGTAAGTCCACTACGGGCTCACCATAGCCCGTGCTACTTGCCCCGCTCCTGTGCCAGGTAAGTCCACTACGGGCTCACCATAGCCCGTGCTACTTGCCCCGCTCCTGTGCCAGGTAAGTCCACTACGGGCTCACCATAGCCCGTGCTACTTGCAACTCTTGGTTCCCAGCAGTTGCATCTAAAACATCAACAAAGATCAACATAAATCCACATCCTTCCCCACCATTTCCTTGATCTTGAAGGACGCGGATGGCATGGAGTTCAGTGGTCATAAGGACGACGTAACTACCCCACTTAACAACACTATCTCTGCGTCTCAAGAAATAATTTCCTGAATTAGGGAGAATATATATATATATATATATATATATTATATATATATATAATATATATATATATATATATATATATATATATATATGTATATATATTCTTTGTGACTAAAATGGGATGCCTGTGTGTTGATGCCTGACAGCTGGGTGGACAGCGCTTCGGATTCGTAGTCCTGAGGTTCCGGGTTCGATCCCCGGTAGAGGCGGAGACAAATGGGCAGAGTTTCTTTTACCCTGATGCATCTGTTCACCTGGCAGTAAATAGGTACCTGGGAGTTAGACAGCCGCTACGGGCTGCTTTACACCTACCCCCCCCCCCACTCCTCTTACTGTAGGCCCACGTTACACCTGGTGTGTGTGTGTGTGTGTCCCGGGGGGGGGGGCCAAAGAGCCAGAGCTCAACCCCCGCAATCACGACTAGGTGATTACAACTAGGTAGTACACACACAAACCACAGACATCTACACATACACCTCCCCCCCTCCCACCCACCAAAACACACACACACACACATACCCCCCACCCCAAACACACACACGCACTCCCCACCCCCCCTACCACCCCCATCATGCACAAGTCACGCACATTAGACACGCACCAATCCTTTGATAGCCCTGGGGAAGCTTCCTTGTGGTGGTGGTGACCCATTATTGCCGTGGCTGTGGTGAACACGGACGCCGTGTCCACCACACCACCACACACCACCACATACAGCCTGGCTTGCTACAGGACGCATTCACACCCCCACCCCACACTATACACCTCTCGCTCCCTGCATCTCTCTCTCTCTCTCTCTCTCTCTCTCTCTCTCTCTCTCTCTCTCTCTCTCTCATTGTTCTCACTAGCAACTATTCTCTCCTCAACAATTAGATCATCAACCATATTAGACCTTGAACTCGGGTCTTAAAAGGTGTACACCAAGTGGGGGACTTTTGCCAGCGTTAAATATGGAGAACTGGAGGGGGTGATGATTTTGAGTTTAGATACAGCACTAGAACCACTTGATGTTTTGAGATTATATCTGTTGTAGGTCACATGACATGCTTATGCAAGACTGCTAAAAATATGATGATATTAATTACACAAAAAATGCTTTAGTGGTTCAAATTTTTTTAAATGTACAGGATTGTGATGTGAAACAGTTCTGCACCAAGTAAAGAACTGGCATTGGCAGAGAAGTGAACAAGCTACGTTTGCTGCAGTACCATTAACACGAACGTGTGTAATCTTTCAGCGAGTATATACACTGTACCTGTAATCAACAAACATATACAAGTATCTAACCAAGTCTAAACTATTTCCCAATATGTATAGATTGCTTAAGAT
>WNGS01087021.1:2601246-2614770 GCA_020271785.1 Procambarus virginalis
TATCTGACTGGGAAAGAATTTATTGAATTTATTTCACGTGGTTGGGGGGGGGGATGGGGTTGAATCTATTATTGTTTATGTGACTGGTGAACAAATTTGTTACCATGGTAATCACAAACGTAAGAATTGGAATGTTTGAAATTAGAGGTAAAAGGTTCACCTTGAGTTCTTCTCTATGTCTGCTGGAATGCTATTTAAAGTTAAAAGGTTAACTTAATTCCCAAGTAGATATTTCAATATTTTACTTTCATTTCCTAACCTGTAGGCAAATTAAAATTTAGGAGCAAATGATGATTGTAGTTCCAAAACTCTCCTTTCCAAAATATGATAACACTGTATTATACCAAAGGAAATTATTTCCTTACAAATCAATGCCGAATTAGAATTCGGCTTCTTTTTGACTACCCTAATTAATATAGATGTTTATAAAATATTTGAACAAGCTGAACAATTTCTGACAGTCCTACTTTACGAAGCAGCTTGTGGTGCATGAGCTGGCAGCCAGCAGCAACTTTCCACAGGTGTTCAAAATAAGTCACCAGTATGCAGTCACGCATTTCAATAAAAGTGTTCAGTGAGACCAAAATACATAAAGGTACAACATCAAACAACAACTAGAATATGTTGTTTTTAAACTACAGTATTCCTATTATTAAAATAAATACACAAAACATTAACTGACAAGAATAAAACAGTTTTTTCTCTAAAGATGACGTGTTGCATGTATCTTCCATAATAACTGCTCAAGCAATTATATGAACATAAAAGAAACAATATCATTTGCATTTCAAACAGAAAATGTATTATATATTTTAACTCTACAGATAATTAATTTTTACATACAACATTTTGTATAGGATTCAGTAATTCAGGTCAGACATTCAGTAAAATATATTTAACATTCTAAGTGAAAAAAATCTTGCTGTAAGATAAAATAAATAAAAAAAAATCTTGTTGCAAGGTTAGATATCCATGTGAATTATCATCACTTATACAGCCTAAAATACAACATACTTATACTGTATTATTTCCTGAACACCTTCTTTACCAGTATTTTCATCCAAAACAAGAGTCTAACTAGAACATATTGTAAAACTAATGAATAATCCCCTTGGAATGGTACTTGATTTAAGAAATCAAAAACCATAAACAAGCTCTAAATACTGTACTGTTTATGGAAAATATTAAATTCATGTTATAAGTGAGAATAATGATTACTTCTCTTTACTGTATCAAGCGTCGAAGGAAATGCTGCTATGGGACGTAAGAATGGTACTCAATCTCTCTATGGATTATGCTTTTAACTTCAAGTCCTTCAGTCAACCTGAAATTTAAATTAAAATATATATAATATTGAAGTGTATCAGCACTTCTCTCTCTCTGTCCACATAATTCTTTCACCGAGACAAGTTCAAGTACAGTATATTTTTACCCCCCGCTCATCATAATTCTTATAATTCACTACAATAGGGTTTAACATGTCAAACCTGGACGTAAGAGGAATCAGTAAGTGGCAGCCATGGTTTACGGAAGTAGCACGAGTCTAGAGGATTGTTATGAGGACTATTGAAATCTAATAGGTACTTGCTAGCCTGTGGAAGAAATGGATCTAAGATTAGAATGGTTTGAAATTTATTAATATCGGGTTAAATATCCTTCAAATATAAACTATGCTTCACAGGTTGAAAGTTAGGTTATCAATCTAAACTAAGGTAAGTAAGCTAATCTAAAAAATAACAGGTTAACTCATTGAAGACAGGCACCATACACTGATATCTTTTTCAGAGATAAATCCAAAGCAATGAGTACACATGGTGGGGAAAACATAGCACTATAAGAATCACAAAAGGTGTAAAGATATATCTTGCATGATGCAAATTGGTTTCCTCTTGAGATCAGCTCACAAAAGGAAATAATTGTTCTTATTTACATCAATCAGCTTGCAAACGATGGTGAGTAGGTCTCCTGTCTTTTTGTGATTAATTCACAATAAACAAATTTCCACATCCTATCATCTTTCTATCCTCAATGACTTATTTCTTTCATCCTCAATGTGTTAATAAAGAATCAAGAACGAGGCAAGCAAAACTATAGAAAAACAAGAAGAGTAACAGTTCCATTTCCATACCCAAAACTTACAAGATATAAGACCAATTTTGTCTTGTCATTGGCAGTCATGTCCTCACCAATCGTGGATGGGTACAACTGGCCATGCTCTGTGATGTACGTGGCCAGGAGTGTGGAGCACAAGTCCCCATCAACTCCCCACTCCCCCATGATAGCTCCTGCAACACAACACAAAATATATTAACGTGTTACAAAAAAATAAATGCTCAATAAGGAATTATGTTGGCTCATTAAAAGACATGATGCCTAACCAAGTATTATGAACCATTTATAATTCTGAATAACAAAAGAACCTGGTTATTGTTTTATTTATGCATGTCATGCATATTGTGGATATTGTCATTGTGGTATTATCATTCTAGGGATAGCTGATGGAGACAAAATGTGAGCACTGCAGTGTCAACTATGCTTTGTGGGTGCATTGAGATGTAGATAACATTTACATCTATATTATACATTCTGTATTGATATCTCTTGCATCTGCTTGTCCCTTGTGATAGTGCATCCATTGCACATTCAGTGGTCAAGTCATTTCTTGTTTGACAAGCAAGTAGCTTGACCACGTCACTGAAACTCATTTATTCCCTTTTATTTAACTATAATAGCACTGTAATAAGTTCTTGAATAAACTTAGGTAAAGGACATTAACTATCACCCTGATGCAATTCCGCTCTTTTGTGCCAATTTTAAAAGCCCAGCTTTATTTATTGATGTTTAGATCATGTAGATTTAACTAGTGCTTGCAACAATTGCCTATAACTTCCCACTCTTTCCTTAGGTTGAGCTGTGTATAATAAGCCAAAGTGTACGTTCTTGAAGGCGCGTGGAAAATATTTGACATCTACCCTTTTCTTTTTCTCTTTCAAATCTAGTGATCTGAGCAACAAACCTTGTAGAGGAGGCTCTTCAGACAGCCATTGAAGGAGTACCTCAGTGGACTGGGTGCACAACAGCTCTGGGTACCTAGTCCGCATTAACTTCATTACCAAGTCATTGCTTCGGTTGCATCGAAGCTGAGTCTCACTGGAAAAATATACAGTATATTAAATATATAGTACTCATTATTTCACCACAACATTGTAAAATGTCTAAGATAACTTATCAAAATGATACATGCATCACTTCACACACTTATGTGTAAAGTACGTGTATATGAACTAACTCAACTAACACTTCTGAATCAATATAATTTTCCCACAATAATAGACCCACACACTTATCTAACAAAAAAGTTACTAATTTATCACCTACATAAATCTACTTTAAATCTGCATCTGTTGATCAATAATATCACATTTGTGTGAACCATCCACGCAATAAATAAATAATTGATATTACACCAAGATTGCTCAACAATTTCATATATTAAAGTCAATATTATTTGGTTTCAAATTTTAACATGTTCCATACAGACTAACTAGATGGAATGTTCCATTGGGTCTTACTCATCAGACTCATCAGGCTAGTATAAGTGCAAAATTTTCAACAGTTATATTCCCACATTCTCACTCATCTTGTGCAGCACATTTGTAAATACAGTACTCTATAAATGGAATATAGTAGTGTATAAGAGACATAGTACTGATTAGTTAATGCAGTTAGTTAATGCAGTACTATCACATTCATTATTTTACTTTTAATAATTAGCTCAAATGTTACATTTACTAATTTCTCAGTAAGAGCAAATGTGTTCTTTGCTACAATCAACAACTTACTCCGTGGTGATTATTTCATCCTTAGTGCGTCGAATGAGGGTGACAGGACCATAGTAGAGGGAGAGCTGATCTCCTGGGTTGAGATTCATGTGGTTGCGAATAGCAAGAGTTACAATGGTGCCCATGCAAGCTGGCATCCGAGGAAGAGCAAGGGGAAGAATATCATCAAAAGTAGCATCGAGGATAAGCCCACGAATCTGGAATTTCAGTAGATTCATACAAAATTTAAACCTTATCTATAAATACAATACAGGTACAGTACAATATTTCAAGCTACGGACAACATATTTATTTATGTTTCTGACAGATCTAGCAACGCTTTTGAAGGCTGTAGCTCAAAAAATTACTATAAATTTCAGGAATACACTAGTGATTGTAGAATGTAACATCCATATTATAACTTAAAAACAAAATTATTACATTATGGGTAAATATACAGTATTTGTGAGTGGCCACGGGTGGGAGTGGCGGCCACTGGCTGGTATAGTGAGCATGCTTAACTCCAACATATACTTGTATTCTGCAGTAGCTTTTTATGGTATCTGCAGTACTGCCGTCCTCCTCAGATTTTGCTCTCATTTACTTTGCATTATAAGCAAATATTGAGAAACAAATGCACCCCTTCAGGTATATAATTCACAGTGATTAGAAACAGCAATGTCATTAGGAATAAACCTTCAGGTACCCCAACTGCTACATCTCTTGATAGTTTCCTGTGGCAGATACAGTACTTCTTTACCCACTTCAGTCCCTCCATCTTTTACACCACCCTTTTGTGTATATCAAATTCTTTTTAAGCAGTCGAGGACAGTACAATAATTACCTAGCGTGACTCTAAAGCTATGTTGCCGTTCCCACCCCATTTAAAAAGTTTGTCCACTGACAAAATATATGACTGAAATTATATATTAGGACACGTGCTCTACTGATCAATGTTAACATATATTTCTTTCTCTTGCTTTCTTAACCAAATCATGGATAAATTATTTACTAAATCAACAAAAACGATTAACAATTGAATCCCAAGGCAAACGGGATTGGTTTAGTTGGCCATTGAATATATCAATGATATACCTTAGTATATCATTGGACCAATGATATACCTTAGTATATCATTGGACCAATGATATACTGAGAAAAAATCTGCAGCAAGTAGAGAAAAAATGATTATTAATATCCTATCATCAAGAGCCACCAATATTCAGGGCTGCCGGATTGCATAATCTAAATAACCGTTGACCTAAACCTATGATATACGAAGGGAAAATCTTAGTTCACAGAAAGTGAGGAAACAAAGTAAAGGGTAACAAGGTTATCCATTAATGGCTAGAGCTGCAAAATTGATATAATCCAACTAACTGAACACGGATGGGAATAGCTACGATCTTCATCAGGAGTACATCAAAGGGGAGAGAGTTCAATGGTTATTTCCTATGTAATATGTGATACTGAAACTTAAACACGGAACTTAATTCCTTGAAGATGGGGAAGATAATGTATATCCAATTAGCAAAAGCCCACTATTCAGAACTGTGGAAATTATATAAACTAATTAGTCAATGATGTGCAAGGTTGAAGCCCATAGGTAAGGGTGCATCACATGGCAAGGGAGGGGATCCAACATTCATCTTACTATGAACTGATGTGCAAAATTGGAAATTAAATACGGGTCTAATTTGTACAAACCAGCAGTAACATTAAGAATATTGGAACATTGGTTAACAAGGGCGGACTCAATCAGATTTCATTCATATAAAATTTATAATAATAATGATAAATAAATTTTTATTCAGGAAAGGTACATACATACAAGATACAAAAGTTGATGGATTTATAGATAGAGCTAGTACATACAATGCCTAAAGCCACTATTATGCAAAGTGCTTCGGGCAGAATTCAACAAAACCTTGTAATGAGCAATTCTCTTTGAACCTCTCAAGTCAATAGAGTGATCATAAACTAGAATATACAGTTCACTTGATTGCTGGGTCATTCTAGAATGGCCCAATCAAGTAAGAATGTTGGGATTAACACTCCTTTAAAGATTTACCTATTTGTCCACTGTACATTAATGCACAATCATTGCATGGAATCGAATACACACAACCTGCTATAGATGAGGACGAGTCCTTGATGGAAATGAACTTAATCGTATTGTTATTTTTTAACACCAGATTAATATTAAAATTTAAATAAACTGGGAAAAGTTTAACTAGCCCTTCAGAATGTGGTAACACAAGCTAGTTTCTAAGTTCCAGTTTAGCTTTGGGAGTGCGAATGTAGAATGTAGCCCTAATACTATTAGCTTGAATTTAGCTATTAGCTTGCCCTAATGAGAAATCCAAAAAGATTTTTGTGTATTGCAACTTCTTCCCAGTTTCCTATATTTTAGCTATTTCTTTATCAAAAAATTCAGGGTTGCAAATCTTCAGGACTCTGAGAAACAATCCAGAAAATAGTGGGCATTTGTTAATAGGATATTAATATCTTCCCCATTTTCCAGGAATTGAGTTCCATATTTGTCAATATCACACATGAACTTCATGAAGAAAATAATAATAATACATTAAATACAGACCTGAGGACAACCAACAAACATACTCCAACAAAAACAGACACTAGCAAATGCACACCTGAGGATAATTCATAGCAGCCCAGGTGCTGGCATACCCTCCAATGCTCCAACCGTAAATAATTATTTCCTCCTCTCGAAAGCCCAATCCATGGATTGCAAACTGCATTACAGCATCTACTGCATTTTGCTCTTGGCTTGGGTATGGTGACCCCTGAAAGGGTAAGCCATTATTGGCATCATTCTAAATTTATAAACATTTTAAATTAGTATATCCAAATTCAATAATCAGTTAGCATATTTTAATCTGCAGGACTATATATCATACCTTATCACTGTTACCTATAATATTACCAATATACTGTACATGCAAACAAACCTCACTTGACAAAAGTGGTTACTTACACAAGTACTGAAGCATACATCACGTGTAAATTACAAGTGTTTTATGGGCAGAGACAATGATGCAGTGATACAAAAATATTAGAGATAAAAGAGGAAAAGAGAAAGGTAAATTTATTTACAGGAAAAAAAAAGTAGACATGTGGCAGCCAGTAGTGGGTACAAGTACCACACTGAAAGAGAAACACTGCGGGAAACGTGCACCAATCCTGAACAGCAGCAGGAGGTAAAGAACAAGAAGTTACTAGACCACAGGTGGTGTTCCTGTAGCGAGTAATCCTTATACTCGCTCCATTATCTCATTATCTTAATGCATTACTAATCACACAAGCTACAATCCTTTCCCCAATTACAGGTAATACTCTTCTCACCTTGTTGGAGGGAGCTGAGGTGTAATCACCATATAACCCAGCGATGTGAGAACAGCAAAACAGTACAATCTCCAGTCAAGAATGTAGTACTCGGTGTAGGCAGTTCTAATCGACCCAAGACGCTACAGCTTTGACACAGAGCAGACAGCAGACTACGACCGCATCCAGCTACAACGCTCTCGCTCCCCGAGTTCAGACACTCGCAATTCCCAATCGAGCCGCTACGCTCTCCCGCATAGAGCTCCACGACTCCGGCCTCACTCAGCTCTCTGCTCTGCTCCAGGCTTCGTCTCAACGTCTACGACACTGCTGTATCCAGGACTACTAAATAAATATGAAACTCACTAAACACTGTGTATCTAATCTACCCAACAACGTATCTAATCTACCCAATTCCCAATATGTACTCTGCCAATGAGAGCCAGCATTACAGTCTTTGATTACAGTGTTGAGCTACCAAAATAGAGGACGAGATTAAAGAATCGGTTGTGGAGAACAAGAGACTACATTATATAAGGGAAGATTATGGATGGGTATGTAACTACCTGCAGGATGTCCAAAGAGAACAAAATGAAATGGATTATGTAGCAAAAATATAAAAAAGCCACAAAAAAATGTTCATCCCACTCAGGAAGGAAATTTATAAGAGTAAAAAAAAATACATGGTTCAATAGGTAGAGAATTAAAATAAGAGCAAAGAAGGCATGGAAGAATTAAGAGAACATGGAATGGAGATTCCAGGCCGAGTTAAGGAGAACCAGATATGAATATGTACACGTTTGAAGCAGATATGTACACGTATGAAGCAGATATGTACACGTATGAACCAGTTATGAATCAAGAGGGTGGCAGCAAACCAGTTTAAGGACCTAGGAAAGAGGTGCACCAACCAAGTGTACCACAACCATGGTGAGGCTGAGGAACACCCTAGGCACATTTGTTGGCAGTCAAAGGTATTGGCCAGATGAGCAAATAATGGTTTGGGGAGAACACTAAGTGGCAATCACTGATGTCAAGTAAGGTTTGGGAATGTTGAGTGCTTAAGCAAACTTTCTGTAGTCATTCTGGGCTGAACTTTGCACTGATCAGTCTCCTGGCACCAGTAAGACAGGGGTCTCTGTAATAATCTCTGTTGCACCAGTACAGAAAGTCTCCTGCTCCAACTGTCCTAATCCTCTCAAGTGGGACCTTCAGTAATCTTGCCTTGGGACGTATAAAACAGAATAGCTCAACAATATTTTGACTTACAGTGCTGGCAGCAAATCCTGGGTGGTTCCATCCTAGAGTGGAGAACCCAGCCTCCAATGGAGTTGTCATGATTCCAACCTCATAGAAACCAGCATTACCCTCACAGCATACCACTAGTGTATTTCCATTCGGATACTGTTTTCTGTCAAAAAGTATTTACATTATGATTGCATCACTGTTCCATTTATTAATCAAATAATTTCTTTATTATACAACAATCTACAGAAATATTGTGTGCATTACAGACATATAGTGATTATTGTAGTTGAGAAATTAATGAATAACATTCTAACATTTAGCTATACACAGTAAAAACACTCATTTTAATATTATGTAAATACTATACCATGCAATACTTTGTAAAATGGAGTTTGGAACTAATGAACAAAGATAGTATTGTCTAAATATTCCATACAGGGAATCCCGAGCTCATGGACAGGATGTGTTCCAAAAAAGATGCTCATAAGTCAGCAATTCATAAATCAGAACCAGATTTTCCCAAGGTGTAATGGTATAACTGGTGGATACGTCCCTGGATTACCAAAACTCGACATATACTATAGTACAATATACAAAAAAAAAAAAAAAAATCATACACCTTGCATGATAAAAATAGTTGCTCTGGTTGTTTGACTGCATTTTGAAGAGTGAAATGGTTTAAATAGTAAAGGAAAACCAGGTGGTGGTGATACATAAGGACCAGAGATTGGAGGACCATCTTCAGTGTCACTGGCTACTGTAGAGTTGACCTTAATAATGCGGTTTTATCTCCAAAACTCATTCCGAGCAAAATTAAATGGGGGATGCGTTCCTGTCAAAATGTCCATCCCCCATTTAAATGGGGGATGGACATTTTTTAAATGCTCTATTAGTGAAGTTTTAAAGCAAAATCTAAAATTTAACCTGTCACATGATGGAGATCTAGCAGCAGAACCTAGCTGTAGAGAGACTGCCATCATTGTCATTTTCTCCCACATCCCAACCTCTGAACATGTGTTGGTCTCTCTCTTTTCCCAGAGTGGTGGATTATTTATAGCTCTTTTTCTGTGGCAGTCATCTCTGTCCTGGTACTGGCACATCAACACAATTAGGCTTCTAGGTTTTGTGAGACCACGTGGTCCCAATGTTATCTTGAGGTTATCTTGAGATGATTTCGGGGCTTTTTTAGTGTCCCCGCGGCCCGGTCCTCGACCAGGCCTCCACCCCCAGGAAGCAGCCTGTGACAGCTGACTAACACCCAGGTACCTATTTTACTGCTAGGTAACAGGGGCATAGGGTGAAAGAAACTCTGCCCATTGTTTCTCGCCGGCGAAGACCAATTATGAAATACATTTTTTTTGTATTCATAGGCCTTGCATGTTAGAGATAAATTTATTGTAGTTAAAATATTTTCAATTACAGTACTTGAGAATGTTTCTTGGTAGGTAAATTAACTACTCGATTTTCTTCAAAGACATAGCAATGCTTTCCCCATTTCTTTACCGGCTAGCTATGCCATTATATTATACAAATATTTCTCATATTCCTAAATTAAGTGTTAATTGACAATTAACTTATTGTTAACACATCTTAAGAATATAATATTCATTCTGTTCTCAAAGATTTGTTTCACTGTCGTAGTACAGTCAATTAAGACGCATCTGGGACCCTCTCGGACGTAGGTTCGAACCCTCATCACGGCCCTTGTGGATTTGTTCATTTAAAGATTGTATACTACACCTAAATTACAAAGACCAATCAATATTAGTGCACGTCTACTTACAGGCCAAGCAATTAAAGTTTTATCTTTTATATCTTTCAAAAAATACAGAAATACACTAGAACCAACTCTTGGCTATATACCTCCTGCCTATACACTTTGATTGCTACAATGATTTGTATCACTTCTTAAAGTTAACTTTCAATCCCACTATGGTCCAAGTGATTTGAGACCCAATCCATCCTTATATCCTAACTCCTATGCCACTTCCATGTGGTATACAGTACAGCCATACTGGGTTAGCACTTTCTCCTCATAATTATCTTACCTCTTGGATACACTCCTGAAACACACACACCAACATTACAATACAGTACAATACTGTACCTCGCTGCTGGTACTGACAAAATTTCGAAGACAAAATAATGAACATGCTCTAATGCAAGACAATGGAAAAATGCAAAATATTTAATACCACCTAGAACCAATGCAACCAACAATATACCTCCTCATCTTCGTTCTCAGCTAGATTGAACATCAACTCAGTAAAGAAATCCCATCTGAACCCTGGTAGGAGATGTCTATGATCTGAGGTGTATAATTTCTGAATAATTTCTACAAGCCTAGTTTGTTACAGTATTAAGGGAGAAGGGAATGGTAGAGCTTACTTGTATAGCAATCTAGATGTAAAAATGGAGATTTGATAGGCCATTCTTAAGATTGAGTGTTTGTAAGTCAGGGACTCCCTGTACAGCATAGTAATATTTTACCACTACAGTAATACCTAATCAATATAATCAGTAAGATGAATAATTACACTCAGTCTACAACTATGAGTGTAATTATTCATCTATACTGATTATATAGATTAGGTATTACTATAGTGGCAAAATATTATTAAACCTCCCGGGGTTGGAGGTCCCTGTGCCTTCTTCACCAACTTCGAGGTCATCCCCGGAACTCACAGTTCCTGCGATGGCGCTGAAACCAATCGTATTGGCGTATGCCTTTCCATTGGAGACTTTCAGCGCCGTGGAGAGGGGGGACCTGCTGCCTGAGTAACAGCTTCTCCCCCGAATTAACCTACCCTGGCTTTGTGCCCTGGTGAAGCCACTCCAGACCAGGCCGACACCAGAGCGCAGCTCCATAGTCTCCCGAGACTGATGGATGCCTACTACTACTACTACTACTAGTCTACAACTGGCTATTCATATTATATTTAACTTGTCATCCTGTACAGGGCACTTACTTTCCTCGCCTGTCCACCAGCATTGTGTCAATGCTGTTTCCATCCCGAGTAGTGACTTTGTTGCGAAGTCCATTTTGTTCCTTTATTAACTTCTCTCTTCCTTGGAGCAGGTACTGATCTGTAATGATCAATATTTCCTATAATAAAAGTTAACCATAGGAGTATTATTTCTCAAATACAGTATTGCCAAAGAACTTAGAAGGGATCTGTAATAATCCAAGGTAGGTAGGTAGACCCATTCAGACAAAATGATAAGTAACACACACTAACTCAACAGTAGGAAGCTCTCATATCTGTAGCCAGATGTAAGAGCTGAGAGAGGAGCTGGCAAGATAGCACATTGACATCTGCCAAGTTATTATGTACCTTGAAATATGTAGAAGCAAATTAATGCAATAAAAAGGGAACTGGGATGTAAAGCTTTCAAGCAAGTTACCTCACAAGGCTAAGTATATGGGATCTAAATAAAGGCATCTAGGTTGAATCCTGCTCACATCACACTGAAGACTGGGGAAACCTTCTACTTGAACACCTTTTTTTTTTTTTTTTTTTTTTTTTTTTTTTTTTTTTTTTTTTTTTTTTGAGATATATACAAGAGTTGTTACATTCTTGTACAGCCACTAGTACGCGTAGCGTTTCGGGCAGGTCCCTGGAATACGATCCCCGCCGCGAAGAATCGTTTTTTTTCATCCAAGTACACATTTTACTGTTGCGTTAAACAGAGGCTACAGTTAAGGAATTGCGCCCAGTAAATCCTCCCCGGCCAGGATACGAACCCATGACATAGCGCTCGCGGAACGCCAGGCGAGTGTCTTACCACTACACCACGGAGACTGGTAATAAACCTAAGACCTAAACAAAGCAAAACAACTACTACTTTCCCAAATAAAATAAATAACTACCCACTAGCCAGGTAGCAACTTAAGCTAGGTGCTGCAGCTTAGAAGATGTAGGCTCAAAATCAAAATGACTCGGAGCCATTTCTTATACATAGACTCCTTCAAGTATTGTAATGGTATTGTAACTCACATTGTTACTCAAGTATTTTAATGGGAGGTCAAGAGTAGGAAACACAACAAACTTGTGTATAAATAGCCAGAGAAAAATAGAGAAAGTTGTTAGGAAAGCCAGGTATCACAGTCAACTGAAAAGCACCAACATTAGACAGGAAAATATAAATGAACTGGGATCAAATATTAGGTTGGCACAAAACCAGTAGTAAGAAGTCAGTCCCTAATCATTTTTGAATACTGTACCACAAAAAGAACATGTAGGTTAGTAAAAACCACAGAAGCTTTCAAGATTGTATATAAAAATTGTTGGGTTAGTGTAAGGCACTTCAACCAAAGATAATGTTTGTAACAAAAGAATGGTTGGTATGAAAAGGAAAAATATCATCCCTTAAGGGCGACTCTAAATTGAGCTAAACAGATAACAGAAGTAGTCAGAAATGCCAGAAAATAAGAACTGATGAGAATGGAATACTGTGGGCATTAAGTTGAAACCTATCAATGGAAGACAGAGAAGGTCAAACAGAACCTCATTGAAGCAACATGACTAAAAGAAGGTATAAATGAGGAAGAAACACTCCACTCCCACAAACAGTTTACAAATACACTGCAGTAAATATGCTCAGATAATCATCTTAAGTATACAACATTCTCTGAGTCTTTTACTAAAAACTTTGTTTCCATTTACTTGGGCTGGATAGTAAAGTGATGGTCTCGCTTCATGCAGGTCAGCATTCAATCCTCAACCGTCCAAGTGGTTGCGCACCATCCTTCCTCCGTTCTGTCCTAAATCCTGATCCTAATCCCTTCCAGTGCTTATAGTTGTAATGGTTTGGCACTTTCTCCTGATAACTCCCTTTCCCCCTTACTTTCCTGTCTATTTCTTCCACCTGACCTAGGCACTCGCCACATCAAGCAAACTAAACTTTCTTTGTCAGTACTAACATGAGGCATTTAACCACTTGGGCTGGACGGTAGAGCGACGGTCTCGCTTCATGCAGGTCGGCGTTCAATCCCAACTGTCCAAGTGGTTGGGCCCCATTCCTTTCCCCCCGTCCCATCCCCATTTTTCAGAGGTCTGGTTGAGGACCGGGCCATGGGGACACTAAGCCCCGAATCATCTCAAGATAA